>JAMPIV010016390.1:0-341285 GCA_024509875.1 Oreohelix idahoensis
CGATGAGGAGAAGGATGAGACTCTCATACTGAAAAAAAATGATACTAAACTACCAGCACATCCTAGGAAGATTAGAAAATCATTTCGAGGCAGATATACCTTTTCTCAAGAGAATACTGCCAAGTCAGAAAATAAATGTTGGCGACAGGATCATATTAACAGTGATCTGGATAAAATTGTTGAAAATGGGAAAAGAAAAGATGTCCCAAACAAGGGTAATGATGGTGGAGTTCTTATGAACTTATCTAATAAAATTAGGACAAATAAATATGTCAATCATTATGAGACATCATCTCATAAGACTACCAGATCCAAAGGATTAAATAGAAGAACTATTTATCAGGTTAGTGACACTGATCCCACTTACATTGGGAAGTGTGCATATTCTCGCACCGAGTTAGTGCGCAATCTGCCACAAGGTACCAGATGGCAGTCACTTAGTAATTTCTTTAACGACACGGCAGACGTTATGTTTGTACGGTTGTTGTCACCTACCAATGACAGGTATGGTGAAGCTATAGTTACATTTCGTAACAATAGAGATGCTCGAATGGTCATCGAGCGGGATAATGGTGCTTACTTTAACCACCATTGTCTACGGTTACAATTAGTACCTAATGCTGCGTCACGCAGATAACAGGTTATGGTAACACATTTTGTCTCATATCATTGATGACTCAGCATAGTCAGTCATCATTTCTTTCCTTTATTGGTCAATTATGTTCTTGGGAATTAAATATTGTACATTTTCTATTACTGAACGCTTACAAGCTATTTTTCACGAACTAGATGACACTGTCGTACCTAGATGTCACTATTCTAATTTGTCTGTTATCCAGGAAGAAGAATCTTCTTTTCCTGAGGTACAGTTAGCTTTACCTGTACCTGTAGTACAGCCTAGTGAATCTTGGTGGGACGTAACCATCTCTTTGTCGGTTACACCGCAACAGCATCAACAGATTGCTGAACTTCTACAATCTTATCCAGATGTGTTGACCGACGTTCCAGGTCGCACATCAGTCATTACTCATGACATCACTCTTAACGATGATACTCCAATTCGGGTACATCCATATTCTGTTCCTCTACACCTTCTTACTAAAACTACTAAGGAACTTGAACAGATGTTATCTTTAGGAATTATTGAAACTAGTAATTCCCCATTTTCTTCTCCATTAGTTATTGTCCGAAAGAAGGACAATAACATTAGACTATGCGTCGACTATAGAAAATTAAATGCACAAACGATAGTTGATAGCGAACCACATCCACTTCTTGACGACTTACTGCCACGTCTATCGACCGCAACTATATTCACTAAGATAGACTTAACTAAAGGTTATTGGCAGATACCACTAACCGAAAAAGCTAAATACTACACAGCGTTTTCCACTCCGCAAGGTCTATACCAGTGGAATGTTATGCCTTTTGGGCTTGTTAACGCTCCAGCTACCTTTGTTCGCATGATGCGACACATTTTTTCAGGTAGACAAGACATTATTACATACATAGACGACATATGCTTATTTAGTTCATCTTTTGAGGAACATTTTTTGGGTCTTGAAAACGTTTTGGACACATTAAGAAAGAACAATTTAACTGCTAAACCCACAAAATTACAAGTAGCATTTCATGAAATAACTTTTTTGGGTCACATTATTGGAGCAGGATATATCCGAACACTACCCAGTACGGTTTCTAAAATTTTAAACATTTCAGTTCCTCAAACGAAGAAACAGGTTAGAAGCTTGTTAGGTCTAGTCCAATATTACAGTAGATTCGTACCTAACTTGTCATCTATCACGGCTGTCCTGTCCTCATTATTAAAGAAGGACATGCCAGTGAAGGTGACATGGACTAATGAGTGTAATAATGTTTTCCTTAATATTATTAACATATTTTCAAACCCACCAATCTTGAGACTAACTGATGCTTCCAAAAAGTTTATTCTCCGCACAGATGCGAGTAACTACGGCATTGGCGCATGTTTGCTCCAATATCATGACGACATCCTCCATCCAAACTTGTACATCTCACGGAAACTGAAACCACCAGAAGTCAAATATTCAACTGTCGACCGCGAACTTTTAGCAGTGGTGTGGGCTATAACGAAGTTGGAAAAATTCCTGCTGGGAGCCCCGTTCGTAGTACAAACATACCAGAAGGCCGTGGCATCACTACGACGGGCGAATCATAAAAGTCCAAAGCTCACCAGATTCGCTATTCTCCTACAACCTTTCGACTTCTCAATCGAGTACATCACAGGAGCAGATAACGTCCTGGCAGATACTCTATCTCGAAACCCTACTGACGTCGAGTCCTGAACTATATTAACGTCGTAGATACTTACTCAAAATAAATAGCACTATAATGGCTGTTCTATATAGACATAAACTATTGCCTACAATACAAGTATCTGCGTACTAAAGACTTTATATACGAAATGAATGGAATCAACTGACTCTATTTTCGTATTTACGCCAGAACTTTGCTTGATATCCTTTACTGATAAAACTATTGGACACATTTCCGTGCATCAAGTGAACATAATAGAAAACACTATCAAAGTAACTCAGTATGCGACATGAACTATTGATAATAACGCCGATACTTATGAACTGAAACACTTAAACATTTGTTTGTTAATTGGAATTCACAAGGATCAAGCATACGTATGGATCATCTTATCCAACTTTAATTAATTTTAATTAAGTCCTTTAAATAATGGAAATTAAAATGAAAGTGAGATAAATATGAAAAAAATGAAATGAAATTTGAAAAAAAAAATTAAAGAAAGAAAAAAATAAAATCTCACATGATTTTTAGATAATGTTATTGTATGTAACTATTATATTATATAGTTAATAATTATGTGGGTACATTACATACTACATTATTGTTTAAATTGGTTAATTTAGATAGGTATTAACAACTTAATACTAAACTTAATTAATGTCCAACACACATAACTAAGTTAAATTTATACATTACTTTTTTCTCTACTTTATTCTTTATTTATTTATTTCTCTCTTTAACATATCCTTTCATTTTTCTTACATTAGATTTTCAACAACTTTATTCTTATTACACACTCAATATAATTAATTAGTTTAATTTTAACTCTTTAGATTAGTCTGACATGACATTTCATTGCGACATATTTTAAGTTAATTAATTATTTAATTAGATATCAACATTAGCCATTCTCTTTTAGTTTATATAAAATTTATGTATAACATTTAGGTATAATATGATCATTAATATATTAGATGACTGTTAGTTAGTCGACATGACCACGACATTGGTTCTAGACAGAACGTCGTAGGCCATATGCCGCATTTTTGTTAAATTTTTTGATATTGTTAATTTTTTTGATATTCATTCAGATAGGTTTTTGAAAAAAAAAAATCTATCTAATAGATTTTTTTCCCCCGGTGGACAGGGAATTGTTACGGTAGATTAATTGGCATTGTCTGCTAGAGGTTAGCAGCATGCGATTTTAGGGGTTACAACGTTTAATGTAATGTACAAAGTATTATTAGCCTAGTGAACGCTGTGACGTTTCAGCGTTGGTAGTGGTGACCAAGTAACGGGACCCTTTTTCAAATGACCGTCAAACGGAGAAGACGTGTCTTTATATTCTTATAGTGTCGGGCATAGAAAGCCACACGGTTAGATTGTATTTTCTCATGGACATGGGTCAGTCCACTGTTATGATGAAGAAAGATGAAGTTACAGGTTAGTAATTGACTAAACCTTGTCGGGATGAATTAACAGTCCTTTTTTAGTGATACTAGTGCCAGACGCATAATCTCACTGTCGGTCGTTGAATTTACCAACCACGCGTGCATACAGTTATGTCGTTCTGTCTACAGTAGTTCAGATGTATGAGACAAGGACTGATTTGTAAAGGAATCATAGATGAAGTATGAACTGCAATTATTATGTATAACTCTTCATTCAGTCAGGAAAGGGAAGATAGCAGAGGTCATATTCATGGTTTCCAACCAAAGAATCGCTACTGTCATTGAGGAACCTGTTAAAAGTCTTGGAAGGGTGTACGATGCCTCATTAAAAGACTCAAAGGCAGTGCAACAGACAATAGAAATGGCAGACAGAGGACTACAGATCATAGACCAAAGCAGGCTCCTGGGAAAGTTCAAACTGTGGTGCCTCCAGTTCATGTTGATACCGAAGTTGCTGTGGCCACTGCTTATATATGAAATAAGCACAAGTACAGTGGAAGCTATAGAGCAGAAGGTCAACAAGTTCATGAGAAAATGGCTAGGGGTACCACCAGGTCTGTCAGATGTAGCACTGTACTGCAAAAAGTCAAAACTTCTGCTTCCCTTCAAGTCAGTTGTTAAAGAGTACAAAGTAGGAAAGGCAAGGCTTGCAATGATGCTAAGCGAGTCAGCTGATGACGTGGTTAAGTCCATTCAGCCCACACTGAAAACGGGAAGGAAGTGGAGAGTGGAAGAAGCTGTTGATGCTGCCCAAGAGTCACTCAAACTGAGGGAGGTAATCAGATACACACAAACGGATGGACGGAGATTTGGTCATGGAGACATCCGCTGGTGGTCCAAGGCATCAAGCAGGGAGCGCAGAGACATGGTAGTTCAGGAGATACGAGGAGCTGAGAATGATAAGAGGTTGCAAAAAGCAGTGCAGCAGGTCCAGTAAGGCCAATGGACTACATGGGAAGGAGCCCTGCAGAGGTCCTTGACATGGAATGATATATGGCATATGGAACCTCTTAGGCTCAGCTTCGTTGTTAGATCAATGTATCCCCATCAAGGCCAGCTCCTTGACGTGGAGATGGGGCTCAAGTACAGCCATCAGCGGCTGAAAAACCAAGACTGGCCAGGCCCTCCTAGACTCGAGCAAGACCACAGTCTGCTCTAGCAAGTCAAGGTGCTGAAGACGGAGGCAACCAGCCAAGAGGCGCACCACAGCAATCAGGATGCCACGCATTAGCACTATGGGAAGTATGCCTATATCTGCAAAACGTTATGGCACTCGCCCTGTGACGGACACCCAGGCAGGCGCAGTGCCGGGCCCTCTGCCTCGGAAGGGCCCAACCCCTACTACTGGGGGTCCTTCTCAATTGCCCCGGGGAGCCAGGAGGCATGAGAATAGAGCTACTGGCCAAGCAAAGAAAAGACCATTTAAAATAATGCACTGGAATGCTGAAGGCGTCAATAGTAAAAAAGACGGCTACAGCAAAAAATTAGAGCTCGAAAATATCTTGAATGAAGAGCAAGTAAATGTATGTTGCTTGCAAGAAACCCACCTCAACAAAGACATAGCCTTCAAAATCAGAGGCTACCAGTGCTACCGATCTGACCGAATAGACAGGCGAAAAGGTGGAATACTGACACTCGTGAGGAATAACATCAGTGCATGTCAGCTTGAAACATATATGGAGGGGGCGGAATACCAGATGCTTCATCTCAGGACAGAAAGTTCAGAATTCCACCTGCTCAACTACTACTGTCCGAGCGACCGCCCACTGGCACTAGATACAATCCCAGCAAAAGAAAGACTGATTGTATGCGGAGACTTCAACAGCCACTCACAGAGCTGGGGCTATGATCACATGGACAGGAGAGGTGAGGAGCTTGAAAACTGGCAGGATGACAATGGGCTTATCCTGATTAACCAGCCAATCGACCCACCAACCTTCTACTCGAGATCATGGCACACCACCTCTACACCAGACCTGGCATTCCACTCACCCAGCTTGGAGTGGAACACCACACGCGTTGTAGGGAAACAACTTGGAGGCAGCGACCACCGGCCAGTCTTCCTAATTGTGGAAAATGAACTTGTCAAGGAGAGCAGCACTCTCTCTAGGTGGAACTACAAGAAGACAGACTGGACAATGTACCAGCACCGTACTAGTATACTGGCTAGAGATCTGACTGTAGACAAAGACATCAATAAGCTAGTTGATGAATTCAGCAGATGCATATTACAGGCTGCTCGTGAAACAATACCTAGAGGGGCTCGTAAGCACTACAAACCATATTGGAATAGTGAACTAGAGCAGCTGCACAACGACGTGGAAACATCTCGAAAGCAGGCAGAGACCAGTCCATGCCAAGAACACCACAATAACTACCAGCAAGCTAAGGCCAAATTTCAAAGGGCCAAGTTGCAGGCCAGGCGAAGAAGCTGGAAGGAGAAAACAGAGTCCTTGAACTTTGAAAGAGATTCGAGGAAACTGTGGAAGCTGGTAAAGCAACTTAACGATGAAGGTACAGAGAGAAACTCAAGGATTGCTCTGTACAAAGATGGAAACATCCTCATGGGAAAACAACAAAGCTGCTGCAGATCTTCAATATCTGTTGGAACTCAGGCAGAGTTCCACAGACCTGGAGGGAAGCAATCATGATACCACTCCTAAAACCAGGAAAAGACAGTTCCACTGCCTCCAGCTACAGACCAATCAGCCTTACAAGCTGCCTCTGCAAAACAATGGAACGTATCATCAACCTCAGGCTACAGTGGTACCTTGAAAGTGAAAACCTTCTTGTACCACAGCAGGCGGGCTTTAGGCAGTGTTATTCCACCAAAGATCAGGCAACTTACCTTTCCCAAGAGATTGAGGATGCGTTCCAAGATAAGAAACTGGTACTAGCAGCATGGATAGATCTAAGAAAAGCATTTGACAAGGTTTGGAAAGAAGGGCTTCTGAAGAAACTGAGAAATTGTAGAGTGAATGGTAAGATGTACAAATGGGTGAAAGCATACTTGCATAACAGAAGAGCCCGAGTACAACTAGATGGCCTCAAGAGTAAGAAAATTCTACTGCGTCATGGCGTCCCTCAGGGAGGGGTTCTGTCCCCCACACTTTTCCTAGTCTACATCAATGACCTGGTTGCTGAACTACCACATGGAATGAAAGTGGCAATGTACGCTGATGACCTGGTAATATGGTGCACAGATGAGCATGCAACAGTGGCCACCAAACTGCTACAAAGAGCTATAGATGCCTTAACCTCATGGGCAAATAGATGGTGTGTCAGCATCAACACAGACAAGTGCAGCACTACGCTCTTCACCCTCTCTCCCAAACAAAAAGCTGGTGTCATCAAGATAAACAAAGAGCTCCTGAGAGAAGATAAACAACCCACCTATCTCGGAGTTACATTCGATGATAGGCTGACATGGAAGCAGCACATCAACAAGGCAGCAACAAAGGCCAGGAGGAAGCTAGCCATCCTGAGAAAACTAAGTGGAACCACATGGGGAGCCAGCGGGAAAATACTTAGTAAAGTTTACCAGCAGGGCATACGACCACACCTGGAATATGGGTCAGCTGCGTGGTGTCCAGCATCAAACACCACATTACAAGAGCTAGATAAGGTGCAAAACCAGGCGCTTAGGGTCATCACGGGGGCAATGAAATCAACGCCTATAGTGGAGATGGAGAAAATGGGGAGGATACAAGCACTGAGAGAACGCAGAGACACGAAAGTGCTAACACAGGCAGAAAAGTTCCTCTGTATGCCGAGCCATCCAATGAAGGACAGATTCCAAAACCTAGCAATGGGGCGACTGAAAAGAAGCAGCTTTATCCACCAGGCCAAACGATTTCGTAGACAAACCTCAGACCTGCCTGAAGTTAACAGCCCTCTAAAGTCTGTGCCAGAACAAACCCCTTGGAGAGAGGAGCATGGACTACCAGTACACATCCACACAAAAGTGAAAGGAATATTCGACAGGGATGAACAGAACAGCGTGCAACGTAGGACAGTCACTCTCAGTTTCCTGGATGATAAATACCCACAGGACCTCTGGGTCCGAGTATACACGGATGGGTCAGCACAGAATGCAGTAAAGAATGGAGGAGCAGGAGTGTACATAGAATACCCAAACAACACTAGGGATACGGTCAGAGTACCAACGGGGAAATTCTGTAACAACTATGATGCAGAAGTCCAGGCAATCAAGGTGGCAACTGAGAAACTACTGAACACCAATCTCGGTCCACAGCCTGTAGTATTCCTGACAGATGCAAGATCAGCACTCCAAGCACTTCAGTCCAGAAAATTGCCAGTTATACAGGCCCTACTTTCTGAACTGTGCAACCAGCGCAGGGTCGCCATGCAGTGGATACCGTCTCATTGTGGAATACCAGGAAACGAGAGAGCAGACGGACTGGCTAAAGAAGGTGCTGCAGACGAACAACCGGATGTACCAGTAACGTACCATCAGAAGAAAAAGATGATCAAATCTATCAGAAAGCCACCAACATCAACGCAGGATGACTACCAAGTTATGAACAGATCAGAACAAATAGTCATTCTGCGCCTCAGAACAGGACACAACCGCCTCCGCAGCCACATGTATACAAAATTCAAGATTGGCAATTCAACCATGTGTACATGTGGACAGGCACCCCAGACAGCGGAGCACGTACTGCAAGATTGCCCCGAATATGATATATTGAGGCAAACCCACTGGCCCAGAGAAACAACACTGGAAGCAAAACTATATGGACCTCTGTATGAACTACAAAAGACAGTGAAGTTTATACAAGAAACAACATTGCAGATATAGACAATATATTTCAAGCGAACGAAAGAAGAAGAAGAAGATCAATGTATGACCTGCTGCCGTCAGCCACCAACCTTGTGAAATGGGGAAAGTCGGATGATGAGCAGTGCCCCCTGTGCCAGGGGAGGCAGACACTTGAACACATGCTCTCAGCGTGTAAGGTGTCATTAGGGCAAGGGCGATACACTTGGCGCCATAACAAAGTGCTAAATGAGCTTGCTGCGACAATAGATCTGGCAAGGATGAAGGCGAATTGCAAACCAAGGCTGAGCACTGCAAATACATACTTTCTGAGGGCAGGAAAGTCAGCACACCCCAAACCAAGTAAACCTGGTAGCAGTTTACCATCTCTTCTTGACTGTGCAAACGACTAGGAGATGGCGGTAGACCTACCTGGATGAGGGGCATATCAAGAGAGTATCAGAAAATCGCAGAGACGGCCGGATATAGTGCTTCATTCTTCAGCAACGCTTCAGGTCATACTGATTGAACTGACCGTGCCATTTGAATCCAGATTAGACGAGCAACATTCGTTCACAGTGGCCAAGTATAGTGATCTGGCCACAGATCTGAGACACGATGGGTTCACTGCAAGGGTCATGGCTGTTGAAGTGGGCGCAAGAGGGCTTGTGGCTGCATCAGTGTATGATTTATTGAAACTGGTTGGGCTGAGGGGACAGTCAAGAACAAGGGCACTGAAGTCCACTGTTAAGTCATGTTTTATTAATGGGAGTTAGGTGTTGAAGATTTATATGTATGGGTCCGTTCTGTAGGGACAATTTTGCAGACTTCCCTCAGTGGAATTCCAGCTCACGGTAGCTGTAGGATTTTGAGTCCTTTGTGTTTGGTTGTCTGTGACAACTGATTGTTTAGCTGTATTGTCAAGTTCTTTCACTGTTGTTATCGTCTTACTTTCTTATACGTATCTTATGTTGGTGATCCATTTTGTTTGTAAACGTCCGTCTCAATCTGCCTATCGTTTATTTATATACACATTTTTCGTTTATACACTGTGCTGTTGCTTGTCTTGTCATGCTTTTCGCAGTGTCATTGCATTCTTTGCAATATTTTTTCTTTAGTTTGCTGTATTGATTAGTTGATTCTGCGAACGCGGTCATTTGTTCTTTATATCTTGTCTTCGTCACTCTTGTTTACGTTGTCTATTTCTCTCATGGTCAGATAATATTATGTTGCATATTTTGTAAGTAATTAATGACATTGTTAATAGGTTTAAAAGTAATTGTACAAGTTCTTAACACATTAACTACCAAATTGAAAAATTAACTGTGGCCGAATTAAATTTTTTTCCCATTTTCATCCTGTAGGTGTTTGCACAAAGTAAGCTGTAGTTTTCGTAATTGTTTACAGATTTTTATGAATTATGCGTCATTTTAAAGATAAATGAATGTACTATTACAATAAACACCAGTTGTAACTCTAATAGAGGTTGTTGCTATTTAACGGCCCTCTGAGGACAATATTTTTACAATTATAACTGCTTGCGCCCCATCTCTATCAAAATCACAATTTCAATCAATGTGCACACCGTTTTCACTCTTGTGCTCTTTGCTAGATCCATCAGTCAATTGTTGAAACACGTTTCTATCCTATTCAGCAGGTAGACAAGATGTACACGCATTTTTTGTAGTCCTATTACTAGTTGCTATGGTAAACAGTTTTACACGATTTGGTAACTAACCCAAAACGCTGAAAAATATGAACATAATATGAATTTTCCAGTGTACTACAACAACCATGCTTTGGGAATTTATTTTCCGGTTGCAACTTAAAATCTTGAACCAGATCAGTAAGTGTTTCAGTACATTTTTCATTCGTCTTATTACTAAAATTAGATTGGCGCTCTGAACGGCTTGTGGTCCAAATGTGATTATTTTGTGAGCCGCTTACAGCGGTTTGCTATAGTTAATGTCTTAAGCAAATACTTGCCACCCACTGAAATGGGATAAAGTGAGCTTCTCCAGGTATATTTACATAAGTTACCTATCTCATAAAATTAGACAAAATGTCTACTTTAGACTACTTTATTAAACAAGGGAAAGCCCTCAGTATGACTACTGAGGAAGTAAAAGAATTCGCACTTGTCGAATATGACAAGGCTCAGAAACTAGAAGAGAAGAAACTTCAAATGGAGGCTGAAGATAGGAAATTTCAGATGGAAATTGAAAAACAAAAAATGGAAGCAGAAGAGAGAAAATTTCAGATGGAAACTGAAAAACAGAAATTAGAGGCTGAAGAAAGAAAACTTCAACAGCAAATGGAAATGGAAGAGAAAAAGTTAGAGACGGAGAAACTTCAAAAACAAATGGAAATGGAAGAGAAAAAAACTTCAACAGCAAATGCAAATGGAAGAGAGGAGACTTCAGATGCAAGCTGAAGAAAATATGAGGCTCCATGAGGAAAAGGTGTTATCTATAGAGCTGGAAAGATTAAAGGTGGTGAATAGTGTTAATACGCAAAATGCTATAGATGCTCAAACAACTTCTCATAAGACAAATGCTAGTTCTTATAAACTTAGATTACCTCAATTTAAACCTACTTTTGGGGAGCCGCGCTGGTGTAATGGCTTCGGCGTTGTACTGGCGACCAGGTGTTCATGGTTCAAACCCGGGCGTCGGCGTTTGAAAAAATGTTTACGGCCGGAAATTTGACTGAATAGCCTGAACGGCTCCTGTGATAAACCCTCTGTGGATGGGAAGGAGCGAAGCTCCTGACCGGGTTGGAAGGAAAGTCCTCAGGTTCCCCAGCCTCGCAATGACATGTCATTGGGCCGAAGGGCTGAAAGCCCAAGTGCCGCTGGATAAGAAAAAAAAACCTACCTCCGACGATATCTTATTTTATCTAAATAGATTTGAACTTACATGTGAATCACAGAGAATAGACAAGTCGGAATATTGTGCACAACTTATGGAACTACTTACGGGTGAAGCTATGAATGTTGTAAGTAGGTTGGAGGGGCCTGACAAAAATAACTATGATACTGCCAGGGCTGCCTTATTAAAGAAATACCAACTTAATGAAGACGGTTATCGTCTGCGCTTTAAGACTCTGTTACCAGAGACTGAGGAAGATTTTTCAGAGTTTATAGCAAATATACGTCTTACGTTCTCACGTTGGATTGAACTTTCAAAAACTGAACACACATATGAAGCCCTTATTGCTTCGTGACAAAGTCATGTCATCAGTGAATGAGTCTTTTCTTTCCTTCTTACATGAGCGAAAGCCTACAAACTTGAAAGATATGGAACAATACTGTTGCCAATACATCACGGCACACCCAAATGTGACTGTTAGCCACTCTCAAGTGAGAGAGGGTTTACCCATGGCTTCAGCAATACCATATGCTCCTAATTTGTGCCGTAGATTACAAAGTGATGAACGCAATTTTGGTAGGAGAGATAATCGTGATTTTATACAGTACCAAGAAAGTCCATCATGTAGTAATTCTCCCTCTCCAAGAAACTGGAGACAATTTAACGGACCTCAACATTTTGGTTCCAACAATTATGGAAATTTTGGAAGGGGTAACTACACTAGAAATGATCAATCTTACAATAATTATTCTTGGAGACAACAAAATCCATCTAATATATATTTTGACCAAAGGGGAAATAGTAATTGCAACAATGCTAACTGGGGTTCAAATCAGAATAATAGTTTCAAAAGAGCGAATAACAATGCTCCCAATAGAGATAATAGCGGTGATAGATCTCGATATGACGGTAGATCTCCAAATGATAGATCGCATCACCATGCTAACTCTGCTCAACAGGAGCCCCAGGTTATTAATAATCAAGGTAACAATAATGATAGTGTCTCTAATGCTACTGCTTGCTCTGCTTTCAAGAGAGCATCTCAGTGCCCGGAGTGCACAACTTTGTTCCAACCTACAGCGGAGACTACCTTGAGTTGCGGTCATCCTCTTCCAACTACTCTTCCTGCCTTAGCTGCGCATGACGGAAGAGGGTCTCTTACCCTACACAAGGGATTTGTGAATAATAATCCTGTCTCAGTACTTTTTGATTCAAGATGCGCAACTGTTGGAATTAGACAGTCTCTAGTTCATTTATAATGTTATAGAAGAATTTTGCGCATTTGCTATAAAGAGCACAAAACAAATGTCTATGTTAGAGAGAAGATAACCACCTATGCAGGCCACCAAGAACCACTTTTGTCAATAGTGAAATGTCGAAAGCTTGCCTGGTTTGGGCATGTAACTCGTCATGACTCCCTTTCGAAAACGATCCTCCAGGGAACAGTCGAAGGTAAACGGAGAAGAGGAAGGCAAAGAAAATCCTGGGCTGATAACATCAAAGAATGGGCAGGACACAGTTTGTCCACACTTGTACGCATTGCTGAGAATAGAGAGCAGTGGAGGACCCTGTCTGCTGATGCTACCACCATGGCACTCCTACAACCCATGACGGGTTATGGGTTGAGATGATGATGAGTTCATCCATCTTGTGCAACGGGTAATATGGTGAAATGTGTGACATTCGGTGGGACAGTTGAGACTTTTCTGACTGCCATAGTCCACATTGCCACACCGTTTTTCACTGGTTATATACATGCATGTATGCTCAGCATGCCTATTGCCGACCTTACTGTTGGACAGATACATGGTATAAAGGTATGAACGCCGGTACAAATTGCTGCTTGGGAACGGCAACATAACCTTACTGCTTCCACCTTAGGGGCTATGCTACGGTCTTATCACCAGGTGCATTCTGCTGACATGATACATTCTGCTGATTTGGTGAAATCTTGCAGTATTGATGATACGATTGTTCATCATACTAATTTTGGTGCTTCTTTTAGCCCAGTTCGACATACCTCAGTATGTCGTTACTCTAACTTTGATTCTTCTTTAAGTACGATTATAGAAGAAGATCCTTTGGTTGTGTCTGACACACACACTAACTTTATAGCTACGACTGAATCTACATCCAGTCACATTTATTGCAACTTCTTTGCCGCAATGACTAGTGTTTTCTTTGCTACATGTACGAACTTAATTAATAGTACATATCTATACCTTATGAGTTTCTTTACTTTTCTTACTGGGCCGGTTAGCTCAGTATCTTCATCTTTTACGACTTTTTGTCGTACTTACTGCTTTTCTTTAAAACTTCGACGTAGGTCCAAGTTTACTACTGTCTGTTTTTGCATCACCATTATTAAAATAGAAATTTTCATTCATTTTCCACAGCAACGGCTTTCCCATGAGAATCAGAGTTGCTATGTTATGTGATTACGCTATTACTTCTCAACCTGTTGTATATGTCGCCTTGGGCAAGTTTTCCTGTTCCAGTGAAGACAGACAGAATTTTGCCACCACACTAGATGATTATGTATCCTCATGCTCACAAGAGTTTTCAAGATCACTGGAGCTATGGATATTTATAGTATATGTTTAATTTAAGACATTGTATTATTTACTTTTTATGCACCATGCCATTGCCATATTGTTCTTGTATGACTGTGTTTGGTATAAACATTGAACGTGTTACAATTATAGTGATAATGCGATTTAAATTTAGATTATCATTACGACACATTTTGGTATTGTACTTTGGAAAGGTGTTTTTCTGACATTGTGAGATATTTTCATTACCCAGCACTTGATTGTGAGCTAGGGGTAACTATTTGTAGCAGTATTGTTAATTTTGATGTCTATAATAAGTTCATCATTTGTACTGCATAAGTTTAGTAACTTGGCTATTCTTGCATATTATGCTATTTTTAAATGGCAGCTAGCTATTTGTTCTTTGGTTTAGATATGCATTATTTTTTCTAGTATATGTTGTTTTGCCATAATAGTGTTTATTTATACAATGCATTGTTTAATTTTATGGTTACCATGTTGTATCATTGTTCTCTTTTCCTACTCTCATTTCATTGTTTTCTTTCTTTGCTGGTCATTCTTCATTTCATTCCATCTCTTCTTTTACTATCCACTTGTTGGTTCTTATTTTGTTTATGCTTCCATACTTCATCTACGTTTGCATTTGATTCTAGTTACATACTTCTTCTTCATACTCTACTCACACTTCCATCCCTTTATTGTTAGGTTAATTGTATGACTTAACATAATATAATAATTTGTTGTAGATATTAGAATGTCATCGACCTCCCATTTTTGTTTGATGTAATTGTCACAAAAAAAAATGATGATATTTTTTATTCCCCGGGGGTCAGTGCAGTCTGTTAAGACATGTTTTATTAATGGGAGTTAGGTGTTAAAGATTTATATGTATGGGTCCGATTTTTGTACACACGTTAGTTAGCACGCTTTAGTGATGAGATGATTTTTTGAGTTGGGGGCTTATTGCTCGATAATTTTTGAACACAGCTCAACTGTGTGGTTGCTAGTTTGTTTTTAAAAAAAAATAGGATAAAGAAAGTTGTCGAATATTCTTAGTGTTAGTTTGGGAAGAGACGGTTGAACTGAGCGATAGTCTCGCGCGGTTAGTCCGCGCATGAGTAATTTTTACTGAGCTGTTCTGAGATGCAGTAATCTCATGACAGTACGTTCCTGGCAGGGCTTCGGGATGGTGACACTATCCATCTCGCTAGTGTGTTCTAGTTGGTTCTTTTTGTAAAGGAGAATATTTGATAAAGTGCAGAGTATATATATATATATCTATATTATCGAAGTGAAGATAGAGAGATTTACGGGAATGTTTTTTCCCGGTGTATTTGTCATACAAAGCCTTGGATTGCACGGGCTTATTGTTATACTGCATTTTGTTGTTTAAAGCTTGGATTATGATGGATTATTGATGTACTGCATTTATTACTCAAGCATTGGATTATGATGGCTTATTGTTGTACTGCATTTGTGGTCAAAGCCTTGGATTTACTATGCTGGCTTGTTAATGTATAGTACTGATTATTCAAAACCTTGGAGTAGGTCAGCCCAAGTTATGTTATTATGAACTGTGATGCATGCGGTCCCCGTTAACGGATATTTGGATTTATTCACCCGATGCTGTGTGTTTATGCTGTGAACTATTTATACCACGATGTCTACGTCACTGTGTCGGTAATAATAGGTACCACAAACTGATTTTTCATTTTGTTTTTACAGTGTCTTTGTTTATAGATCTTAATGGATCTCTTTAAGCCATGAAATTTCCTTTTCAAATTTTAAAAATCGGACATCAAACAACCGAGTTACAGAATTTCAAAATTGTGGGGAATTACAAAAATTTTCAAACATCTTCGCACCGAACAAATTGCCTGACTTTGCACAATCATAACTACAGTCAACAAACACTTACCAAGTCAATAATGCTTTTTGTACAGTCATACAAGTCCTTATTGCAGAAAAGAAACATGGGAAGTACAACAAATCAATTAAATGAATTATGGTCCATCAAAATTGACAAAAGATGCAGTAGCAAGTCTCATTGTTGTGCTCGCAAAGTGCAAATATGCATTTTCATGCACTCATAAATCAAAAACTACACACAGGAAAGTTATAAGATTTATTGAGCTTAAAGAGAGCAATATATACTTGATGCTTAATTTTTTTGAGCCACATGAAATACTGAATGCTATAAAACTGCATTATGTAAAAATGGATCGAAGGCTAAATTTTCAGTTCGGAAGAAAAATCTCACGAAATTCCAAATGTTGTCATAAAATCATGAATATTGCAGCTATAGAGCTGAAAACTTCCATATTAATGTAATTTGAGTTGTACAATTCAAATTGATGGTTATTTTCTTGATTGAAACAACCTTTACTGCTTAAAATTTGATTTTTATAAACAAAGAAACATTACATATTAGTCTGTGTCCAACTCACTGTCACTTGAGGTCAGCTGCATCAAAATTCCTCAAGTGAATCTCCTCTCAGGGCACTGGCTTGTTGTACTGACATCTGGCACCTGTATTGTAGCTGTCCTTTACTCACATTCTGTTCATGTAGCACAGAGAAACCAAGAGGTCACCTGAGAGAAATTTGTTGGGAGGGACGGGAAGAGGACAAATTACATGATTGTGTTATTTTATTATTAATACAAAAAATGTCGGCCAAATTATTTTTTCTTTCCCTTTGTTAATCATTAAGCATTTATTGCGGCATTAATTTTTACTGCATTTACCATTTAAATCATTATATTAATTATACAGTAGATTGTAAGTCTCTCTTTTACATGGATTATGTCATTTGTCTTTTATGTTTGTAATTGCAAATAAACTCAAAACCTGTAGAGACTTCCAGGAAAGCTTCAACTACATAATTTCATTAGCCTAATGATTTTTAACATCAGAGAATGAGAGGAAATAATATGATATATACACTTTACACAACAAGACGTACTAGCTCCGTTGTTGCATTTTCCTAGTCCTTCAGAAGACAGAACTGTGCCAATAGATTTGTCACAGTAGAAATCCGTGGCAGAGCCGGACGTCTGCCTCTTCCCGTCATTGAAAAATGTGCATCATAAAGATTGTCCCCTGAAATAATTGAGAAAAAAAAAGGTTAATTATGCGAGAGAGGCAATTTAAAAAAAAAAGATTAACGTTCACAAGCTAAATTCTAAACATGACCTTTGACATCCATAACGTTATCGAAAGTAGGTCAGCAGCTTTACAAGCTGTTACTAAGTGTTAGACCTTAATTCTGATACCGAATGTTTAGAAAATGGTGAGAGAACACATATTAAGTCGACTTCCATTGGTGAAACTTTCATTTCAGCGCCTGAGTCATTTTGTGCTGTGTTTCGTACAGCCGGCCCGTCGTGTCCGGGTTTGTCAGATGGAACATCCACCTTTATGTTTACACGCCGTAATGTGTTGGAGGTGCTCTGTTTTAATGTTATTTCGCTCTTTGATCAAATAACGACGGTGTTTAAAACTTTGATACGATTTTAGCAGAATGGTTGCTCGTTTGTTTGATGTAACACAAGTGTAGGTAGGCCTCCCAGATGTGTATTAATATCCAAACTTTCTCATTCACTTCAAATTTACAATGTCTTCCTTTAAAAAATCTGTGCCTCGTGTTACATGTGCGTAAACTTCAGTTTCTGCTCTTCTCATTGGTGAAAACCGTATTAGTGTAGCATTTTTGAGGACATAGCGCGGACGTTTTGAAGGAAGTGGGGGTCATTTCAGGGAAATTCGCTTTCTTGAGCGCCAGTCAGCTAGCGCACGGCAAGAGCAGTTTTTATGGTGTTTTTGTTTTTTGTCTCACTCAATTTCAATGACACGCAGAAAGTTATAATTGACATATTATGAAAGAAGAAAGATCAAGGAACCAGAAGATATAATTTTTATTTAGAAAAGGCAAATTAATTACTAGGCAGAGTGAGGTTGAAAAGGCCTCGCTTGCGCGTCACAGAATTTTCCGACCGCCGCGCAAGAGGCAGTTTGTGGTACCTAGTAATAAACCGTGTATAACGTTACCAGTCGTTTCAACATTTACTGTGGTGTGTGGTTCCAGTCTGTGTTGGTATGCCAGAACCTTTTGCATTCGCGTATGCTGACAGTCACTCACTCACACACCGGTCGGCCATCCGTAAGCCCGACCTAAGCTAATTGTCATTATCAGCGTATATATATATATATATATATATATATATATATATATATATATATATATATATATATATATATATATATATATATATATATATATATATATATATATATCAGCATTGCCTTCTTTTCACAACTATAAACTTGACTTAGAAGCCGAAGTATTGGCCAGTCCTAATCTGCTGCAAGGGACCAAAAGATGTAGCAATAGAGAATGCAGTCAGCAACCCATAGCTTGACTGCTTGCATCAGGGTCAGCGAACCAGAACTGACCAAAACCGTACTCCACCTCCATGTGGTGGTCCTGGAAACAGTCTGCAGCAGTGCAGTCTGGCTGAGCGAGTACGGATCGCAGAGGGAAGGCAAACCCGGTCCCAAAAAATGCTGTGCTGAAGTCGGATGTGTCGACCAAAAGGTGCAGATATCACAGCTACAGCGTAAACAGACACTACGCAACCACCGTCCTTTTCAGGGCGAACGAGGAAGGAAGAAGAAGAATCTGCTGCAAAAAAAATGTGTTAAAGAAAATAAACTGGTAACATCCACAATATGCTGAGTTTTTTGGTGTACTAATGAAAGGGCTGTGACTCAGGGGCAACAGGTGGCGTATATTATAAGAGGTGTTAGGCACAGAATTTCAGTGGCTTGCGCGCAGTGGCTAGACTCATCGGCTTCGTCCTGGTGTCTCAGTGTGTGTCCTTAGTTGTGATGTGCGATGGAACGAACGGAATAATTTGTCTTCTCTTTGTTAATTTCACAATTGCCTCCACAGCTAGCAGAGTTATGGATTTTAAAGTTGCTACCATAAGTGAAATGGGTTCATTTTCGATACAAGACAACAGGAGGCTGAGACGCTTGGGAGTCATGACACAAGTGGGCCCATGCCCCGCCTCCCCCCAAAGTGTAAAGGAGTAATCGGTCCGAACGGGGGGACTACTTCTGACGATCAGATTGCTTCCTGTTGTATCGCTCTGTAAAGAGTTTCCTATCATAGTCGCAGTTAATCTACGCGGTAATATGTCTATCTGTGGTTAACGGTTTACTTGCACCGGTTTTGACTTATATTGAACACATAATATGTAATACGTCACCGGGAGTTTATGACATAATCTGTTTTGCACTAATGTATGCAAATGGTTGGTTCTAGGCCTTTCGTATATTGTAGTCGTCAATGAAGGACGTACTTTTTCTAGCTCCTAAGATATTGGAGCAATTAGATTGTTTCTGTGGCTTTAAGTACTTCAAGGGCCGCCACAATGAATTGTTCAAGATTGTGAAGTAAGTGAGAAGATTCGTGGACTACTGTGATAAACGAGCGCAAAGGCCTTTTTGCTCCATCTTTTCCTACATTTTTCATATTGTATTTTCTCCGACATTTGCTCTTTCATCCCATATTTGCGACCCATATTTGCTATTTCATCGTTGTGATTACTCGCGACCGGTATCTAGAGAACCACATTTGTTCTTTCTTCGGGGGAAATAAAGTCCTTTGATTGAGTCCACATGCCTGACATTATCGTTTGGAGCCCACATTGCATCGTGATAAATCTGGTAAAAACACATCTGGTCATCCGAATCAAACATCTGGGCATGCTGTAATTTCTGTGACACCACATTGGACGCCCAGATTGGCCAGGGGAAAACGTCTCATGCTGTAATGGTGTTATCTTTAGTCGGCCGCGGTTCAGACAAGCGTTGGTTTACCACATTGGACGCCCAGCTTGGCCAGGTGACTTCCAGAAATATATAATACCGCATAATCTACTAGAGTGAGGCAGTCCAGTTTTTTTTTTACCTTGTGAGGAAGAGATTAAACCCAAAAACGCATAGCCTAACACACGTGTTTATTCAGAGTGGATATAATTCAGTTCTGTGATTAATTGTGTTCTTAAAGGATTTTGCGAAGGGAAAAGAAGGTTAGTAGATCTTATACTTATTAATACATTTTCTTATTTTTGTTTATTTTAACCTCACAGCTAAAATGTGCGAAAGATAAAGTTTCAAATAATTCTTGGCATAACTGATTAATAAAATCAGAAGATTTTCCTAGAAGATGATAGGATGATAGGAGGTAATTAATAGTTCATATTTCACCTTTATCATCATCACAGTCTCCCATGCGCACACACTCTCATGCACAAGATATTTGACATCATTAGAATTGAACTCAGAGAGAGAGAGAGATGAATAATGAGCAGTAGTTTAAATGCAAGTCAACCAGTGATGTTAAATGTGAAAAACTTACGAAGACTTTTGTGTGTCTTCAGTTCATCAGAAGTCTGAGTCTACACGCAACGTGTCTGACGTCTAACCAGAAATAAGTTATCAAAAACGGACATTTGGCTAGCAGAATTCGCCATAGGACATCTTTCATTCCTCAATTAAAAAGGAATATTGTCTCACCCACAAGTCAGAAGGTGGACGCAGCATTTTTCGTCACCATATACTGCTTGCTCACAAGTTCAATACGGAGTCATCATAAATTCAAATCACTCGAAAGATCATTATTATCTGAAGTCAAGCAAAAGAGCTCAAAAGAGGAATCGCATATTTATACCACGTTCAACACAATCTTAAGCGCATTTTATGAAGCACCGACTCAAAAGTATATGAATCATGAATACATACGCAAGATTATGAGTCTACATATCACTAACATTTCGTGAAGATATCCAGTCTGACCAGTACCCTCGGGAGATTAGACAACAGACTTTTTGTTCATATGACAGCTATTAACTGTTGATCAACACTACAGAGATATACTCAAACAGTGAAGGAATATACATAGATATCTCGTCAGCGTTCTCTGTATGACAACAATATTCATCAGAACGTCCTCGACTTAGAGATACCCCACTCGACATAACGTATAACAACGTTGGACATTGTATGCCTACACGTGAATCGTCATATCAGTGCGAAGCATTTAGAGACACATGGACTGTGTAGAGTACTCACCATTTTGGTAACACGTATCATATCACATCATCATCATTTCACTTTACACCAGTTCATTCTTAATTAACTATTACTTAATTAACTGCAATTTTATTATCTCATCTGTGTGTTTTGTGTGAATCGTCTTTCACCATCATCACGTTCTAACCATTACTAACCCTATATGTATGGATATTTCATTTAATAAACCCAACGATCGTTTGATCATTATCTGGTTTGTTAATGTATCACTCGTGCTGTCGGTGTTACATATTCACCTATAGGAACCTTTCTCTACTCAGATGAGGTTGGGGGCTTTTTCTTTACGGGATCTAAGGACAGAAGCTAAGGTCGTGGGGAAACCAAACTCTTTCCATAATTAATTAGAAAACACTGTCTAGTGGAAAGCATTCGCATTCCTGTCTTCTTGTCCCTATCTCGAATAGGTCTTTATTCTTTCCTAACGAGCCAATTTCTAGAGACCTTATATCTAATATCTCATAGACTATTCCTGGCAAAAACTACTGTTGTAGTTGCCCCAGTACTCACCACATGACAACTACAAAAAGGCATTTGACAGTGTAGACAGAGAATCACTTTGGAAATTGATGAGGCATTATGGAGTTCTCCTGAAGATCATTAATTTAATAAAGAAAACATATGAAGACATACATGCAGAATTCTTCACGAAGGACAGCTTACAGAACCGTTTGGGATAAGAACAGGAGTGTAACAGGGATGCCTCTTGTCTCCATTTCTTTTCTTACTAGCAATATCTTGGGTTATGAGATCATCGGCAACACACAACAGAAATGGAATCCAGTGGACTCTGACTAAGCAGTTGGATGATCTGGATTTTGCTGATGACTTGGATCTTCTGTCCCATAACCGTAATCAGATGCAGGACAAATTGAAAACACTCGATGAGAGGTCACAGTAATTGGGTCTGAAAATACACAGGGAAAAGACAAAAATAATGAGAATAAATAGAGGTAATGATAACAGGGTTGAACTTGAAGAAACACCAATACAAGATGTAGAATCGTACACATATTTTGGCAGTAATATAGACAAAGTTGGAGGGACAGACAGCGATATCAAAATAAGAATACAAAAGGCAAGAGGAGCTTTCATTGCATTGGGAAATATATGGAGATCAAGAGAAATCGGATCCAACACGAAAAAAGAATCTTCAACTCAAATGTGAAGTCAATTCTATTGTATGGCTATGAGACATGGAGAACAAAGACAACAACAAAAAAGATACAGACTTTCATAAATGGGTGCTTGCATAGTGTGATGAGATTACAGTGATACAACGTTTAAATTCCTCCAATTATAAAGATAATAGGTAAAATAACATGTGGGGATAAAAATATAGGCAAGATATGCCAAGGCTTCTTCACCTACGCCAGCGTTTTCTAGGGTCATTGAACATTAACTAGTTAGAACATGCAGACTAAACGGTTTACCCTTTTAGACGGGAGGGAAACGGAGATAAAAGAAAAAAATATGACGGTCGGAACACGTGTTTGAATCTAAATGCTAAAAGACGCAATTTGTAGTTTTGAAAGAAGAAATTACGCCACTAGTTGACACAATGTAAGGGATTGGTAGAAAAACAACCTTAGCTCTTATTGGACATTTTACGGTAATTGGGTGTTTTGTTTGAATATAGCGGCAAACGCCGTGGACGAAGGTTCAAAAACAAATTTCAAAAACTAACCTTGAGAAAAGTAGGTTTTTCTTTAATAATAAAGTTATGAGAATAAAAACTAGCTAGTTTGATAGCCCATCTTAATCTGACAAATAATATACTTTTAATTACACAGACGGACAGATAACACGGAAGATATTGACGAAAGACTGTATTGTTCAAATCAGACTAGCAAACAGTTATTTGTGCATATTTTCACTAAAGTTACATTTTGGCGTCCTTGAGCCTAAGAATGCAAAAAACAAACTGCGGTTGGACGAGGGGCAAAGTAGGAGGATAGTAGCTAAAAATAACTTAGCATAGAAATCGTATAAATGAGTGGGGCAGGTTTGTGTAGTTTTTTCATGTAGTTAGCCCAAAAAACAAGTGTAATTTTGGGGAAAAACCAAGTTGAGACAGACGGACCGACAGAAAAATACTATACACTAGACTGAGATTGGACTTTTAGTTTGAATATTTGAAAAGGTAGAGGGGAAGTCCGCTGATTGGACAAAAGCATTTATATTATTGAAAGAGAGACGCATGCTTGTGCCATTTTTGAAAGAATGTCCTTAAACACAGTTCGTTAATGCTAAATGAGTGTTTTCCAGAAGATATTATATTCTCAGTGGGACGCCATACTATAGCCAGCAGCTCAGCTGAGTTTTGCTAGTACAACGTAACTGTGTTTTCACATTTTGAATTGTGGTAAGGAGAAAAATTTGTTAACCCTTTTTTTAAACATTTAATATTTTGAGTGACTGATACTGCCATATCATGAAAAATGATTACGACAAGTGAGTGCTTATTCTAGGTCCCCAGCGACAGCCAGGGCCTAGAGACAAACACATAATAATAGAAAGCATATCAAGGACTATAGAAGACAGATCTATATTTGAGATCAGTGGGAACATAACACCCACCTTATTGGATGGAAGAGGAAACTATTGAACATATTTCGGATGTTATGCAGTCTTTGGAAACTGGTACTAATTGATACCACCTGGGTGAGATGTGCTAAGTTGGTCAGAGAGATCTGACCCAGTCTTTGTAAGTTCTGTTTGCTTTGTTGTGCGTGTAAAATTAGTGCATTAAGCAGTGTGTGACACATGGCACAAATTTTGGTTTCAGAGTTTCTGGTCTGGCACTACGCTAGTGCCAGATGCTTTTGTAGAAGTACAAGAGTAGATGCAGAAGCAGCCTAACATTAACTCCAGCTACTGAGAGGAGTGGGCCATTAGAATTCTGTACTACATCTTCACAGGCAGATAAGTGAAAATCTGGCCTGCTGTGGATTCATCAACTGTGTCCACAATAAATAAAGAAATAAAATATTGATGTATAAACACTATAACTCAGTCCATAATTCAAGGACAATGAACATTATAAAACAGAGATTGGGCATGATGACACCACCCCAACTAAACATCCAGTGCTAGTTTTTCCAAAGACACTGTAGTCAATATTAATATCAACCAATGTAACAATATATTTATGTATACAATTTTCATTTGATTGTTCACTATATATGCACCTTTATTGATAAAATACATAATATTTCATACGTCCTGACCATAAGAACGCAAAACACGAAACCAGAATTGGTTTTTGGAATGTCAGAACTATGAATGAGGCAGGAAAGCTGAGACAGATCACAGCAGAGATGAGGAATTACAAACTACATATCCTGGGAATAAGCGAGAGCAGATGGACAGGGATGGGGAGAATAAAAACAGCTACAGGGGAAACAGTACTTTATTCTGGTAGAGAGGACGGTCAGCACAACGAAGGTGTAGCCATTATCCTTAAGAAAGGAATGGAAAGGTCTCTACTGGAATGGAAACCCATTAACAACAGACTAATAAGAGCAAGACTGAGAGGGAGATTCACCAACACCACAATTATACAATGCTATGCACCAACAAACGACAGCGATGAAGAGATCAAGGTTGAGTTCTATCAACAGGTACAAAAGGAAATGGAAACTGTACCCAGGTACGATCTTATTATAGTAATGGGAGACCTAAATGCGAAAGTTGGAACACACAATAATTATAACGAAAGAGTAATGGGGAAATGCGGCAGTGGAACAGTAAATGAGAATGGGGACAAATTAATAAGCTTCTGCAGTATTAACAACCTGGTCATTGGAGGAACACTTTTTCAACACAAAGAAGTGCACAAGTTAACATGGGAATCACCAAACGGACGAGACAAAAACCAGATAGATCACATAATGATCAATGGCATATGGAGAAATGCACTACAAGACGTGAAAGTAAGAAGAGGCGCAGATGTGGGAAGTGATCATCACCTAGTAGTAGCAAGACTGAAGGTGAAACTCAGAGCTGCTGGACCAGTGGCAGTCAAACAGAAAAGATATAACATCACGAGACTTAAAGACCCCCTCACCAGAAAAGCGTTCGTGGTCGACGTAAAGAGACGATATCTGATTACCAAAAGCCAGGAAAGAACAGAGACCGACGATGTGAACCAGAAATTCAACACCATCTCAACAATATACAAAGAAAGCAGCAAGTCATGCTTGGGATTCCAGGAAAGAAAGAGCCAAGACTGGATAACACCAGAAACGATAAACACCATAGCGAAGAGAAAGGAAATGAAAAGAAAGAAAACAGAAGCTAAGTCTCCCAGGTTAAAGGCAATATATAGTGAACAGTACAGTCAGCTGGACAAGGAAGTAAAACGTCAAACCCGTGCTAACAAAAGGACATTTCTGGATGACCTTGCAAGACAGGCAGAAGAGGCAGCACTGAGAAATGAACAAAGCACAGTTTATAAAATAACTAAAGCTATCAGTGGAAAACGAGGTGCAAACAACATAACGTTAGTAAGAGACAAGCAAGGAAATCTCATCACCACAGCACAGGGGCAGGAAACAAGATGGGCAGAGCACTTCAGAGAAACACTGAATAAGGAACCACCAGAGACTCAGTTGAATGTTCCTGAGGCTGAAAGTGACTTAGATGTAAATACAGACATTCCACGAAAAGAAGAAATTATCACAGCTATCAAAGGGCTAAAAATGGAAAAGCGCCTGGTCACGACAATCTGAATGCTGAGCTATTCAAGACAGACCCTGAACTAGGAGCAGAACTATTAGAACCACTATTTGCACAAGTCTGGGAAACTGAGACAACACCAACAGAGTGGAGTAAAGGAATAATTGTCAAATTGCCCAAGAAGGGCGACCTTGCAGACTGCAACAACTGGAGAGGAATTACCCTCCTCTCAGTTCCCAGCAAAATACTAGGCAGGATAATCATCCAGAGAATTTCAAAAGCAGTTGACCATAAACTGAGGAAAGAACAAGCGGGCTTCAGAAAGAACAGAAGATGTGCAGATCATATATTTGCCCTCAGGAACATTATAGAGCAGTGCTCAGAATGGCAGAGACAGCTGTACATTAACTTTGTTGATTTTGAAAAGGCTTTCGACAGTATACACAGGGACAGCCTATGGAAAATTCTGAGGGCTTATGGAATTCCCAGCCGCATTGTTTCCATTATAAAAAGCCTCTATTTTAACTTTACGTGCAGTGTTGGATCGAGTAATGTAACTTTCGAAGTGAAAACAGGAGTACAACAGGGATGCCCCTTATCAACAACATTATTTTTGACAGTCATAGATTAGGTGATGTGCCAGACAACAGAGGGCAGTCCAAGAGGAATTAGATGGACAACGTTTTCTACACTGGAAGATTTGGAATATGCAGATGACATTGCACTACTTGCGCATTCACACCAACACATTCAAGACAAAACCGATAGACTGAATAAGTATGGCCAGCAGGTTGGTCTGAACATCAATTTGAAGAAGACAGAGGTCATGACACTAAATGTGGGCAACCCTGAGCCAATAACAGTAAGGAACCAGAAGTTAGAACAGACAGACACATTTACTTACCTAGGAAGCATAGTAACACCTGACGGTGGAACAAGCAAGGACATTAACAACAGAATGAATAAAGCGAGAACAGCCTTTGCTGTTCTCAAAACCTTTTGGAAGTCTTCCCAGTACAGCACAAACACCAAATTAAGACTGTATGAGAGCCGTGTACTTTCTGTGCTTCTCTATGGTGCGGAATGTTGGAGAGTAACAGAGAAGGAAATGTCGAAACTGTCCTCCTTCCACACAATCTGCCTAAGGAAAATTCTCCGAATCTTTTGGCCAAACACCATCAGCAATCAAGAACTACTTATTCAGAGTAATCAGGAGGACATGCACACCATCATAGCTGGCAGACGCTGGAGTTGGGTTGGCCATGTCCTCAGAAGGGACCCTGATACCATCACAAGAACAGCTATGCTATGGACCCCCGAGGGAAAGCGAAAGAGAGGCCGACCAAAAACAACTTGGCAGAGAACTGTGGAAGCTGAGATGCAAAGAATGAACCACAGTTGGGGCACTGTACGAAGGATGGCCACCGACCGAGCAAAGTGGAATCAATTTGTTGCTGCCCTACAAGACGCCACCAGGCGTGATGGCCACTGACTGCTTTGACGGTTGGCGGTTATTGATCAAAGAAGAAGAAGAAGAAGACCATAAGAAATCTTTGGTTCAGGACTATATAAATTTAAAAGATTGAAAATCTAAACTTTTAAAGACAGTGTTAGTTGATTTTATCATAGAGATTATTATTCTTACAATCACAATTAGACATTTAACTTAGTAATTTACATGTGTGTGTTGTATATTTAATTACTCCCCTAAACATCACAAGCCTTCAGTACCTCATCCAGGACACTAGGTAACATAACAATCACACAATAACATCAAAAAACCCACTAAACATAGAATAGAAGGATTAAATTGGTATGATAAGGTTACCAATGTGGAACTGAGGACAAGAACTAGACAAGTGCCAGTGGAACAAGAGATGAGAAGAAAACGATGGCGATGGATTGGACACACACTGAGACCATGGCATTGTTTCTGTGGCTTTAAGTACTTTGAGGGCCGCCACAATGAATTGTTCAAGATTGAGAAGTAAGCGAGAAGAATCGCATCTATATTATTGAAGGAATCAGATTGATATTCCTTAGTCTTCATATTCTGTCCCACAATACTTGGGTGGATTGTTCACCACCTTCAGTACAGCGTCCAGTTATGAATTGACCAGAGAAAACTGAGAGAGGAGCTCGTATTCATGTATGTACTCATGCTATGCCATAGAATTAACTTTATGCCTTCAAGTTATAATAAACATGCCAGTTTTATGTGGACCCATCCATGTTAGAAGTTGCATTCGTCTATGAATAATCACTGTCATCGCACATCCACGACATTTATAACCAACAGCACGATACTATTTCAATTGAAGAAAATCCATCTGTAACAAAGGATTATATGGTGGCCAGTAGGGGGGTTCAAAGTCAAGAATGTTTGCCTGTGAAGAAATGAAAAGACAGTGATTGAACAAAATTTTTTTCTGCAACTTGAAATATCCTTGTCACTGTCGGCCCTCATCTTCATAATTTGATGTAAAGTGCGCATGTCCACCAGCTTCCAAGTCAAACTGCCAGCTTTAGTCAAGATGTCAGCGTTATTCGTTGAAAATCAAGTCCACTGCCAGATGTCATTCTGCAAGTTTACTGCCCTGGTCAACTGATGTTCGTGGCCTTTATCTACTACCTATCAGACTCTAAACGGCTGTGTTGGACCACATTTTCAAGGCAGCACGGGATCCAGCTTTCAACTAGCATCTGGAGGGAGCTCTGTCTTTACAGATAAGTTGACCTGATAAATGTTGTTTTTTGGATCGGGGTACTATTGTTAGACCCTTCCTAATCCTTGCCTTTTATGTCTTTATGTGTATATTCATGTTCTGTGGTTCTTTTTTTCGTGGGAGGTTGGGCGGTTGATTCGATGTCAGTGACAACATGTCGTTGTCAAATGACCGCACATCAAATGTTTCAGTAGGGATTTAATGTAAATTTCATTTCAGCAGTATTTCCGACTCGAGTAATCTCGTCGAAGTATTCTGACTGCTATTTGATTTTTTTGATATTTTATGTTAGCTGTGACATTTCGTCTATTCATCTGTACATGCATTGTGTTCTAGTTCTATTTTCTTTAGTTTTGTAATAATTTGTTCGTGTTGTGACTCTCATCTGCCTGTCATTTGGTTTTTTACAAGCTATCTGTTTATACTTCCATCTGGGTCCTGTCCGGTGTCTAATTTTAGCAGTAGATTGACCCTATTTGCTGTTTCATCTTTTGTTTACTATTAGAATTTTCTTTGTTTACTGCTAATGTTTCTCTGTTTGTCATTGGTCTTTTCTTGTGATATTGTTTTATAGATAATTTTTTTTTCCACTTGCACTCTTTCTTTTTCTTCGTTACACAATATTAATAAAATTTGCATTCTTATTATTGCGATAAACAATCGCTACATTTATTGCTTACAAAAACTATTGTAAAGCAACTAGCCATTATATTTTGACTAAGTAAGTCACAGTTTTAATTAAAATGGCTACATTAGATTACTTTGTCAAGCAGGGCAAAGCTTTTGGTTATAAAGGTGAAGTGTTGAGGGAGTTTGCCATGACTGAGTTGGCTAAAGCAGAAATTAAATTAGAGGAACAGAAAGCGAAGGAAGAAAAAAAGGAGGAGAAGAGAATAGAATCTGAGGAGAAAAGGTATCTTGAAGAATTAGAGGAGAAGAAGAGAATGATGGAGTTGGAGGAGAAGAGACTTATTGCAGAGGAAAGAAAAATGCAATATGATAAAGAAATGGAAGATAAGTCAGCTCTGACCTTAGCACATGAAAAGGAAATGATGCTTCTACATTTAGAGGAATTGAAATTAAGGGGTCAAAATGGAAATAATAGTAATTCGGATACCACTAATTCCTCAGGTAAATATAACAGTAATGCTAAATTTTGCTTACGAATATTTAACCCAGGTCTTGATGACATTTCATGCTTCCTTAGTTGCTATGAAAGTGTATGTGAAGCACATAAATTGGACAAATCACAATGGTGTGTTAAACTAATGGAATTTTTAAGTGAAGAGCCATTGACTGCTATAAGAACAATAGACGAGACTCTTAGAAACAGCTATGATGCTGCTAGATCATTATTATTAAAACTCTATCAACTGGATGCAGAGGGATATCGGATGAGATTGAAAACTACGATTCCTGAAACTGGGAAGGACTTCTCAGAATTCATCTGCCATACGACTTACTTTCAATAGATGGGTTCAGCTCTCAGGAATTGAGAAAACAAATGATAATCTTATGGATCTGTTGTTGAGGGATAAAGTGTTATCCTCAGTAAGCAAACCATTTTGGTCATTTCTGCATGAACGCAAACCTAATACTCTATCTTCATTAGAAGAAATTGCAAAACAATACTGCACAGTACATCCTGGTGCTTGTATTAGCAATAACCTAATTAAAGATTCACTACCAGTTGCCTCAGCTGCAACTTGGAACAACAATAATGGTAGACCCATATCTCATAGCCTAGATATGAATTTTATGCCTAGAAAGTATAATGATAATAATTATAACAGGAATGGGAATTTTAAAAGGAATGATAATTTCAATAGAGGGAGGCAACAATTCCAAAATCAGTTGCCTCAATTCAGGAATAATAATTTCCAACAAAATTCCACTTGGAAGAGACAAAATAATTTTCATCGTTATCAAAACAGTTGGAGTAATAACAATTCTAATAATCAAACTTACCCAAAACAGAAATAATGCACAGGGTTTTAGAAATCAAGGCAATTCTTTTGATCGCCAGAGACAACGATCTCATTCATGTGCCCCGGTAAGGTCTGAACATAATGCGGGGGTGGCACTTACTGGTAATGCACCTAATCATGAATTGGGTGTGGAGAATCAATCAGCTGCATGTTGCGCATTCGATTTTGATGTTGCTTTTCATTGCCAGGAATGTCTAACTCTATTTCAGGCAGACGGTACTACTGTGTTGAAGTGCGGACATCCCTTACCTGCTGTAAGTCTATCTGCTCATGATGGCACAGGTACTTTATTATTTCACAGGGGATTCGTGAATGGTACCCAAGTGTCTGTACTCAGGGATTCAGGTTCAACTACTGTTGGAATCAGACAGTCACTGGTTCACCCTTCTTGCTCTACAGGAGAATTTGTGAAATGCATTACGTTCAGTGGTACAATTGAGTTTTATCCTACTGCTATTGTTGATATTCATACCCCATTTTTTTCATGAAAGGTTAGGGTATGCTTGTTGAAGAATCCAGTAGCTGATTTAATGGTGGATCGTATCCATGGGAGCAAACACTGCTCACCAGAGGAGATTGAAGATTGGGAAAAAAATCTCTTAATTGCCAATGCAGTTACCACACGTGCCCAGGCACAGGCATTAGAAAATGATGACAGTATGGAGCTTGACACAATGACTCAGGATGACACTGAGGTACATTCTGTCATAGACAGAGTGTCTTTAGCTAAGCTTCAAAGAGAAGATAGCTCCTTCAAAATATTTATCTCTCTGGTCAAAAATAATGATGATGTTGACTTACATAAAAGTCCCAAACACTGGTTTACTCTTAAAAATGATATACTGGTGAGAAATTTTGTAGATCACTCTATTGTCAAACACCAAGTTATGGTGCTTCTTAAACTTTGCCCATACATTTTATGACATGCACATGACTCCCATTGTTCGGGTCATATGGGTTATACTAGCATATGTTCCAGAGTGTTCTCTTCTTTCTTTTGGCCAGGTGTTTCCAGGGACGTATCATCATATGTGCGTTCGTGCATTACCTGCTAGGAAGTTAAATCTAGGGGAGCTTTTCGTGTTGCTCCTATTCAAGCATGTGATATCTCTAATCGACCTTTCGATAAGATGGCCGTAGACATTATCAGTCCTCTTTCTGTTACATCTGCTAGAGGTCACAGATATGTCCTCACATGCATTGATTTATGCACTCGTTGGCCTGAGGCCATACCTCATAAACACATCATCACTTCTGAAGTGGCTGATGCACTGTTGCTCATCTTTTCCAGATTAGGTTTTCCTCACAAACTTCTTTCTGATCATGGTTCACAATTTGTTTCTGATACCATGACATCTGTCATGAAGATACTTAACATAAATAGGTCACTTAGTAGCATCTATCATGCCATGAGCAATGGTTCTGTGGAGAGGCTCAATAGGACATTTAAGCAATTGCTACATAAAGTAACTGCCAAATATCCTCAAGATTGGGACATGGTTCTGCCGGCTATACTTTTCGCTTATCGGGAAGTGACGCATGAACAGACAGGTTTTTCACCATTTGAGCTTGTGTTTGGAGCTCAGCCATGAGGTCCTATGGGGTTAATCAAGTATATTCTCACTGACTCTGAGATGACTCAGGACACTCAGTCATCTTATGAGTACGTGGTTAATCTTCGTCGGAATATTGTAGATGCATGTCAGTTGGCTACAGCTTTGTCAGAGGCTGCCAAATAGAAATCACATCTTTTTCAAAATAGAAATAGGCATTTACGACAACTTTTTCCGGGTGATGAAGCTTTTGTATTGCTTCCTTGGAAGGATAACAGATTGCTTATTGCATGGAATGGCCCTTTCAAAGTAATATCTCGTAATTAAACGTTGACTATGCCATAGATATTAAGGGTCAAAGAAAGATTTTTCATATTAATATGCTCAAGGAATATCACACAAGACCTGAGTATTTACATTCTATCTTCCATGACATTGATAACAATGTGAGTAATTTTTGTCATGTTTCTAGTTTATCTGTGATTCATGAGGAAGAATCTTCCTTCCCTGATATTCACATGACTCTACCTATGATTCCTTTGGATTTAACTGAATTTTGGCATGATGTGTCTATTTCTTCTTCATTATCTTCAGATCAACATCGCCAGGTGTCCAATCTATTGGAATCCTTTTCTGATCTCCTGACCAATCTTCCTGGTCACACATCTGTGATATCTTATATCATCCTCACTGATGAGACACCTATTCGTCTATGTCTTTATCCTGTTCCCCTTCATTACCAGCACCAAACTGAACTCGAATTAGATCAGATGTTGCGTCTTGGTATTATTGAAACCAGTATTTCTCCCTACTCTTCCCCCTATTGTTATTGTCTGAAAAAGGATAACAATATTAGATTATGTGTTGATTATCACAAGCTAAATTCTAAAACTGTTGCAGATGCTGAACCTCATCCTTTACTTGATGATCTCTTGTCTCATCTATCTACAGCTCACCTGTTCACTAAGATTGATCTCACAAAAGGGTATTGGCAAATACCATTAACTGAAAATGCCAAACCTCTTATTGCTTTTTCTACTCCACATGGGTTATTCCAGTGGAATGTTATGCCTCTTGGGTTTATGAACACCCTGCCACATTCATTCGAATGATGCGCAGAATTCTTTCTCACAGATCTGATATCATAAATTACATAGATGATATCTGCTTATTTAGCTCATCTTGGGACAAGCATTTTGTAGGACTCCGTTCTCTTTTGGATACTCTTCATTTATATAACCTTACAGCTAGGCCTACTAAAGTTCAGGTTGCTTTTCATGAACTTACTTTCCTTGGTCACACTGTTGGTTCTGGTCGACTACAGACTGTACCACATAATGTCTCTAAATTCTTAAATTTGTCTGTTCCTACTACAAAAAAAACAAGTGCGTAGTCTCTTGGGACTGATTCAATTTTACAGTCATTTCATTCCTAATCTGTCAGACATCATGGCTGTCCTCTCATCTCTTTTACCAAAGGGTTTACAAACTAACGTACACTGGTCTGAAAAGTGTCAGGCCGCTTTTAACCAAATTTTAAATATTATTTTTCATCAGCTCCTATTTTGAGGTTGCCAGATTTAAATCGCATTTATATTCTCCGCACAGATGCTAGTAATCTTGCTTTGGGTGCATGCCTCTTTCAAGACTTCAACAATGTTTTGCATCCTACATTGTACATTTCCCGCAAGCTGTCGAAAATGGAAAGTAAATTTTCGGTGGTAGAAAAGGAGCTTTTAGCTGTCATTTGGGCTATCCAGAAACTTGAACGTTATTTGCTGGGAGCACTCTTCATTATCCAGACTGATCAGAAGTCCATCGCAGCTTTAAAGAGGGCTGATCATCAAAACCATTAACTCGCTCATTTCTCCATCTTACTTCAACCGTTCCAATTCAACATCCAGTCTATACCTGGATCAGCTAACGTAAGGGCAGATTTGCTTTCCAGATATCCACCATTTGTACCTGAACTCTGAATGTACTATTGCTGTGAAACATTTGAATGATTCCTTACAGCTTACGGGAAATCAGACAGGACTTTGTTACTTGACATTCGCTCACGTTTGAAACCTACAATGGTGCATGATCCTTACTTTGATGATCCTGATATTGTTTCTTTCAATGACTAATTCGTTGACTATTTTGAGGAGATCTCCCAGCATTCGCTGATTGAGCTTTGGTTGAACTGCCATGTGTCAAGAATATGCACCTTCAATATACTCAAATTGCTTGCCAGGATTACACTGAGTTGGACTGGAACTTTCTACACTATGGATTTTAGTGTCTATATTGAGCTTAGTACAAATAACATTGGTTGTTTTTGGTCGTAACTTTATGATGCACACATCATGTGATGATATTTCACTGGATACAGAATTTAATGTACAGTAATATCTCTCATGGACCTCTGATATAATATCAATTTTCTTGTGCAAAGTCGCTTGAGACAAACTAGTCCTTCTCACTTTGGTACTAAACCGTGCCAATGCCGCATATGTAAGACCTGTCCGTTTGTACTCCAAACGCAGTCAGTCTCCTTTCCGAATGGTAAATTTGCCATTGGGGAGTCTTTCACGTGCGAATCCAGAAACCTGATTTATGCTATCATCTGCAAGAGGTGTGACATGACCTATATTGGTGAGACTGGCAGACGTTTGGCAGACAGGTTTCGTGAACACTTGAATGACATCCATCATGGCAAACATTTACCAGTGGCCCTTCACTTCAACAGCCCTGACCATTCGGGTAACTCTGACATTCATGTCACTGCCCTCCGTTCATGTATCGGCGACGACCGAACTCGCTTTTCGTTGGAGAATCGCCTCATTTTTCAAATGGGCGTTTTAGCTCCTGCTGGGATGAATGTCCAGCATCATTTTGCATAATTCTGGTGGCTTCTGTCGTTATTTTCCTATCTATCCTTGTTTTTGCTTGGGTTCGTCTCGTTTCCGCATTTTCTGTTCTTAGCCGTCACTAGCTCCTACGTCACTTCCGCATGATGCCTCAGTTTTTCGGCCATTTTGAATGTTCCCGTCCTCGACACAGCTAAGTGATTTTTCACGCATTTTATTAGTGTTATTCATTCCTGTCTTCGTTTCGTTGATTATTTACTTTCTTGTTTCGACATGTCTTTCTGGTTTCATGATTTTTTCGCATTATTACTGTTATCGTTTCGCTCATCACTGTGGTTTCATCTGCTTGTATCGCTCATTTGACGTTTTTCTCATCATCACAGATCTTTGTAGTACCTATATGTAGTTCTTGTCCTTGTCACCTGTTCGTAACTGTGGCTGACGAAGGGTAAAACCCGAAACGTCCCTTGTCTCATGTGTACCGTTTACTTGTAAAACTGATTTCATACCATATTATTTTTTAATTTATACATCTGATATAATATTAATGGTTTTAATGTTTAATACTTCAAACTTTAATCTTTTAGTTAGTTACTTTAGCTTACTATTGTCATTGAGATACATTAATTAATCTCTTTTTCACACATTTGTTTGATCTATTTTGCAAATAATTCTGTCTATATTTTTTCTGTTGTTAACGTGGGTAACTCATGTTTTTTTTGTTGCTCATATTCTATTAACAGTTACTTCCCTTTTTCCTTTCGACTTTTCTTTTCTAGATTTTTTTGTTTCTTTTCTCTCTTTTCATACGCCCTCACTATATTGACATACTATTTTTGGGTTGTTAACATTACAATATTTTTGTTTTTCTTAATTAACATACTTATATTGTTCACTATTTGTTGCCTTATACATAGGTATACACACAACTTTGACTATTGTCACATAGTTATTGCTAGACATAGGACTTATAGTTAGCTAATATTTTGTTTATCAGTTCTCATGCATGCTTTCCTTGGTTGATTGTGATATTCTATGCACTATCCTTTACTTGACCGTTGACGATTTTCTTTCTGCTTTGCAACCTTGGTTATCTTGTTAGATATGCATTCAGTTTTTGAGTTACGGTTTCTTGTTGGACAACAACCATTGACATGTTTATGTGATCATGGTTGGCCGTTGGTTTTATGCTTGATTACATGTATTAACTAATTGCAATTTTTCATCTACATTTTTATGATTTTGATTTTTTTACCCCAACCGACAGGGGTAATTGTTAAAGAAGTTTTTTAATGTAATTTTGCATGTTGACCACACTTATTCTATTAGCAGTTAATCTACGCGGTAATATGTCTATCTGTGGTTAATCATGTACTTGCACTGGTTTTGACTTATATTGAACACATAATATGTAATACATCACCGGGAGTTTATGACATAATCCGTTTTGCACTAATGTATGCAAACGGTTGGTTCTAGGCCTTTCGTATATTGTAGTCGTCAATGAAGGACGTACTTTTTCTAGCTCCTAAGATATTGGAGGAATTAGATTGTTTCTGTGGCTTTAAGTACTTCGAGTGCCGCCACAATGAATTGTTCAAGATTGAGAAGTAAGCGAGAAGATTCGCATCTATATTATTGAAGGAATCACATTGATATTCCGTAGTCTTCATATTTTGTCCCACATTACTTGGGTGGATTGTGCGCCACCTTTAGTACAGTGGCCAGTTATGAATTGACAAGACAAGACTGAGAGAGGAGCTCGTATTCATGTATGTACTCATGCTATGCCATTGGATTAACTTTATGCCTTCAAGTTATAATAAACATGCAAGTTTTATGTGGACCCATCCACGTCAGAAGTTGCAACGGTCTATGAATAATCACTGTCATCACACATCCATGACATTCATAACCAACAGCACAATATTATTTCAATTGAAGAAAATCCATCTGTAACACATATAAGGTTAATTAACTGCCTGATATAGTTCGTCTTAAAAATGGTACAAACAACATATAAGGTTAATTAACTGTCTGATATAGGTTGTCTAAACAACAGTATATCTACACAATGGTACATACAACATGTAAAGTTAATTAACTGTCTGATATAGTTTGTCTTAAAAATGGTACAAACAACATATAAGGTTAATTAATTGTCTGATATAGGTTGTCTAAATAACAATACATACAAAATTTAAGGTTAATTAACTGTCAGATATAGTTTGTCAAAACAATGGGACATACAACATATACAGTTAATTAATTGTCTGATATAGTTTGTCAAAAAAACAATGGTACATACAACATAACATTTTAATTAACTGTCTAATATAGTTTGTCTAAATAACAGTACATACAACATATAATGCTAATTAACTGTCTGATATAATTTGTCTAAACAATGGTACATACAACATAAAAGGCTAATTATCTGTCTGATATAGTCTGTCTAAACAACGGTACATACAACATATAAAGCTAATTAACTGGCAAATATAGTTTGTCTAAACAATGTTACATACAACATAGAAGGCTAATTAACAGGCTGGTATAGTTGGTCTAAACAATGGTACATACAACATCCTACCTCAGTATTAGCATCATGATTCTGGAAGCCTCCATTACACTCCTGCTTACATTCATTAGAATCTGGATTTTGATTACAGTACATGATACATTTTACCTATGGCATACATTCTGACTGATTCTTTAATGCAGTTTGACAAGCAGTTATTATAAAGTACAGAATGTTTGAAAAAATTTATATAATCTATAGTTGTGTAAACTCAGTAAAAATACTTCTTAACAAGAGGTTTTTGCTGTTGATGAACAAGGGTTGCTGATCTTGTCACTCTTTTGCAGCCAATGCCAATATTAAGAATTTGTATGTGTTCTGAGGCTGCTAAATGATACTGATAAAGTGTTTGTGATTGGTGGACAATAATTAAAAAACCCTTTATCTCCCATAGGAGCATAGGCCTTCAACAAACACAAGCCAAGTCCTCCTGTCACATAGGCCTTCAACAAACACATGCCAAGTCCTCCTATCACATAGGCCTTCAACAAACACATGCCAAGTCCTCCTGTCACAAAGGCCTTCAACAAACACATGCCAAGTCCTCCTGTCACATAGGCAGAGCCGGATTAACGTAGTAGCAAAAGTAGCATATGATACGGGCCCCGCGCTATTAGGGGCCCCGCGCCAAAAAAAAGTACATAATTTTTTGGTCATCTTCTAATACAAGCGTTAAACCAATGATCTTGTGATTTATGCCATCTTAAGCGACTTTTCATTTGGTGTCACGAAATTGTGAGAGAAAGAGATAAGAGGGTGATTTAGTGTGACTCTTCATTATTTTTATCTTAACTGTTTGCGGACGGAAGCCATTTAAGTGGCGTTGAAAATTTGGTCACGTTTGGACAGAACCACTTTTTTGGCTCTAGGCGACTGCCCCTCTAATTTTATTTCGTTCTTTGTGAAATGAATTTGCATTAACATTATTCCTCTATAATGTGTGCATTCTTGTAAATTTCCTTTCTTAGGTAACTTTACTAGATAACCTTCCTTCCATTCTGCTGGTATTTCTTCTCTTGGCGGTAAGTTCCCCTATGCTGCAAGCTGCTCCTGACACAAACAAAGCACTCTGTGTTGGTCGGACAATTCTTATCTTTGATGAGGCTGTTTGCTTGCTTATATCTCCCTCTTAGCTTTATTGTGTGGTTGTACAGGTTCCTCGTATTTCCATTGGCGACAGCTTCCTCTGTTTCCCTTGCTAAGTCTTCAATACACTTCCTCTTGTCTCTTTTGATGTTTCTTCTTACTTCTTTGTTTTCTTCCAGGTACACTTCATGAGCCTTGGCTTTGGATCTTTTCTAGATTTATCTGCTTTCTTGTTTTTCCTGTCTTCTATTTTGTTTATGGTTTCTGTTGTTATCCATGGTTTCTGTTGTTATCCATGGTTTCTGTTGTTATCCATGGTTTGTGCTGATGTTCTCTTTTTCCCAGTACCTCTCCACATGTCTCATTTCATATATTTTGTACTTGTTGCCAGTGGTCTTCTGTATCTGCTTCATCATCCAGTTGTTGGAGTAATTGGTATGTGCTGGACACGTGCGATTGAAACTTTGTCTCTTATTTCTTGATTTCTTAGATATTCCACATTATACACAATTTGTTGAGTTTTATTTCTGTTTTTTTTTTAACAAAAGATGAAGCAACAGAAGATGGTGATCTGATACTATATCTGCTCCTCTATATACCTTTACACCAAGTAATCATCATTAGAAAGCACGGTTTATGTCTTTTCTTTTGTGTTTACCTAATTCTTAAATTCATCTGTGTGTTCTTAATAGAATTTAAAAGTCACGACAATGCTTGATATAGTCCTTTAAACTGTCTTTTGATTTGTCTACAAAATGAACATGAATTTTATCTGGTGGTTACCGGGGATGCATTTTCTCCTTGCTCGCCCCTGGTGCTAAGAATCCTTGGTACGCCACTGCCCTAAACATGTAAAATTTGCTGCAAGGGATTTTCTGTCTGGGCTAAAGGTAGCAAAAAAGAAATTGAAAAAAAAAAGAAACCACACACGTGTGCATATAGGGTATTGTCAAAACTAAATTAACTGTGGATATCACTCCACTGGTTACACCACTGTAATGTGGATTTCTAATAATAAATAAGGCTCGTCCTTCCAAAGGTATGACCACACCACAATGGCTGATATAAGAAAATCAACACCTTCTACAGGTACTTCCCTTTAATAAATATGCACACACAAACTGGCCTCATTCGGCCAACAACGTATGAAATACAATATAATAATGCCAATGTAACTTGCCTCAATTACTTAATCTATTAGTCTCATACATGACAGTACGACTGAACTGCACAAACACTGCAATGACTATCGCTCACCATGAGTGGCAAAACTTGTGACAATGATACACTCAATTCATTGACAACTTATAATCTACAGCCTGAAGATAATATCCACTGGACACTACACTAATCCAGAATTACACATAAATATCCACCAGGACCGAATACGGCAATCTCTCACTAGTAGTCCATACTATGAACCTCACAGCAACTTGCTGGCGAAGGGCAAAATATATGTCCTAGTCCAACCAAGGCTAGGAATCTCACTGACCACTTTCGCGCCTGATTTTCCGGCTTCCGGAAAAACACTCCTCACCAGTGTTGCCATACGTCAGCGTTGCCCAGCTGACTTTTCGTACAACAGAGGCACTGCGAAATAGCGCCTGACAGGGACAAACACAAACAAATTATGATGTTTGTGGTGGAGGTGTATAAATTACACTTATTATGTTACATGTTTGTTGAAGGTGGTAACATATTGAGCATAGGTTACATTTATGTTAAAAAATTGTAAAAGCATTACTGAGTAAATTGTCCCCAGCAGGATATACAGATGTGGAACTGCTCCTCATACTCTCTCTCCCTGCAGGAACATGACCATCTTCCTCACCTTCACTTTCTATCTTCACAGTGTGTCCCTGAAAACAAAATATTGAACATATTCAAGTTTGAAACAAACCACTTCAGTCTTAAACATTTCCCCAGTTTAACAACTATCGTCACTGTGTGTTCCTGAAAACAAAATATTGAACATATTCAAGTTTGAAACAAACCACTTCAGTCTTAAACATTTCCCCAGTTTGACAACTACATGATACATGTTTATGTATTTAAATTGCTTTCTATTTTCACCTGTTTATGCCCCTGTCCATCATGAAGATGTTATATCACATATACTTATACTACTGTTACAGAACAAAAAAAAAACACAAAGAACCTAGCAATAAGTAACAAAATGTTTAACACATTAACTACCGCAAGCCGTTGTCAGCGGTCACAAAATAATTACATTTGGACCGCAAGCCGCTCAGAGCGCCAATCTAATTTTAGTAATAAAACGAATGAAAAATGTACTGAAACACTTTCTGATCTGGTTCGAGATTTTAAGCTGCCACCGAAAAACAAATTCCCAAAGCATGGTTGTTGTAGAACACTGGAAAATTGATATAATGTTCAAATTTTTCAGCATTTTGGGTTAGTTACCAAATCGTGTAAAACTGTTTACCGTGGCAACTAGTGACAGGATTACAAAAAATGCGTGTACATCTTGTCTAACGGCTGAATAGGATAGAAACGTGTTTCAACAATTGACTGATAGATCTAGTGACGAGGACAAGAGTGAAAACGGTGTGCACATCAATTGAAACTGTGATTTTTATAGAGATGGGGCGCAAGCAGTTATAATTGTGAAAATATTGCAAGTCCTCGGCCATCGGAGGGCCGTTAAATAGCAACAACCTCTATTAGAGTTACAACCGGTGTTTATTGTAATAGTACAAATTCATTTATTTTTAAAATGACGTGTAATTCATAAAAATCTGTAAACAATTACGAAAACTACAGCTTACTTTGTGCAAACACCTACAGGATGAAAATGGGAAAAAAATTTAATTCGGCCACAGTGTGTTTTTCAATTCGGTAGTTAATGTGTTAAATGGACAATATTTTAACAGATTTCTCAGTATGGAACTTGACGCAATGACTCAGGATGACATTAAGGTACATTCTGTCATAGACAGAGTGTCTTTTGCTAAGCTTCAAAGAGAAGATAGCTCCTTCAAAAAATTTATCTCTCTGGTCAAAAATAATGATGATGTTGGCTTACATAAAAGTCCTAAACACTGGTTTACTCTTAAAAATGATATATAGGTGAGAAATTTTGTAGATCACTCTACTGTCAAACACCAAGTTATGGTGCCTGTTAAACTTCACCCATACATTTTACGACATGCACATGACTCCCATTGTGCGGGCCATATGAGTTATACTCGCACATGTTCCAGAGTGTTGTCTTCTTTCTTTTGGCCAGGTGTTTCCAGGGACGTATCATCATATGTGCGTTCGTGCATTACCTTCTTCTTTGATCCTTAGCCGCTGACTGTCAAAGCATTCAGTGGCCATTACGCCTGACGGCATCTTGTAGGGCAACAACAAATTGATTCCACTTTGCTCAATCGGCAGCCATCCTTCGTACAGTGCCCCAACTCTGGTTCATTCTTTGCATCTCAGCCTCCACAGTCCTACGCCAAGTTGTTTTTGGTCGGCTTCTCTTTCGTTTTCCTTCAGGGGTCCATAGCATAGCTGTTCTTGTGATGGCATCGGGGTCTCTTCTGAGGACATGGCCAACCCAGCTCCAGCGTCTGCCAGCTATGATGGTGTGCATGTCCTCTTGCTTGCTCCGAGTAAGCAGATCTTGGTTGGTGATGATATTCGGCCAAAAGATTCGGAGAATTTTTCTAAGGCATGTTGTGTGAAAAGAGGACAATTTTGACATTTCCTTCTCTGTAACTCTCCAGCTCTCTGCGCCATAGAGAAGCACAGAAAGCACACAGCTCTGATATAATCCTAATTTTGTGCTTGTGCTGTACAGAGAGGACTTCCAGATGTTGTTTAGACTAAAAAAGGCTGTTCTTGATTTGTTTATTCTGTTGTTGATGTCTTTGCTTGCTCCGCCATCTGGTGTTACTATGCATCCTAGGTATGTGAAGGCATCTGTCTGTTCCAGTTGCTGATTCCTGATTCCTTACTGATATGGGCTCAGGGTTGCTCACATTGAGCGTCATGACCTCTGTCTTCTTTAGGTTGATGTTCAAGCCCACCTGCTGGCTATACTTATTAAGTCTATCCGTTTTTTCCTGGATGTGTTGATGTGAATGTGCTAGTAGTGCAATGTCATCTACATATTCCAGATCTTCCAATGTAGAAAATGTAGTCCATCTTATTCCTCTTGGATTGCCCTCTGTTTTCTGCCGCATCACCCAGTTTATGACTGTTAAAAATAGAGTGGTTGATAAGGGGCATCCCTGTCGTACTCCTGTCTTCACTTCAAAGGTTAGGTTGCTCTGCCCAATGCTGCACATAAAGTTGGCATAAAGGCTTTTTATGATTGACACTATACAGCTTGGAATTCCATAAGCCCTCAGTATTTTCCATAAACTGTCCCTATGTATACTGTCAAAAGCCTTTTCAAAATCAACGAAATTAATGTACAACTGCCTTTGCCATTCTGAGACCTGCTCTATAATGTTCCTGAGGGTAAATATATGATTTATACATCTTCTGTTCTTTCTAAATCCTGCTTGTTCTTTCCTCAGTTTATGGTCTACTGCTTTTGAGATTCTCTGTATAATTATCCTGCCTAGTATTTTATATTATCAATTAGCATTACCTGCCAGGAAGTTAAATCTAGGGGAGCTTTTCATGTTGCTCCTATTCAAGCATGTGATATCTCTATTCGACCTTTCAATAAGATGGCCGTAGACATTATCAGTCCTCTTTCTGTTACATCTGCTAGAGGTCACAGATATGTCCTCACGTGCACTGATTTATGCACTCATTGGCCTGAGGCCTTACCTCATAAACACATCACCACTTCTGAAGTGGCTGATGCACTGTTGCTCATCTTTTCCAGATTAGGTTTTCCTCGCAAACTTCTTTCTGATCATGGTTCACAATTTGTTCATTATACCATGACATCAGTCATAAAGACATTTAACATAGATAGGTCTCTTAGTAGCATCTATCACGCCATGAGCAATGGTTCTGTGGAGAGGCTCAATAGGACACTTAAGCAATTGCTACATAAAGTAACTGCCAAATATCCTCAAGATTGGGACAGGGTTCTGCCGGCTGTACTTTTCGCTTATCAGGAAGTGCAGCATGAGCAGACAGGTTTTTTGCCATTTGAGCTTGTGTTTGGAGCTCAGCCACAAGATCCTATGGGGTTAATCAAGGATCTTCTCACTGACTCTGAGATGACTCAGGACACTCAGTCATCTTATGAGTACATGGTTAATCTTCGTCAGAAAATTGTAGACGCATGTCAGTTGGCTACAGCTTCATCAGAGGCTGCCAAACAGAAATCACGTCTTTTTCAAAATAGAAATAGGCATTTACAACAACTTTTTCCAGGTGATGAAGCTTTTGTATTGCTTCCTCTGAAGGATAATAGATTGCTTATTGCATGGAATGGCCCTTTCAAAGTAATATCTCGTATTTCAGACGTTGACTGTGTCATAGATATTAAGGGTCAAAGAAAGATTGTTCATATTAATATGCTCAAGGAATATCATACAAGACCTGAGCATTTACATTCTATCTTCCATGACATTGATGACAATGTGAGTAATTTTTGTCATTTTTCTAGTTTATCTGTGATTCATGAGGAAGAATCTTCCTTCCCTGATATTCACATGACTCTACCTATGATTCCTTTGGATTTAACTGAATCTTTGCATGATGTGTCTATTTCTTCTTCATTATCTTCGGATCAACATCACCAGGTGTCCATTCTATTGGAATCTTCCTGGTCACACATCTGTGATATCTTATATCATCCTCACTGATGATACTCCTATTTGTCTACGTCCTTATCCTGTTTCCCTTCATTACCAGCACCAAACTGAACTCGAATTAGATCAGATGTTGCGTCTTGGTATTATTGAAACCAGTATTTCTCCCTATTCTTCCCCCCTTGTTATTGTCCAAAAAAAAAGATAACAATATTAGATTATGCGTTGATTATTGCAAGCTAAATTCTAAAACTGTTGCGGATGCTGAACCTCATCCTTTATTTGATGATCTCTTGTCTCATCTATCTACAGCTCACCTGTTCACTAAGATTGATCTCACAAAAGGGTATTGGCAAATACCATTAACTGAAAATGCCAAACCTCTTACTGCTTTTTCTACTCCACATGGGTTATTCCAGTGGAATGTTATGCCTTTTGGGTTTATGAACACCCCTGCCACATTCATTTGAATGATGCACAGAATTCTTTCTCACAGATCTATAACATAACTTACATAGATGATATCTGCTTATTTAGCTCATCTTGGGATGAGCATGTTGTAGGACTCCGTTCTTTTTTGGATACTCTTCATTTATATAACCTTACAGCTAGGTCTACTAAAGTTCAGGTTGCTTTTCATGAACTTACTTTCCTTGGTCACACTGTTGGTTCTGGTTGACTACAGACTGTACAAAATAATGTCTCTATATTCTTTAATTTGTCTGTTCCTACTACAAAAAAACAAGTGCGTAGTCTCTTGGAACTGATTCAATTTTACAGTCATTTCATTCCTAATCTGTCAAGACATCATGGCTGTCCTCTCATCTCTTTTACGAAAGGGTTTACCAACTAAAGTACACTGGTCTGAAAATTGTCAGGCCGCTTTTAACCAAATCTTAAATATATTCTCATCACCTCTATTTTGAGGTTGCCAGATTTAAATCGTATTTATATTCTCCTCACAGATGCTAGTAATCTCGGTTTGGGTGCATGTCTCTTTCAAGACTTCAACAATGTTTTGCATCCTACATTGTATATTTTCCGCAAGCTGTCAGAAATGGAAAGGAAATATTTGGTGGTAGAAAAGGAGCTTTTAGCTGTCGTTTGGGCTATCCAGAAAGTTGAACGTTATTTGCTGGGAGCACTCTTCATTATCCACACTGATCAGAAGTCCATCGCAGCTTTAAAGCGGGCTGATCATTGAAACCATTAACTCACTTGTTTCTCCATCTTACTTCAACCGTTCCAATTTGACATCCAGTCTATATCTGGATCAGCTAACATAGTGGCAGATTCGCTTTCCAGATGTCCACCATCTGTACCTGAACTCTGAATGTATTATTGCTGAGGAACGTTTGAATGATTCATTACAGCTTACGGGAAGTCAGACAGGACTTTGTTACTTGACATTCACTCACGTTTGAAACCTACAATGGTGCGTGATCCTTACTTTGATGATCCTGATATTGTTTCTTTCAATGACTAATTCGTTGACTGTTTTGAGATCTACCAGCATTCGCTGATCGAGCTCTGGTTGAACTGCCATGTGTCAAGAATATAATAATAATAATAAATTCTTTAAACACCAAACACGGCACATACGGCAGAAACCAGTGCTCTCCAGGTTGTTCGTTGTGACGCCACTCCTCTTAGCTCTTGCACATTATTTAGGCCCAACGTTCTTCCTTCTCTTATTATTGTTCTTCTGAGTGTTTCTTTTGGTCTTCCTTTTTTCCTCTTACCCTCCGGAACCCAAGTGAGCGCCTGTAGTGGTATTCTGTTGTTTTGCATTCGTAGGACATGACCGATATATGACCATCGTCTTTTCCTTATATAGTCGGAGACATATTTCTGCCTAGAGTCTTCTCTTATTTGTCGATTAGTCTTGAATTCTTTCCAACTGATGTTCATGAGTTTTCTAAGACATTTGTTCTCGAATGTATTCAGCTTGTTCTCCAATGATTTTGTTATTTTCCAACTCTCACAGCCGTATGTTAACACTGAGATAACATTTGAATTAAACAGACGAAGCTTGGTATGTATATTCAATGATCGTAATTTCCAAATGTTAGATAATCTATTGAAGGCGCTAGCTGCCAAAGCAATTCTAGTATGGATTTCTCTTGTTGTGTCACCATCCTGAGTCATTTTACTGCCTAAATAATTGAAACTTTCAACTTTCTGTAGTTTTTCCCCGTTCAAGATGATATCAAAGGTCTCGTTAGAAAAGTTCATAGCTTTAGTTTTAGAGGCATTTATTTGGAGACCTATTTTAACCGAGAGATGACCCAAATTATTTATTGCTTCTTGGGATTGTCTTGGTGTTGAACTTAAGAATGCTACATCCTCTGCGAAATCCAGGTCCCCCAGGAATTTTCCATTTGTCCATTTTATACCCAATTGTTCATTGTGGGTATAGTTTCTCATAACCCAATCAATAGCTATTCCAAAAAGTAGTGGTGACATAATACAGCCTTGTTTCACCCCTGTTTCTACTGTAAACCATTCTGTATTCCCTTTATTTGTTCTAACACAACATCTTGCATTGTCATATAGCGCATTGATTATATTCACATATTTTGTTGGAAAACCATAGATTGTAAGTATCTTCCACAATGATGGGCGGTGTAGACTATCAAAGGCTTTTTGAAAATCGACGAAGGTGATAATAAGTGGCGATTGCCTTTCCACTGATTCTTCTATAATTGTTCTTAGTGTGAATATTTGATCAATACATGATCGTTTCGGCCTGAAACCCGCTTGTTCTTCTCTGATCTTTTCGTCAGCATGCAATTTAAGTCTTTCTAACATCATGCAACATAATAATTTTCCAGGTACTGATAATAGAGATATACCACGCCAGTTATTACAGTCTGATAGATCACCTTTCTTCGGTAACTTTACAATAATACTGTCTTTCCATTGTTGTGGTGGTTGTTCTTCTCTCCATACTTCATTTATAATATCTAAAATTCTCAAGAGATTGTTGTCATTAACTGCTTTAATCATTTCCCCTGAAATTTCGTCAACTCCAGCAGCTTTAAAATTTTTTAATCTTTTAACGGCTTGTTTGATCTCGTCCAGCGTGAATTCATCGCAAGTTATTGGCAAGGTGGTTGTGGGTGTTTCATTATTAAAATCAGGTGTTACTGTTGGTGGTGGTCTGTTTAGCACCTCCATGAAGTGCTCAGCCCATCTCTTCATTTGTTCTTTTTCTGTTGGTATTGAATTCCCTAATTTACCTTTAACAGGTGTTTCCATAGCAGTATGCTGGTGACATAGTTGTTTTGTAATTTGATAAAGGCACCTACTATTACCAGTTCTTGCAGCATTTTCAGCTTCTACGGCCAGTTCATTGATGAAATGTCTTTTATCTCTTCGAGTTTTTGTCTTCACTTCTTTATTTAACAAGTTATAAGTTAGTTTGCAAGATTCAACTGCATTATGTGTACTTGCCGCTAGTAGTTTAAGTTTTGCTGTTTTCCTTTCTTGTATTTTATCCCAAGTATCTTCTCTCATCCATTTTTTCTTTTTATGTACTAGGTATCCGGTGGTCGCTACTGCTGCTTCTGTCATTGCTGTTCTCAGTTGTTCCCATTTAGTATCGATTGTCTTGGTGGTGATATCGTTGTCAATTTTGCCTAAAGCATCGAAATAGTTGTTCATTTTGACATTATATTCCTCCTTTATATCATTTGATTGCAGTCTGTGTACATCTATTCTTCTATTTTTATTCTGTTGGTATAACTTCTTCAGTTTAATTCTCAGTTTAGCTATGCAGAGGTTATGATCGCTTCCGATCTCTGCACCTCTGTATGCTCTGACGTCTTGAACTGATGAGCGAAATTTAGCGCTTATGCAGAAGTGATCTATCTGGTTCTTAGTTCTGCCATCAGGTGAATTCCATGTTATCTTGTGGATATTCTTATGTGGAAAGATGGTGTCTGCCACAACGAGGTTTGATATTTCACAAAGTTCTAGAAGTCTTTCGCCATTTTGATTCATACAGCCTATGCCATGAGTACCGAGATATCTTTGTACTCCATCGTTGTTGTCACCTACTTTGGCGTTAAAATCACCCATGACTGCTATTATGTCATGCTTGGGTATTGTGTTGATGGTACTTATAAGTGCTTCATAGAAGTCATCTTTTATGGTATCAAGAGCGTCGTTAGTTGGTGCATAACATTGTACAATTGAGAGCTTGAAAAATCGTGTCTGAAATCTAGCTAATATTAGCCTCTCATTGATAGGTACCCAGCTGATAAGCGATGCTGCTGCTTTCTGTGTCATTAGGATGGCTACTCCCTCTGTGTGACGATTATCATTACTACCAGAGTATATAATTTGCTTTTTTTCCTCTGAAATATGTCAAGAATATGCACCTTCAATATACTCAAAATGCTTGCCAGGATTACACTGAGTTGGACTGGAACTTTCTACACTATGGATTTCAGTGTCTACATTGACCTTAGTACAAATAACATTGGTTGTTTTTGGTCGTAACTTTATGATGCACACATCATGTGATGATAATTCACTGGATACAGATTTTAATGTACATTACAATCTCTCATGGACCTCTGATATATTATTAATGGTTTTAATGTTTAATACTTCAAACTTTAATCTTTTAGTTAGTTACTTTAGCTTACTATTGTCATTGAGATACATTAATTAATCTCTTTTTCACACATTTGTTTGATCTATTTTGCAAATTGCTTGCACATAATTCTGTTTATATTTTTTCTGTTGTTAAGGTGGATAACTCACGTTTTTGTTTTGCTCATATTCTATTAACAGTTACTTCCCTTTTTCCTTTCCTTTTCTAGATTTTTTGTTTCTTTTCTCTCTTTTCACACGCCCTCACTATATTGACATACTATTTTCTTGTTGTTAACATTACAATATCTTTGTTTTTCTTAATTAACATACTTGTATTGTTCACTATTTGTTGCCTTATACATAGGTATACACGCAACTTTGACTATTGTCACATAGTTATTGCTAGACATAGGACTTATAGTTAGCTAATATTTTGTTTATCAGTTCTCATGAATGCTTTCCTTGGTTGATTGTGATATTCTATGCACTATCCTTTACTTGACCGTTGATGATTTTCTTTCTGCTTTGCAACCTTGGTTATTTTGTTACATATGCATTCAGTTTTTGACTTACGGTTTCTTGTTGGACAATGACCATTGACATGTTTATGTGATCATGGTTGGCCGTTGGTTTTTTGCTCGATTACATGTATTAACTAATTGCAATTTTTCATCTACATTTTTATGATAAAAAAAATCAAATCCTTTGATTTTTTTACCCCAACCGACGGGGGTAATTGTTAAAGAAGTTTATTAATGTAATTTTGCATGTTGATCACACTTAGTCTATTAGCAGTTAATCTATATGTAATATGTCTTTCTGTGGTTAATCATGTACTTGCACGGGTTTTGACATATATTGAAAACATAATATGTAATACATCACCGGGAGTTTATGACGTAATCCGTTTTGCACTAATGTATGCAAACGGTTGGTTCTACGCCTTTCGTATATTGTAGTTGTTAATGAAGGACGTACTTTTTCTAGCTCCTGAGATATTGGAGGAATTAGATTGTTTCTGTGGCTTTAAGTACTTTGAGGGCCACCACAATGAATTGTTCAAGATTGAGAAGTAAGCAAGAAGATTCGCATTTATGTTATTGAAGGAATCACACTGATATTTCGTAGTCTTCATATTTTGTCCCCCATTACTTGAGTGGATTGTGCGCCACCTTCAGTACAGCAGCCAGTTATGAATTGACCAGACAAGACTGAGAGAGGAGCTCATATTCATGTATGTACTCATGCTATGCCATTGGATTAACTTTATGCCTTCAAGTTATAATAAACATGCCAGTTTTATGTGGACCCATCCACGTCAGAGGTTGCAATGGTCTATGAATAATCACTGTCATTATAAGGTTAATTAACTGCCTGATAAAGTTTGTCTACACAATGGTACATACAACATGTAAGGTTAATTAACTGTCTGATATAGTTTGTCTTAAAAATGGTACAAACAACATATAAGGTTAATTAACTGTCTGATAACGATTGTCTAAACAATGGTACATACAACATTTAAGGTTAATTAACTGTCAGACATAGTTTGTCAAAACAATGGGACATACAACATATACAATTAATTAATTGTCTGATTTAGTTTGTCAAAAAAACAATGGTACATACAACATAAAATTTTAATTAACTGTCTAATATAGTTTGTCTAAATAACGGTACATACAACATATAACGCTAATTAACTGTCTGATATAATTTGTCTAAACAATGGTACATACAACATAAAAGGCTAATTATCTGTCTGATATAGTCTGTATAAACAATGGTAGTTGTTCGTCCATCACGGGTGATGAAGACCACTCTGTTCATCCAATTATTTAAGAATATGTTAGGTTAGTCTATGGGTACGAAGGTGACTGAAGAGCCCGATGCGGGCCTGGAAAGATCTTGGACAGTGTGGGCAGGGAATGTTTACTTCATGTGAAGGTTTTATTTCACGGTCCTTTCTAGCTTGTCTCCGCTGTTCCACTGCTGCTCTTCTGGATGATTTGCATGCTGCTGCACCTTTACGAAGAGATGTGCGCCAAGCAGTTCGGTCTTGCGCAGCAGCTTCCCATGTGTCTGGGTTTATGTCAAAGGTTTTCAATGACGTCTTTAACGTGTCTTTGAAGCGCTTCTTTTGGCCACCATGGGAGCGTTTACCCTTCTGCATCTCACCATAAAAGAGTATCTTTGGCAGTCGATGGTCTGGCATGCGGACTACATGACCTGCCCAGCGAATTTGTGACTGCATCAGAATAGTATCAATACTAGGGATACCAGCTCTGTCAAGAACGGCGGTATCCGGGATCTTGTCTTGCCATTTGATGTTCATTATCTTCCTGAGACAGACTGTATGGAAGTGGTTTAGCTTCTTTACGTGGCGCCTGTATACAGTCCATGTTTCACATGCATATAGCAGCACTGGAAGCACCGCAGCTCTGTACACCTTCAGCTTTGTCTGTAGACTAATGCCACTTCGATGCCAAACGTTGGTGTATAGTCTGCCAAATGTGCTGCTGGCTTTGGAGATCCTGGTGTTCACCTCATCATCAATGACAATGTTCTGGGATAGTGTGCTACCAAGGTATGTGAATCTGTTCACAACATTCAGTTTCTCACCATTAACCTTGATGACTGGCTCAGTATAAACTGTGCCAGGAGCTGGTTGGTACATGATTTCTGTTTTCTTCGTGTTGATGGTAAGCCCAAAGTTGGCGCAGGCTTCGGAGAATCTATCCACACTATGCTGCAGATCAGCCTCTGAGCCAGCATTGAGGGCACAATCATCAGCAAACAGAAGATCTCTGATGGTGTGTGATTTGACCTTGGTTTTTGCTTGAAGCCTCCTAAGGTTAAACAATTTTCCATCAATACGATAACTAATGTCGATTCCTGTGTCCCCGTCTCTAAAAGCATCAGTCAGCATAGCAGAAAACATGATACTGAACAGAGTCGGTGCAAGTACGCACCCTTGTTTAACTCCATTTGAGACGGGGAAAGGCTCTGATAGCTCACCGTTTTCCTGAACTCTAGCCTGCATTCCATCATGCAGTTGCTGCACTATTGTGATAAATTTCTTTGGGCAGCCGTATTTTGCCATGATCTTCCATAGACCCTCTCTACTGACCGTGTCGAACGCCTTTGTCAAGTCGATGAAAGCTGTGTACAGGTCACAGTGCTGTTCTTGGCATTTTTCTTGTAGCTGTCTTGCAGCGAACACCATATCTGTGGTTCCACGTTCTTTCCGGAATCCACACTGACTTTCAGGTAAAAGACCTTTGTCAAGATGAGCCGTAAGGCGATTCAAAAGAATTCTGGCGAATATCTTTCCAGCAATTGATAAAAGAGAGATGCCTCGATGATTGTTGCAGTCTTGGCGATTACCTTTACGTTTATATAGATGTATAATTGAGGCATCTTTGAGATCGTGTGGGATGGTTTCACTCTGCCACATTTGCTGGAAGAATGGATGAAAGAGTGACTTGCGCGGTGATTTGGATTAAAGTGAGGAAGAGTTGCGCAATTCGTCGACCTCACTCTCTCGCCTGGGTCCATCTCAATCCAGTGGCAAGACAAGTCAAGACGACTGGAGATGAAGTCAGGTGCAGTGGATGACCAGGGCTTTCTACGTGCCTCGCCGTGCTCCTTACGCTCCACAGCGCGTTGCTGGTAATCGCCGTCATGCCCGTTGAACCAACAGGTGGTTTCTTCCGCGCAGTCTATCGAATCCAGTCTTCGCATGCATGGGTAGGCAGACCCTAACTCACCGAAGGTTTATAACCATTCGGCTACCCTCACCTAGTTTAGCCGGCCTGTCAAAGCCGTTGTCCGGGGGTGGCCGCTGTCGCATGCTGACAGCTACGAGGAGCTACAGGTGAGAGCTGGATGCCAGGTTTGGACCAAAGGTGGCTGAGCTGCCCTAAAAAGGGCATGACAGCTCCTTCACCAGAGGTACTACCAATACCTGACTTCCCAACACCCCCTGGTACATACAACATATAAGGCTAATTAACTGGCAAATATAGTTTATCTAAACAATGTTACATACAACATAGAAGGCTAATTAACAGGCTGGTATAGTTGGTCTAAACAATGGTACATACAACATCCTACCTCAGTATTTGCATCATGATTCTGGAAGCCTCCATTACATTCCTGGTTACATTCATCAGAATCTGGATTTTAATTACAGTACATGATACATTTTACCTATGGCATACATTCTGACTGATTCTTTAATTCATTTTGACAAGCAGTTATTATAAAGTACAGATTGTTTGAAAAAATGTATATAATCTATAGTTGTGTAAACTCAGTAAAAATACTTCTTAACAAGAGGTTGTTGCTGTTGATGAACAAGGGTTGCTGATCTTGTCACTCTTTTGCAGCCAATGCCAATATTAAGAATTTGTTTGTGTTCTGAGGCTGCTAAATGATACTGATTAAAGTGTTTGTGATTGGTGGTCAATAATCAAAATACCCTTTATCTCCCATAGGAGCATAGGAATTCAACAAACACAAGCCAAGTCCTCCTGTCACATAGGCCTTTAACAAACACATGCCAAGTCCTCCTGTCACATAGGCCTTCAACAAACACATGCCAAGTCCTCCTGTCACATAGGCCTTCAACAAACACATGCCAAGTCCTCCTGTCACATAGGCTTTCAACAAACACATGCCAAGTCCTCCTGTCACATAGACCTTCAACCAACACATGCCAAGTCCTCCTGTAAAGTGCTCAAGTTCTTTCCATTTTTTAATCATCAGTTTCATTTGTCTCCAGCTTTCTTCTCCACGTTTTTTAGTCTACCTCTGCAACTCTTTCTATGGGGATTTCAGAACAAGAACTCCCTTGTAATACTATCAACAGGTTTCCTCAATGTGTGATGTATCCATCACCAGCATCTTTTTCTCATAACTTGTTCTACTGGCACATGTCTGGTTCTTGTCATCAGTTCCTCATTTGCGACTTTGTAATACAATTTCAAACTTTATATTTTTCACAAGCACCCATTTATGAAAGTCTGTAACTTTCCTTACAGTTCTTTATCTTTCAGAGCTATACAATAGGACTGACTTGACATTTGAGTTGAAGATTCTTATTTTCATGTCAGACTTGGTTTTTTTTAATGTCCATATGTCTCCAAACACAATGAAAGCTCTTCTTACTTTTAGTATTCTTATAATAATAATTTTTTCTGTCCCTCTAACTTTGTCTGTATTGCTGCCAAGATATGTGTATGATTCTACCATCTTTTAGTGGTGTTTCTTCATGTTCAACCTTGTTATCATTTCTTACATTTATTCTCATTATCTTTGTCTTTTCCCAAAGTGTATTTTCAGACCAACTTGTGAATCCTTATTGAGTATTATCATTTTATCTTGCAACTGATTATGGTTATGAGATGGATGAGTCAAGTCATCTGCAAAATCTAGATCTGTTTAGTCAGATTACACTGGACTGCATTTTTGTTGTGTGATGTCGATGTTTTTATAACCTCATTTACTGCTAGTAAGTAAAGAAATAGACGAAAGAGGCATCTCTGTCGCACTCCTGTTCTAATCAAAAAGGGTTCTGTAAGTTGTCCTTCATGAAGAACTCTGCATGTAATGTCTTCATGAGTCTTATGTATTAAGTAAATGATCTTCATAGGAACTCTATAATGCTCCTTCACTTTCCAAAGTGATTCTCTGTCAACACTGTCAAATGCCATTTAATAGTGCACAAATTCAATGTATAGAAGTGAATTCTATTCCAGACTTTGTTCAACTATTATTCTCAATGTGGTTATCAGGTCTGTACAGGATCCGTTCTGCCAAAAACCTACTTTATCATCTCTCAATTGTTCGTCTATGGACTCTTTTAATCTCCCAACGATGATTCTGTTTAAAACATTTCCTGACCAAAAAGTACTGGAAGATGAGACAGGTCTTATTTCTGAGATGCCATTTGCCCACAATGTTGCCCTAATAGCTAAATCAGATCACATCTTCAGTCCAACCTGCAAGTCAGGAAGGAAGAGCTAGAGAAGAGAGGGATGGTCATCAGCAGCTCCAAAACAAAAACCAAAGTGATATCACAAGAGGAAAGAAGACATCAGATTAAGCTGGGAGAATAGATCCTGGAGTGAGTTAGTTAGTTGCTTATCCTTTACAGGACGAGGTAATCAACCCCAGCTTTTATTGGCTGTTTGTGATTTTTCTAGGCAATTTTTACGTTCAGTAGTTTGCCATTGCTTTTTGAATTGTACGGCGCTTATTCCATTGTTAAAAATCCACACAAAGCAATCTGCTACCAAACCACCTGCAGTAGGTTTCGAACTTGGTATATCTGAATTATGAAACTGCGTTCATATCCATTAGGCCAAAGACGCCGACATGGTGAGTACACCAGTTTAAATACCTTGCAGTTATTACAGAATGGAAGGGAGGCATCAAAGAAGAGTTAGCTACCCAAAGAGCAGCAGCTAGGAGACATTTTCAGGCCATAAATCAAAGATTATCCAAAGTTAGCAAGAAAACTGAGATAGCTGTATACCGATCCACCTATATTTCAGTCTTGACATATGGATGCAAGTCATGGGCAATGACTACAACAAATAAAAGCCAGCTCCAAATTTCAGAAATAAGGTATCTGATGAAGGTGGTTGAAGTAACAAGAATAGATATGGTCAGCAACCAGACGATATGGCAAAGCCTCAAAACCAAGCCAATGCAGACTAAAGTAGAACAGTCCCAACTACGATGGTCTGGACATGTCTGCAGAATGGAAGACAATAAGCTATCATGGCAATTATGAGAAATTGAGATCCAGACCTCCAGGATGACCCAGCGTCCACTGGGAAGACAACATTAGACAATCTCTGAAGAACCAAGGACTAGATTGGAACCAGGCAATAAGGAAGACAGCAGATAGGATAGTATGGTGCTCCCTCTTCCAAACCTCTACACCTCATTGTAGAAGAGGGATGACTAAGTAAGTATTTTTCCTGGCACTGACAATAACATTATTCCTCTATAATGTGTGCATTCTTGTAAATTTCCTTTCTTAGGTAACTTTACTAGATAACCTTCCTTCCATTCTGCTGGTATTTCTTCTCTTGGCGGTAAGTTCCCCTATGCTGCAAGCTGCTCCTGACACGAACAAAGCTCTCTGTGTTGGTCGGGCAATTCTTATCTTTGATGAGGCTATTTGCTTGCTTATATCTCCCTCTTAGCTTTATTGTATTGTTGTACAGATTCCTCAGATTTACATTGGCGACAGCTTCCTCTGTTTCCCTTGTCAAGTCTTCAATATATTTCCTCTTGTCTCTTTAGATGTTTCTTCTTACTTCTTTGTTTTCTTCTAGGTACACTTCATGAGCCTTGGCTTTGGAGCTTCTGGATTTATCTGCTTTTTTGTTTTTCCTGTCTTCTATCTTGTTTATGGTTTCTGTTGTTATCCATGGTTTCTGTTGTTATCCATGGTTTCTGTTGTTATCCATGGTTTGTGCTGATGTTCTCTTTTTCCCAGTACCTCTCCACATGTCTCATTTCATATATTTTTTACTTGTTGCCAGTGGTCTTCTGTATCTGCTTCATCATCCAGTTGTTGGAGTAATTGGTATGTGTTGGACACGTGTGATTGAAACTTTGTCTCTTATTTCTTGATTTCTTGGATATTCCACATTATACAATTTGTTGAGTTTTATTTTTGTGTTTTTGAACAAAAGATGAAGCAACAGAAGATGGTGATCTGATACTACATCTGCTCCTCTATATACCTTTACACCAAGCAATCATCATTAGAAAGCGCAGTTTATGTCTTTTCTTTTGTGTTTACCTAATTCATCTGTGTGTTCTAATAGAATTTAACACATTAACTACTGCAAGCCAGTGGGACAGGCTTTTGAAATCCTACCATTTGGACCGAGAGCCGCTCAGAGCATCAATCTAATTTTAGTAATAAAATGAATGGAAAATGTACTGAAACACTTTCTGATCTGGTTCGAGATTTTAAGTTGCCACCAGAAAACAAATTCCCAAAGCGTGGTTGTTGTAGAACACTGGAAAATTGATATTATGTTCATATTTTTCAGCGTTTTGGGTCAGTTACCAAATTGTGTCAGTGTCTGTGGCCTAATGGATATGAACGCAGTTTTATAATCCAGATATACCAGGTTCAAAACCTGCTGCAGGTTGTTTGGTAGCAGATCGCTTTGTGTGGATTTTTAACAATGGTATGAGCGCCGTACCATTCAGAAAGGAATGGCAAACTACCAAATGAAAAAAATTGCCTAGAAAAATCCCAAACAGCCAATAAAAGCTGGAGTTGATTGCTATGTCCTGCAAAGGATAAGCAACTAACTTTACCAAATTGTGTAAAACTGTTTACCGTGGCAACTAGTGATATGACCACAACAAGTGCATGTACATCTCGTCTAATGGCTGAATAGGCTAGAAACTTGTTTCAACAATTGGGGACCCAAAGATGCAGCAATAGAGAATGCAGTCAGCGACCCATAGCTTGACTGCTTGCATCAGGATCAGCGAACCAGAGCTGGTCAAGACCATACTCCACCTCCGCGTGGTGGTCCTGGAAACAGTCTGCAGCAGTGCAGTCTGGCTGAGCGAGTACGAATCAAAGAGGGAAGGCAAACCCGGTCCCAAAAAATGCTGTGCAGAAGTCGGATGTGTCGACCGAAAGGTGCAGATATCACAGCTTAGGCATAAACAGACACAACGCAACCACCGTCCTTTTCAGGACGAATGAGGAAGAAGAAGAAGTAGTTTCAACAATTGACTGATAGATCTAGCGACGAGGACAAGAGTGAAAACGGTGTGCACATTGTTTGAAATAGTGATTTTGATAGAGATGGGGTGCAAGCAGTTATAACTGTGAAAATATTGCAAGTCCTCAGCGATCGGACAACCGTTAAATAGCAACAACCAATATTAGAGTTACAAATTTTTCTTATTGTAATAGTACATTCATTTATCTTTAAAATGACGTGTAATTAATAAAAATATGTAAACAATTACAAAAACTACAGATTACTTTGTGCAAACACCTACTGGATGAAAATGGGAAAAAAATTTTATTCAGCCACAGTGTGTTTTTCAATTCGGTAGTTACTGTTTTAAAAGTCACGACAGTGCTTGATATAGTCCTTTAAACTCTTTTGATTTGTCTACAAAATGAACTAAAAATTTTATCTGGTGGTTACCAGGGATGCATTTTCTCCTTGCTCGTCCCTGGCGCTAAGAATCCTCGGTATGCCCCTGCCCTAAACATGTAAAATTTGCTGCAAGGGATTAAAGGTAGCCCAAAAAAAAAATTGAAAAAAAAAACAAAACAAATCACACACGTGTACATATAGGGTACTGTCAAAACCAAATTAACTGTGGATATCACTCCACTGGTTACACCACTGTAATGTGGATTTCTAATAATAAATAAGGCTCCTCCTTCCAAAGGTACGACCTCACCACAATGGTTGATATAAGAAAATCAACATCTTCTACAGGTACTTTCCTTTAATAAATATGCACACACAAACTGGCCTCACTCGGCCAACAACATATGAAATACAATATAATAATGCCAATGTAACTTGCCTCAATTACTTAATCTATTATTCTCATTATTGACATTACGACTGAACTGCACAAATACTGCAATGACTATCGCTCACCATGAGCTGCAAAACTTGTGACAATGATACGCTCAATTCATTGACAACTTATAATCTACGGCCTGAAGATAATATCCACTGGACACTACACTAATACAGAATTACACATAAATATCCACCAGGACCGAATACGGCAATCTCTCACTAGTAGTCCATACTATGAACCGCACAGCAACTTGCTGGTGAAGGGCAAAATATACGTCCTAGTCCGACCCAAGGCTAGCAATCTCACTGACCACTTTCGCGCCTGATTTTCCAGCTTCCGGAAAAACACTCCTCGCCACTGTTGCCTTACGTCAGCGTTGCCCAGCTGACTTTTCGTACAACAGAGGCACTGCAAAATAGTACCGTGACAGGTACAAACACAAACAAATTATGATGTTTGTGGTTGAGGTGTATAAATTACACTTATGTTACATATTTGTTGAAAGTGGTAACATACTGAGCACAGGTTACATTTACATTAAAAAATTGTAAAAGCATTACACAGTAAATTGACCCCAGCAGGATATACAGATGTGGAATTGCTCCTCATACTCTCTCTCCCTGCAGGAACATGACCATCTTCCTCACCTTCACTTTCTATCTTCACAGTGTGTCCCTGAAAACAAAATATTGAACATATTCAAGTTTAAAACAAACCACTTCAGTCTTAAACATTATCCCAGTTTGACAACTATCGTCACTGTGTGTCCCTGAAAACAAAATATTGAACATATTCAAGTTTAAAACAAACCACTTCAGTCTTAAATATTGCCCCAGTTTGACAACCACATGATACATGTTTATGTATTTAAATTACTTTCTATTCTCAACTGTTTATGCCCCTGTCCCTGATGAAGATGTTATATTATATATACTACACTGTTACAGAAAAAACAAAACACAAAGAACCTGGCAATAAGTAACAACATATTTAAATGGACAACATTTTAACAGATTTCTCAGTTTAACTCCCTTTGTCTGTATACAAATTTTTTATCAAGAATTAAAAAGAATATTCACTTTAAAATGTGTGTTGACGTCCCGTTTTATTTTTTGATCCAGGAATGGGATCTTCTGTTCCATATTTGTTTTGTAATCTGAAAAGAAAAACGAATTATAGGTAACAAAATCTTAGACAATTTTTTACATGCTAGTTATTTGAGATTTTAATATCACAAGAAATCTCACTCAAATTTTTGTTTTTAAATATTGGTGAAAAACATAACAACCTGAAAATATAAGGAAGAGTGATACATGTTATATTGTAGTATGTCCAATGTCACATTCTACAGTCTTTGCTATACTGATTTTCTTCTGAATAATTCAGAGCTGTCAAGTGCATGCAAAATGTGTATACGATTATTTTAAAAAATTGTATCTTCTACCTATAATCTATCTATACTTGTGCTTTATACACTACGCTAAGGCATTTGAGGCAGTAAAACATGAGAACATTATACAAAATGCTAGAAAGCATCAACATCGATGGCAAGGACCTGAGAATTATAAACAACATGTACTGGTAACAAACATCAGCAATAACAATAAGCAGCTGCATAGGAAGGTTTTAGCAGATTAAAAAAGAGTGTTATACATGTTTGATGATAGTATGTCTGTGATGGCATTTTAGGCAGTTTGTGCCATACTGATTTATTTGAGTGATTCAGAGATTTTCAAATGTATACTAAATGTGTGTAAGATCATGTTTGGAAAATGTAACTTTTTCCATTTGATAGCTAGAAACTAAGTTTCATATAATATAAACATTTGGGAATTTTTGCAAAAGTTTTTTTTTGTTTGTTAAGCACTGTTCTTGACATCAGATAATAGACAAATTACAAATTATGCCAGAAATTTCTACATTTTAGTTAATTCTATCAGAGTATGATGAAATAAATGAAGGTAATTTGATATAAATTTTCCCATTTAGCTACTTTATTTTATTGTGTCAGCAATAGATCTCTTCTGTTCCTTACCTTTTATCTCCTTGTGAGGTACAGTGGTCACATTTTATGTTAGAGAAGTACTAATGAGGACCTCACATAATTGTGTTCTAGAGAACTAGTGTTCTCACAGGAATAAATATAAAGTAGTGGGTGTGTTCTCACAGGAATACATGTAGGGTGTGTGTTCTCACAGGAATACATGTAAAGTAGGGTGTGTGTTCTCACAGGAATTAATGTAAAGTGTTCTCACAGGAATACATGTAGCGTGTGTGTTCTCACAGGAATAAATGTAATCTAGGGGGTGTGTTTTCACACGAATAAATTTACAACAATTGTAGCATTTTTTTTTTTTTTGTCTTTCAGCCTTTAAACATGACAATTTTGCTGATTAATGTCATCTTTACCTTTTATTGCAGAATCATTTAATAATTATAGAACAAATATAGGCCATCTTACAAGTACCATGTTGAGCTTATCATACAAAAGTGCTGGTGAGGTCTGGCAGCTTTACAAACAACGACTGCTATGCTCTTGGAGCAGAGACTATTGTTTCTCCTATATCATTAGCTAGTCATGTCAGTAATCGAATATGAGCTGGGAATGCTCATGCTGTCAATATTATAATGTAAATGGCTAAAATATCAAGTCAGTCCTATTGTATGGCTCTGAGACATGGAGAGCAACAAAAACAACAACCAAAAAGCTACAGACTTTTATAAACAGGTGCTTGCATAGAATAGAAGGACTGAAATGGTATGACAAAGTCACAAATGTGAAAATTAACAGTGCACAAATTCAATGTATAGAAGTGAATTCCATTCCAGACTTTGTTCAACTCAATGTGGCTATAAGGTCTGTACAGGATCTGTTCTGCCAAAACCCTACTTGATCATCTCTCAATTGTTTGTCTATGGACTCATTTAATCTCCCAAGGATGATTCTGTTTAAAACTTTTCCTGACCAAAAAGTACTGGAAGATGAGACAGGTCTTATTTCTGAGATGGCATTTGCCCACAATGTTGTCCTGATAGCTAAATCAGATCACATCTTCAGTCCAACTTGCAAGTCAGGAAGGAAGAGCTAAAGAGAGTGATGGTCATCAGCAGCTCCAAAACAAAAACCAAAGTGATATCACGAGAGGAAAGAAGACATCAGATTAAGCTGGGAGAATAGGTCCTGGAGTGAGTACACCAGTTTAAATACCTCGCAGTTATTACAGAATGGAAGGGAGGCATCAAAGAAGAGTTAGCTACCCAAAGAGCAGCAGCTAGGAGACATTTTCAGGCCATAAATCAAAGATTATCCAAAGTTAGCAAGAAAACTGAGATAGCTGTATACCGATCCACCTATATTTCAGTCTTGACATATGGATGCAAGTCATGGGCAATGACTACAACAAATAAAAGCCAGCTCCAAATTTCAGAAATAAGGTATCTGATGAAGGTGGTTGAAGTAACAAGAATAGATATGGTCAGCAACCAGACGATATGGCAAAGCCTCAAAACCAAGCCAATGCAGACTAAAGTAGAACAGTCCCAACTACGATGGTCTGGACATGTCTGCAGAATGGAAGACAATAAGCTATCATGGCAATTATGAGAAATTGAGATCCAGACCTCCAGGATGACCCAGCGTCCACTGGGAAGACAACATTAGACAATCTCTGAAAACCAAGGACTAGATTGGAACCAGGCAATAAGGAAGACAGCAGATAGGATAGTATGGTGCTCCCTCCTCCAAACCTCTACACCTCATTGTAGAAGAGGGATGACTAAGTAAGTATTTTTTCCTGGCACTGACAATAACATTATTCCTCTATAATGTGTGCATTCTTGTAAATTTCCTTTCTTAGGTAACTTTACTAGATAACCTTCCTTCCATTCTGCTGGTATTTCTTCTCTTGGCGGTATGTTCCCCTATGCTGCAAGCTGCTCCTGACACGAACAAAGCACTCTGTGTCGGTCGGACAATTCTTATCTTTGATGAGGCTATTTGCTTGCTTATATCTCCCTCTTAGCTTTATTGTATTGTTGTACAGATTCCTCAGATTTACATTGGCGACAGCTTCCTCTGTTTCCCTTGTCAAGTCTTCAATATATTTCCTCTTGTCTCTTTAGATGTTTCTTCTTACTTCTTTGTAGGTACACTTCATGAGCCTTGGCTTTGGAGCTTCTGGATTTATCTGCTTTTTTGTTTTTCCTGTCTTCTATCTTGTTTATGGTTTCTGTTGTTATCCATGGTTTCTGTTGTTATCCATGGTTTCTGTTGTTATCCATGGTTTGTGCTGACGTTCTCTTTTTCCCAGTACCTCTCCACATGTCTCATTTCATATATTTTTTACTTGTTGCCAGTGGTCTTCTGTATCTGCTTCATCATCCAGTTGTTGGAGTAATTGGTATGTGTTGGACACTGCGATTGAAACTTTGTCTCTTATTTCTTGATTTCTTGGATATTCCACATTATACACAATTTGTTGAGTTTTATTTTTGTGTTTTTGAACAAAAGATGAAGCAACAGAAGATGGTGATCTGATACTACATCTGCTCCTCTATATACCTTTACACCAAGTAATCATCATTAGAAAGCACAGTTTATGTCTTTTCTTTTGTGTTTACCTAATTCTTAAATTCATCTGTGTGTTCTAATAAAATTTAACACATTAACTACTGTAAGCCGGTGGGACAGGCTTTTGAAATCCTACCATTTGGACCGCGAGCCGCTCAGAGCGTCAATCTAATTTTAGTAATAAAACGAATGAAAAATGTACTGAAACACTTTCTGATCTGGTTCGAGATTTTAAGTTGCCACCAGAAAACAAATTCCCAAAGCATGGTTGTTGTAGAACACTGGAAAATTGATATTATGTTCATATTTTTCAGCGTTTTGGGTCAGTTACTAAATTGTGTCAGTGTCTGTGGCCTAATGGATATGAACGCAGTTTCATAATCCAGATATACCAGGTTCAAAACCTGCTGCAGATGGTTTGGTAGCAGATCGCTTTGTGTGGATTTTTAACAATGGTATGAGTGCCGTACCATTCAGAAAGGAATGGCAAACTACCAAATGAAAAAAATTGCCTAGAAAAATCACAAACAGCCAATAAAAGCTGGAGTTGATTGCCATGTCCTGTAAAGGATAAGCAACTAACTTTACCAAATTGTGTAAAACTGTTTACCGTGGCAACTAGTGATATGACCACAACAAATGCATGTACATCTTGTCTAATGGCTGAATAGGCTAGAAACTTGTTTCAACAATTGGGGACCCAAAGATGCAGCAATAGAGAATGCAGTCAGCAACCCATAGCTTGACTGCTTGCATCAGGATCAGCGAACCAGAGCTGGTCAAGACCATACTCCACCTCTGCGTGGTGGTCCTGGAAACAGTCTGCAGCAGTGCAGTCTGGCTGAGCGAGTACGGATCGAAGAGGGAAGGCAAACCCGGTCCCAAAAATGCTGTGCAGTAGTCAAATGTGTCGACCGAAAGGTGCAGATATCACAGCTTAGGCATAAACAGACACAACGCAACCACCGTCCTTTTCAGGACGAATGAGGAAGAAGAAGAAGAAGAAGTTTCAACAATTGACTGATAGATCTAGCGACGAGGACAAGAGTGAAAACGGTGTGCACATTGTTTGAAATAGTGATTTTGATAGAGATGGGGTGCAAGCAGTTATAATTGTGAAAATATTGCAAGTCCTCAGCGATCGGACAACCGTTAAATAGCAACAACCAATATTAGAGTTACAAATTTTTCTTATTGTAATAGTACATTCATTTATCTTTAAAATGACGTGTAATTAATAAAAATATGTAAACAATTACGAAAACTACAGATTACTTTGTGCAAACACCTACTGGATGAAAATGGGAAAAAAAATTTATTCAGCCACAGTGTGTTTTTCAATTCGGTAGTTATTGTTTTAAAAGTCACGAGAGTGCTTGATATAGTCCTTTATACTGTCTTTTGATTTGTCTACAAAATGAACGTGAATTTTATCTGGTGGTTACCAGGGATGCATTTTCTCCTTGCTCGTCCCTGGCGCTAAGAATCCTCGGTATGCCCCTGCCCTAAACATGTAAAATTTGCTGCAAGGGATTAAAGGTAGCCAAAAAAAAAAATTGAAAAAAAAAAAAAACCACACACGTGTGCATATAAGGTACTGTCGAAACCAAATTAACTGTGGATATCACTCCACTGGTTACACCACTGTAATGTGGATTTCTAATAATAAATAAGGCTCCTCCTTCCAAAGGTACGACCACACCACAATGGTTGATATAAGAAAATCAACATCTTCTACAGGTACTTTCCTTTAATAAATATGCACACACAAACTGGCCTCACTCGGCCAACAACATATGAAATACAATATAATAATGCCAATGTAACTTGCCTCAATTACTTAATCTATTATTCTCATACATGACAGTATGACTGAACTGCACAAATACTGCAATGACTATCACTCACCATGAGCTGCAAAACTTGTGACAATGATACGCTCAATTCATTGACAACTTATAATCTACGGCATGAAGATAATATTCTCTGGACACTACACTAATCCAGAATTACACATAAATATCCAGCAGGACTGAATTCGGCAATTTCTCACTAGTAGTCCATACTATGAACCGCACAGCAACTTGCTGGCGAAGGGCAAAATATACATCCTAGTCCGACCAAGGCTAGCAATCTCACTGACCACTTTTGCGCCTGATTTTCCGGCTTCTGGAAAAACACTCCTCGCCAGTGTTGCCATACGTCAGCGTTGCCCAGCTGACTTTTCGTACAACAGAGGCACTGCGTAATAGCACCGTGACAGGTACAAACACAAACAAATTATGATGTTTGTGGTGGAGGTGTATAAATTACACTTATTATATTACATATTTGTTGAAAGTGGTAACATATTGAGCACAGGTTACATTTACGTTAAACAATTGTAAAAGCATTACTGAGTAAATTGTCCCCAGCAGGATATACAGATGTGAAACTGCTCCTCATACTCTCTCTCCCTGCAGGAACATGACCATCTTCCTCACCTTCACTTTCTATCTTCACTGTGTGTCCCTGAAAACAAAATATTGAACATATTCAAGTTTAAAACAAACCACTTCAGTCTTAAACATTACCCCAGTTTGACAACATCTTCACTATGTGTCCCTGAAAACAAAATATTGAACATATTCAAGTTTGAAACAAACCACTTCAGTCTTAAACATTGCCCCAGTTTGACAACTATCTTCACTGTGTGTCCCTGAAAACCAATTATTGAACATATTCAAGTTTAAAACAAACCACTTCAGTCTTAAACATTGCCCCAGTTTGACAACTACATGATACATGTTTATGTATTTAAATTACTTACTATTCTCAACTGTTTATGCCCCATGTCCCTGATGAAGATGTTATATAATATATAATACACTGTTACAGAAAAAACAAACCACATAGAATCTGGCAATAAGTAACAAAATGTTTAAATGGACAACATTTTAACAGATTTCTGAGTTTAACTGATTTCACAATGTGATTTGGGAGGCAAGTTAAAAAAAAAAAAGCGTTTCTCGTGCATTCTTAGTTGACACGCTTACGACAGCCCCGCCCTCAACCCCCCCCCCCCCCCGTATTTTTTTAAAACTTTATAAACCAATAGAACGGAATTGAATCAGTTCTACAAGTTAACGGTACACAGGAAACAAGGGAAATCGCTGCCGTTGCCTTCTCTCACTCAAGATCAGAGTGAGGTACCCATTTACAGCTGGTTAGACTGATGCGTGACACCTGTTCCCTTCCTCGCTGCCGTTGCCTTCTCTAACTCAAGATCAGAGTCAGGTACCCATTTACAGCTGGTTTGACTGATGCGTGACACCTGTTATGAAGTGTTAGAGACTTCACCATACTAGGTCCAGCATCGAGAGATGGGGCCTACCTAGCTATAAATGGGTACTTAACTTTGAGTTAGGGAAGGAAAAGACAGTGAGGAAGGAAACTGGTCTCCCCACCTCTCGATGCTGGACCTAGTATGGTGAAGTCTCTAACACTCCATAACCAGCTGTAAATGGGTACCTGACTCTGATCCTGAGTTAGAGAAGGCAACGGCAGCGAGGAAGGGAACAGGTGTTACGCATCAGTCTAACCAGCTGTAAAAGGGTACCTGCCTCTGATCTTGCGTTAGAGAAGGCAACGGCAGCGAGGAAGGGAACAGGCGACCCCACCTCATAAAGCTGGGACCCAGTACATCGAAGTCTATAACACTTCACTCCCCAACGGCAGAATGTGCTACGTGACTACAACCTTACAAACGGCAGGCGTGTTTAAAAAAAAATTCTAAGCAACGGGGGAGGGGGGGGAGAGGACAATGTGAAATGACACTTTTTCAGTCAAGAAAGAGTACGGTGCTCGGTTTGGGTAATAAATATCCAGAATTTAATTTAACCGGTGAATTAACGCACAAGTACCGTAATTTGATATAAATTTTCCCATTTAGCAACTTTCTTTCATTTTGTCAGCAATAGATCTCTTCTGTTCCTTACCTCTTATCTCCTTGTGAGGTACAGTGTGGTCACATTTTATGTTAGAGAAGTACTAATGAGGTCCTATTGTATGGCTCTGAAACATGGAGAGCAACAAAAACAACAACCAAAAAGCTATAAATTTTTATAAACTGGTGCTTGCATAGAATAGAAGGACTGAAATGGTATGACAAAGTCACAAATGTGGAATTTAAGATAAGAACCAGACAAGTGCCAGTGAACCAAGAGTTGAGAAGATGCTGACGATGGATAGGACACATATTGAGGAAACCTGTTGATAGCATTACAAGGCAGTCCTTGTTCTGGAATCCACGGGGAAAGAGAGGCAGAGGTAGACTAAAAATCCATGGAGAAGAGAACTCGATACAGAGGTGAAAATGATTAGGAAAACATGGAAAGAACTTGAGCAGATGGCACAGGATAGGAAGACTTGGCATGTGTTTTTTTAAGGCCGAGGCTTCTCAGGGAGCTAAAGGGTATTGATTGATTGATTGAAATGGCTGGGAACACAATCAAAATGAAGGGATGCATATCATCATGGGCTGTACATGAGATAAACCCATTGTGACTATGAAGTACATGCTTGGATCGGTATTGATTAGATCCAGGTATGTGATGGTCATGACAAAAAGCCTATATGCTGATAACCACAGACAGATGACACCTCCTGCATGGGAACATAGCTGGCATAAGGAGTATGAATAAAGAGGGATATCATGAATGGCAGAGGGAACAATAGGGCAGGTAATCACAGTTAAACATATGTTCAAGGGGGAAGAGTGAAGTAAGTAAGGTGAGAACTTATTAAAATATCAGCAAGTCATCAACAGCTTTGGTGGGGAGTGCAGAGCTTAAGGTAATGGAAAAGTAGAGCTGTAAATTAATCAACTAATAAAAGATTATAGCAAGAACGAAAATAAATATATAATGATTAGTGAGGTATGGCAGGGGACAATAAAGATCTTGTGATGTACAAGTGCTTTATATTGCTGATGAAAAATTAAAATCACATAAAAATATCAGTTCAAACACTTCAAACCTTCACATTACTCTACTTCCTTCCCGTCCCTGTTTATTTTGTTTTTGTTTTGCTACACTGTGACAGGTATGAACAGACAAATTTTAGGAAATGGAAAAACACACACATGCAAACACCTGCAAAATTTAGAAATTTAAATTGACATTATTCACAGCTATTGGAAAGGAAAAGTGAAGCCACGTCAGGTTTTGGAAACTGAAGAAATTGTCTGGACTTAGAGACACCATAGGGCCTATATCATAATTATAACGGAGGTTAAACTAAATATTTTTATTCATACATTTAAAAAAAAGATAGAAATCTGGATAAGGAGACTGCATCTCTTATGTTGCCCAGATTGGCTGTTGGTACGTACATTTTAATTAGACTTAACCTTACCACAAGTCAGTTTCAAGTTTTGTCAAACACCTTTAACTCACAAGCAGTAATACACACCACTTTGCCCTTTATAATTATCTGCAAGTCATATCATGCACCAGCGTGATATATGTCTGAATTTGAAATGAAAATGTAAAAATACCTGGCAGTGAGCTGGTTTAAATCGTTTCGATACATTGGTACAAGTGTGTGAACATTTTAGAATAGGGGGAAAATATTTTATGAAGCTGAAATTTTATACTTCTTTATATCCGTTATTAGTGCTGCAAATCATTTGTTTATGAGCAATGGCAAAATATTCCTCTTCTTAACACTGGCTATAAGCTGATCAAGAATGGCTTCTTTTTTCTCAGTGAACAGAAGAGAATTATAGTGACAGTAGTTTTTCAGTAAGTCTTAGTTATTCAGATGAAGACTTTGCTAAGACTTCATGTTAGAATATTTATGAAAGTGATTATTCTTATGGGGATACTGAGCAGCTGAATAAACAGGTATGAGGTAGCATAACAACTGCTAAACTTTCTGTCAGTAAAGGGAAAGGAAAGCATAAAAACTCAATTCAAACAACCAGCAAAGTTAACAGCACAACTACAGGTTGAGAGACAAGTAGAGTCTCACACGATGTCCCAGAGTGGACATAAATTGATGAAGGCATGACACAAAATGCATTTCAGTTTTGTCAAAAGGTATGACTTGGAGGCTTGACCTGTCAACCCCACTGAAATGATATAGTGCTTTATTTACTGATGAAATTAAAGATTACACGTGTCAGTGCATCAGTTATTAAGCCAAACTCAAATGTATTCAGAATAATCCTTCGAAACAATATTTAATGTATGCTCAATGAACCAAAGTCACATGCCCTGAACTGGATAACTTTACTTCTTCTTTCTTCTTTGATCCTTGGCAGCCGAACATCAAAGCAGTCAGTGGCCATCACGCCTAGTGGCGTCTTGTAGGGCAACAACAAATTGATTCCACTTTGCTCGGTCTGCGGCCATCCTTCGAACAGTGCCCCAACTCTGGTTCATTCTTTCCATCTCAGCCTCCACAGTCCTCCGCCAGGTTGTTTTTGGTTGGCCTCTCTTTCGTTTTCCTTCAGGGGTCCAAAGCAAGGCTGTTCTTGTGATGGCATCGGGGTCTCTTCTGAGGACATGGCCAACCCAGCTCCAGCGTCTGCCAGCTATGATGGTGTGCATGTCCTCTTGCTTGCTCCGAGTAAGCAGATCTTGGTTGGTGATGGTATTCGGCCAAAAGAATGGGTGAATTTTTCTTAGGCATGTTGAGTGAAAAGAGGACAATTTCGACATTTCCTTCTCTGTAACTCTCCAGCATTCCACACCATAGAGAAGCACAGAAAGCACACAGCTCTGATATAATCTTAATTTTGTGCTTGTGCTGTATTGAGAGGACTTCCAGATGTTGTTTAGGCTAAAAAAAAGGCTATTCTTGCCTTATTCATTCTAATGTTGATGTCTTTGCCTGCCCCACCGTCTGGTGTTACTATGCATCCTAGGTATGTGAAGGTATCTGTCTGTACCAGTTGCTGATTCCTTACTGATATGGGCTCAGGGTTGCTCACATTGAGCGTCATGACCTCTGACTTCTTTAAATTGATGTTCAAGCCCACCTGCTGGCTAAACTTATTAAGTCTATCCGTTTTTTCCTGGATGTGTTGATGTGAATGTGCTAGTAGTGCAATGTCATCTGCATATTCCAGATCTTCCAATGTAGAAAATGTAGTCCATCTTATTCCTCTTGGACTGCCCTCTGTTGTCTGGCGCATCACCCAGTCTATGACTGTTAAAAATAGAGTGGTTGATAAGGGGCATCCCTGTTGTACTCCTGTCTTCATCTTAAAGGTTAGGTTTCTCTGCCCAACATTACACGTAAAGTTTGGCATAGAGGTTTTTTATGATTGACACTATGCAGCTTGGAATTCCATAAGCCCTCAGTATTTTCCATAAACTATCCCTATGTATGCTGTCAAAAGCCTTTTCAAAATCAACGAAATTAATGTACAGCTGTCTTTGCCATTCTGAGCACTGCTCTATAATGTTCCTGAGAGTGAATATATGATCTACACATCTTCTGTTCTTTCTAAATCCTGCTTGTTCTTTCCTCAGTTTGTGGTCTACTGCTTTTGAAATTCTCTGTATAATTATCCTGCCTAGTATTTTGCTGGGAACTGAGAGAAGAGTGATTCCTCTCCAATTATTGCAGGATAACATTACTTCTGTGCTAATAAATATTTGGGATTCAGAAGAAACCATTCATCCATGACTACTGGTCTACTTTCTGCAGAATTGTAAGCACCTTGGTTTACTCACATGTTTTCAAGAAATAGAAATAAATCATCATATCATATTATGCTTCATGTCTCTTATGGCATTCACAAGGTAAAGAAAAGATTGAACCATTTATGAACATTTTGATACAAAAATTTCAGAATGCCTTTCACTCATTCCAAAATCTCAGTTTGGATGAAAAGGGCATAGGGTACAAAAGAAGATGGCAATACAAGCAATATGATCCACATAAAACCAAGCAGATATCACATAAACGTCCTTGGTTTGTGTGAATCAGCAACTGGATATGTGAAACATGTTCACATATTTTGTTCCAGATATATCATATGATCCTGAAGTGGATTCAAACAGTGGGCAAGCTGTAAAGATTTTTCAGACCCTAATACAGCCTTTGGATACATGCTGTAATTTTTTTAAAGGCAGGAATTCCACCTCAAGAGAACTCACTGACTTCTTACTGGAGAAGTAGGAATATTATATCGGCACTCCTAACATTATCTTAAGAAATTTTCCCTTGAAACTGAAGACTCTGCACCTTAGTTATCTTGAATACAGATGGTACATGACACAAACAAGCAAGATATTGTGTACAGCCTTTAGAGATAAAAAGGCTAAGGAATCAGTTTTTTGTATGTTTTCTCAGGCCTAAGTAGAGACCATAACTACATGGAAGAACATTGTAAAGCTGAAAATTATAGATGAATACAACAATTCAATGAATGTTGTATGACCTCCTAGACTAAAGAGTTGGCTGTTATGGTGTACATAACAGAACATTTTTTAAAAAAAGTGAATCAAATTTTCCTCTGTTTGCTTGAAGTAGAGGAGGTCAATCCTTCAATGTTATAATGTTTTCACCATGCCGCAGTTCAAGAGAAATCTGATTCAACAATTAACTGAAGCTTCTGCTGTTCTGAGTACACCAAGTATTCACTAAGTATTCCAGAAAATGTAGCTACTGGTATTGTTGGACCTCAAGTATTTATGACTACTATGAAAGCATATGATTAGTGGCAACATTCTTCTGGGAAACATAAAATAGAATTTGGTATATGTAAATAATATTAGTTTTATTAGTTTCATCTTTGGCTTTTACAGAAATAGTTGGTTTTGGAAAAAGAATCATAAAAATTATATCTGTGAAGTGATTGTGACAAGAAAGGGTTGATGTGTTGTAAAATGGATGCACATTTACTTAACTCATTCTGCACAAATGGACGTATGGCGCGCAAGATAGGCCTTTCATTATACCCAGGGCGTACCACATGCCAGTGTGATATATGTCAAATTTGAATGGATAATTATAAAATATCTAGCAACAAGCTGGTTTTAAATCATTTCATTACATCTGGCACATGCGTGTGAAAGTTTGTGAGTGAAAAAAAAATTTGTGAACTTACAATTGTGTGCTTTATATCCATTCCTAACCATTTGTTTACAACAACAAAATGGAGCGAGATTCTTCTAAACACCGGTTATCCGCTGATCAAGCATGAGTGCTTATTTCTCAGTGGACAGAAGATAATTCTAGTGACAATGATTTAGAAGTGAAATTTAGTGATTCAGATGAAGACATTGTAAAGACTTTGTGTCAGAATATTCATGAAAGTCTTGTCCTTCTTCGTTCACCCACAGAAGTCAACTTGAATAAGTTCAAAGAAAGCTGTGGTCAGCCTGAGGCTGTTGAAATCTCTAGATTTTTTCCAGGAATGGTACTGGTGATGGCCATATGCGTTTTCTCTGTTCCTCATATGTTGGGCACCTTTGAAGCAGATGTTCGGCTGTCATTTTATTGGTGCCACAGTCACACTCATCAGTAGTTCCTATCTTTAATTTGTTGAATAGATGGTATCTCAATCTGTTGTGACCTGTGTGAAGTCTGAAGATTACCACTTGTTCACTTCTGCTGAGCTGGTAATACGGATCATTTTTTGTGTGGCCTGGATGCTCTTCTTCCCACTTGTGCCTGTACCTGCGCTTATTCATAAAAGTGATTATTCTGACAGCTGTGCTTATCAGCTGATTGAACAGGCATCAGGTAGGCCTAGTATAAACAGAGCTAAACTATCAGTCAGTAAAGGAAAAGGAAGGGGTAAAACCCCCATTCTGACAACCAGTAAGCCTAAAGCTAAGAGAACTGCCATAAGTCTAGAGGCAGGTGCATCCTCACAAGATGTCCCAGAGTGGTTAGAATATAATGAGGGCATGACACAAAATGCATTTTGATTTTGTCCAAAGAGAACATCAGGTGTGACTGAGGGGCTTGACCTGTTAACCCCATTGAAATGTTTCAATATTTTGTTTACACAAGAGGTTAAAGAATTTATGTGCCAGTGCATCAATGATTATGCCAGACTCACATGTATTCAAAATAACCCTGCAAAACAATATTCAATGTATTCTCGGTGGACCGAAGTCACACGCCTAGAACTTGATAAGTTTATTGCTGTCCTAATAAATATTGGGATTCAGAAAAGACCATTCATTCACGACTACTGGTCTACATCTGCAGAATTTTAAACTCCTTGGTTTTGTCAGATGTTTTCATGAAGTAGATTTGAAGCATTATATCATACAATGCTTCATGTCTCTGATAAAAATTCACAAGGAAAAGAAAAGATTGAGCCTTTTATGAACATGTTGTTCCAAAAATTTCAGAGGGCCGTTTACCCATTCCAAAATCTCAGTCTGGATTAAATGGTTATAGGGTATAAAGGCAGATGGCAATATAAGCAGTATAATCCAAGTAAAAAGTTAGTTGCTTATCCTTTACAGGACGTGACAATCAACCCCAGCAGTTATTGGCTGTGTGTGATTTTTCCAGGCAAATTTTTTTCATTCAGTAGTTTGCCATTGCTTTCTGAACAGTACGGCGCTTATTCCATTTTTAAAAATCCACACAAAGCGATCTGCTACCAAACCGCCTGCAGCAGGTTTCGAACCTGGTATATCTGGATTATGAAACTGCATGCATATCCATTAGGCCACAGACGCCGACAATCCAAGTAAACCAAGCAAATATCACATAAAGGTCTTTGGTTTATGTGATTCAACAACTGGATATGTGGTGAACATGTTCCATATTTTGGTTCTGATACTTCATATGATCCTGAAGTAGATGCAAACAGTGGGCAAGCTGTCAAGATTTCTCAGACCCTAATACATCCTTTGGGTACAGGACACCATTTATTTGCTGACAGGTATTACACAACAAGAGAACTCACTGACTTCTTACTGGAGAAGAAGCAATACTACACTGGTATTCTGAACATTATCCAGAGAAATTTTCCATTACAGCTGAAGACTCTGCGCCTTAGTTATCTGGAATACAGATGGTATATGACACAAACAAGCATGGTGTTGTGTACATCATTGAGAGACAAAAGGCCAAGAAATCAGTTTTCCTTGTATCTTCTCAGGCCAAAGTGGAGACCATAACTACATGGAAGCACATTGTTAAACCACAAATGATAGATGAATACAACAATTCAATGAATGGGTGTGATCTCCTGGATCAGAAAGTTGGTTATTATGGTATGCATAACAGAAAATCTGTTAAATGGTGGAAAAAAATGTTCTTCTGGCTTCTTGAAATAGTGCAGGTGAATGCTTCAGTTTTATGCTGTTTTCATCGAGGTGAAAAGCAATCACTGCTGCAGTTCAAAAGAAATCTGCTTCACCAACTGAAGCTTCTGTTGTTTTGAGCCCACTTAGTGTCCAAGAAAATGCAGCTACTAATACTGTTAAATCTCAAGCTGCCTCAACTTCAGAGTACCATTGTGACACAAGGCATCTTGTATGTTATGCAAAAAAAGAGATAGGAACTGTGTCCACTGCAGCACACCTGCTTGTCATCAGCGCGCACATTATTATTGCACTGGATGTCTAAACCAGCCACATCTACACCCACAATGTTTTTATGACTACCATAAAAGCATGCGAATAGTGGCAAATTCTTCTGGGAAATGTAAAATAGAATTTGGTCAGTGTTAGCCACAGTTGTTTCATGTTTGGTTTTTACAGAAATACGTGGTGTAGGGAAAAAAATCATATAAATTATATATTTGAAGTGATTGTGGTAAAAATGGGTCGTGTTTCAAAATGGATGTGCATTGATATTCTGATATTTTTCTGCTATGGATTAAACTGGAGCTGAAATATGTAAGTACACTGTTGATGTTGTATATATCTGTTTCGATGATTAGTTTGTTTCCCGACTAGAGTTACTTACCCTTATGGGAACTCTTCTGCTTTCTTCTTACTACTTCCTACTTCTAAGATGGCGAATTGAACATGTCGAGTTTGTATCCTGTGTTCAAGCTTCGTGATTATGCTTCGTAACGTGAGAATGTATGACAGCCAGCCACGTCTCATTATATCCTACAATATTTACTACACACGACGGTAAATATCAACATGGTGGCAGCGGTGTTTATTTCTACAGAATTCGGACTATTCTGCTGAATATCTTATAACACGTGCGCTGACGTCCTTAGACTTGAGGTGAGATTACTGGTTATTGCTTGCATACCATTTTTAGACATTTCGTCATGGCAGAACGGCCCTTATTTCGGTTACCACCCTGCCTAGACATAAATAACGTCGAACCAGACACATTTCTTAAATGGAGACGACAGTTAGAACTATACATTCATGCAGTAGAGGTGGCTTCGAAACCTGATTCTGTTCGGGCGGCCTTTATTCTACACTGTGCTGGACCTCAAGCTATTTAAGTTTTTGATCAGCTTGCAGAGGAAGGAGACCATTATAATCCTACTAAAATTCTCGATTTGCTCCAGAACAACTTGTCGTGAAAAATTCTAAATACCCATACATAAATTAGACCATAAATGTAAAGTAGAACGAAATAATACAAAAGAAAGAAGCATGGTGAAAGATCAGATCTTTCCCAATAGCGCTTCCGTGTTATAACGCCATAATGACTGAACAAGAGACGCTCCTTTTTCTATTTCGTCTGCATAAACTGTAACGCGTCCACGTACGATAGTAAAAGCCTACACGCGTTTCTAAAAATAAAACTGGTACTATATTTCTTGGACGACCTTGATAGACACACTGCTTAATGACCTAGATATAATATTACATTAATGTCATTATACACACTACGTAACCTAAAAGACAGACGGGATTAGAAGAGAGAGAGAGAGAGAGATGCACGGAGGAACGCATGCAATTGTCCCACGTCGTCTCGCGATTAAAAGTGAATGCCAATCCCACGCGAAAGGCATGAAGACCTGATTTTTCAAATAAACAGTAATAAAAAACACTAACGATACGAGGTTAGGTTTTGAAAACAGGTGTAAGCTCTTATTGGGAAACCTGACATTCTACTGATTTATGTCTAAGCTCCTGACATTAGTCTGACAGTACAGAAGACACCCCATAGTATGGAAGTGAGGAGGTGGTAACAGCACGACTATCCTAGAATAATACATATTTTGAACGAAGCCACTTAGCCCCATTAAATTTATATATTTGGGTGCCTTAGGAATTGCTGACAAAGAATATGTTATGTGTTACGCAAATAGTCTAGTAATTAACAAATTATAGCCAAAATACTATAGTGGGGTTGTCTGACAGCAAAAGATCATATTTGCTCATAATGGCATTTTTGAAACAACACTGCTTTAGGGGAAATGAGGCCAACAAGTTAGATATGATTTGATCGGCTGTAGTCATATGTAAGGTGATACCTTATTGGTCTAACTACAAATACAATTATGGTTGTTAATGGCAACTTATAGGATGGATAGTTTTTTCAAAGGCTCATGTAAACATGGCCTGATTGGTTAGAACGTTTGATATAGGCAAATAGAGGCGTCAGTTCAGGGCCATTTTTGAAAATAAATCTTGTGACACTAAAGTGCGTTGAGAGCAGGCTAAGAAATTTCTAATAACGGAAAAGCCTGGACAGAGGCAGATCAAAATTGTGCCAGAATTCATTGCCAGCCAACGTTACTTGTTTAATATTTCCATGAATTGTGGTAAGCTAGACACATTTCCTATATATCTATATATATATATTATATGAAAATTGAATATGAAATGATAAATTGTGTCTGTATGTGTGTGGTTCAGTAGCAAACATAATGGCAAAGCCTAGATATTGCTCCACCATGTAAAAGCTTGTCAGAGAGGAGTATAACTGCATAGGCTTATATGGGATTGCCAAATAATAACATGACACCTATCCTATTGTATAGAAGGAATTAACGCTGGAATTGCAGAGGCGTTGTAACCATTAGGAAGAGGAATACTGGTGTATATTGTCACATGAGAAGTTAGCAGTTGGCCTACAGCGCTGAACTCTGTGTTTGTAGTGTCCTGTACTTCAGTGTGGAAATATATTATAAATTAGTTCTGAAGAAGGAGGTACAGCCTTCTTATTTCAGGGACCGTGGTACTGGAGTATTAGAGCAGCACCTGGTCTGAGTTTGGCTGGATCCAGAGAGCTGGCAGCAGACTCCTTGTCCAAGATATCGACCAGTGGTGTATTTTAAGATAACTGAGAAGCAAGCGAGCAGAGGAGACAGTTTCCTGCCGCCGACACAACAGATAAGAATGTGTCAGCCAGAGCAGCTCACCCTTGTATAACCACCATAAAATTGACTGTAATACTAATTTAAGAGGGACAGTAATTATTTTACAAATAAAAAGAAACTGTGAACCCTTCAATATTATTTCCTTACTTACTTACTTACTTAGTCGTTCCCCTTCTACCGTGAGGTGTAGAGGTTTGGAAGAGAGAGCGCCAGACCATTCTATCAGCTGTCTTCTTCCTGGCCTGGTTCCATTCTAGTCCTCGGTCCTTCAAAGATTGTCTAATGTTGTCCTCCCAGCGGACTCTGGGTCGTCCTGGAGGTCTGGATCCCTGGCTCTTTGTTTCCCATGCTTGTCGTGGTAGCCGATCTTCTCCCATTCTGCAGACATGGCCAAACCATCTTAGCTGGGACTGTTCTATTTGGGTCTGCAGCGGATGGGATTTTAGGCCTTGACGGATCGTCTGGTTGCGGACCATGTCTCTTCTTGTTACTTCAACCACTTTCCTCAGATACCTCATTTCTGAGGTTTGGATCAATATTATTTCCACCAGTAACAAACACATGAAATCGTGATGACAAACAACAACCTAGCTTCAAAAGCCAGTATTACCTCATAATACTATATCACAACCCTACACACATATTGTAATAATATTATATGTCAGGACAAAGATCCTTTGTAAAAATTTTGTACATAAACATTGAGTTTCCATTTGATTGTGATTCCCGATTCACTCTGTAGTTGGATCATCATCATCATCTCAGCCCGTAACCCGTCATGGGTCGTAGGGGTGCCATGGTGGAAGCATCAGCAGACAGGGTCCTCCACTGCTCTCTATCCTCAGCAATGCGTACAAGTGTGGAAAAACCGTGTCCTGTCCATTCTTTGATGTTATCAGCCCAGGATTTTCTCTGCCTTCCTCTTCTCCGTTTACCTTCGACTGTTCCCTGAAGGATCGTGTTCGAAAGGGAGTCATGACGAGTTACATGCCCAAACCAGGCAAGCTTTCGACGTTTCACTATTGACAAAAGTGGTTCTTGGTGGCCTGCATAGGTGTTTATCTTCTCTCTAACATAGACATTTGTTTTGTGCTCTTTATAGCAAATGCGCAAAATTCTTCTATAACATTTATGCTCGAAAGCCTGAATCCTTCGCTCCGTATCTGCAGTGAGTGTCCAGCCCTCACACCCATACAAGAGAATAGATAATACAAGTGATTTGTATAATTTGATCTTCACAGGAAAACTGATGTTACTTTTCCAGATCACATTCAACCTTGTCATGGCAGCTGAGGCCATCTCAAGTCTTGTCTTGATTTCTTTAATTGATCTTCCAACACTACATATAGTGGACCCGAGATATTTAAAGGTGTTAACTTCTTCTAACGTTTGCCCATTTAACGTAATGTTGGTCGGAACATGTTTCTTATGGCTATTCACCAATATCTTGCTTTTTTCTATATTAAGTTCCATTCCATACGTTCTTGTTACTTTCTCCAGTCTAGAGGTAAGTTCTTGAAGTTCTGATTCTGATCCAGCTATCAGATCAATATCATCAGCAAAACGTAGGTTGCACAGAGGTCGGCCTCCAATCGATATGGTTGATTTATAATCGTAGAGAGCCTCCTGCATAATATGTTCTAGATATATATTAAAGAGCACTGGTGACAGGATACATCCTTGGCGAACTCCTACAGTTGTTTTGAAAAATTCTCCAATGTCGTTGCTTACAAAAACAGCACTGCTTGCGTCCTTGTATAGTGCTTCAATGATATCTATGATGTTGGTATCAAAATTGAATTTTCTCATTACTTGCCATAAGCCTTCATGCCAGACTCGATCGAAGGCTTTTGTGAAATCGATGAAGTTATGGTATAAATCGTGTTGATGTTGGAGATGTTTTTCGATAAGTAATCTAATATTGAAGATTTGTAGTTGGATCAGGATATCTAGTATTGAAAGAAATTAATACATAATTTAAAATTTAACACTTGACTTACTTAAGCTAGTCTTCTAGAGTGTTATATGTATGTGCTTGTCATAGTGTTGTAAAGTGTTGTGGAACTTAATAAAAGTGTTTATCTGTCTGTTGGTTGTTGTGAACTCACACTTCATCACTATCATAACCCTAGACATTTAACGTAGTCATCACAATATTCCAGAATAAGTCTGATTGAGGTCTAAATGTGGTAGCAAAGTAAGGTCATCTGTAACACACCACACTTTTTAGATACAGATACCTTCACAGCTGATCTCAGTCAGTACACTAAGTCCCCTATAAATATTTATATAATCCCAACTTACCACATATATTGGGGTCCTGTCCGGGATTTTGAATCTTCTCCTATTACATATATTGGGGGTAATTCACTTCTGGGAATTATAAAAATTAAAAAGGTATTCTTGGGTGGAAAATAAATAAGGTTGAGCTCTCAGTGCTTGTGGTTGTCCTTAGTTAATTAGTCATAGATTGAAGTGTTTAGTTAAACATTGTATAAATTTGCCTGTTAGAAAATGGCAGACCTGGCGAAATTTCGATCTGCTGCTGTGCAGGCTGCTAAAGAGTTGGGAATGGACGGGCAAGTTATGATTGCCTATGTCACTACTGAATGTGACAAATTTATTGAACGTGAAGAAAGAAAATTTGAAGCAGAAAGAAAATTAGAATCTGATAGATTGGCCGAAGATAAGAGAATAGAGGAAGATAAAGAACTTAAGAGGTTGCAGATTGAGGCTGACAAAGAGGCTAAGGCATTGGAGGCAGAAAAAGAGATTAAAAGGCTCCAGTATGAAGAGAAGAAGCTGGAGGCAGAAAGAGAAGAAAAGAGACAGGCTGCAGAAAGAGAAGAAAGAAGGCAAGCTACAGAAAGAGAAGAAAGAAGATTGACTGCAGAGAGGGAAGCAGAAGATAAAAGATTACAGAGGGAGCACGAGTTACGACTAAGGGAATTTGAGTTTCAAGGCCATGCTCCTGAAAATGGTGCCAGTCCCTTTACCTCCGATGCCACTGCTAGTCAGGGAGCCTCAACCTCAGCTATGAGCTTTCATTTAGATCATTTTGTTGAGAAAGACGATGATATTGAGAGCTATTTAAATAGATATGAACTGTTAGCTACCACGTATGGGTTAGAGAGAGAAAGGTGGAGCTTAAAGTTATCAGAAGGGCTTCGTGGTACAGCTTATGACGTTTTTGCCAAGACGAGCAGAGATGATCAAGAAAATTATGACATGTTAAAGCAGGCTCTTTTGTTAAGATATGAAAAGAATGGAGAATTCTATAGAAAAAAGTTCAGGAATGCTAAACTACTGTCAGGTGAAACATATCACCAGTTCTCTGCACGGTTAGAGACATACTTGGAGAAATGGACGGCTCTGGGGAAAACCCAAGATCTTAAGGAAATGATCCTTATAGAACAATTAAGAGAGTCCATGGCTCCAGACTTGACATAGTTTCTCATGGAACAAGGTGCAGAGAGGCTGGGTGAGTTACTAAATGTTGCTGAAAGATATCAGGCAGCTCAAGCAGAGGTAACAGGTAATAAAAAGAAACAGGTAGACAATTTTAAGGCACCACAAAACTCTAATAAGTTGGATCATAGAGAGCATAACAAAGGTAAGCACCAGTTTGATAGGCCACGGTATGATATAAAAAATAAAACCTCACAATTCGATGAAAGGAAATTTGATGAAAGAAAATCTTTCAACCAAAAAAGGAGGTGGTGTAAAAATTGTCGGATGGACAATCATGATACTGACCATTGCAGAAGGAAACCTGTGTATATGGCCACCCTTCAGGTCAGGTCGACCTCAAGACAGGAGGAGGATATTCTGATAGATACCACTCCAGAAGAGATGAGGAAGGCACAGGCTGGGGATAAGACCCTCAAGCCTTGTTTTAGGAAATTGTCCAATTGTCATCCACATCCTAGAAAAGGAGACTTCTATATGAAGAACAAACTGATATACCGGAAGACCGGAACTAGATCCAAAGGTCAGGGACAGCTGGTACTTCCTAAAAGGTATAGGGCAGACTTAATAAGGAGCTTACATGTGAGAAAAGATGGGGACCATGAGAAACTAAATACCATCTGTAAAGTTTCTTTTCTTCTTTCCACTCTGTAAAGTGTCAGTCTGTATGCTCTGTAAGGAAGAGTGGTGTGTTGTTGAGATCAGGCATGCTCCAGTCTACCCAGCTGTAAATGGGTAACTCACCCTAGTCCTGAGTTAGGGAAGGCAAAGGCTCCAGGGGAAGCAGGCCCTAAACTTGGTCACTTCAACCGACGCAGGATGGTGTATGTATGAAGTAGAAGTGTAGAGTGTGATTACCGCGAATGGTGTACTGTTCGTGTGCTGACCAATATAACCACTCATACACTTGTGTCTACAAGGCACCAATGCAGACTGCTGGAATCTTTGTTTACTCAATTTATTCAGACGTACACACTGGGACATACGAGTACATCATGGTATGTTGACATATCAATTTGTAGGTATACATAGCAGATCTGAAGTCATGACACATGCAGAAATAATGGGCAGTACATCAAAAGTTCAATGTCATGATATATTATGGCCACATCCCCCTATCTGACTAAACGCGTCAGTGAAGGCAGATCGATAAATAACTTAAGTTACTTGACGTCCATAGTTTGTAGTATATATTATGAAACCACGAAAGGGGGTTTCTAGCAAGATTGAGATCTCCCGGTCACTGTCCAATAATAGGATAAATAATCTGTTCTCTTGGCAGTGATCAAAACATATGATGACCGAAATCTAACATGGCTGCCTCCCTGAGTTGTCGTTCACTCATTCATAGGAAGGAGAATATAAGCCAGAGTTAATTTATAATGGGTATATAAATGATTTCATAAATGTTTCCATACAGCTCTACGGTGATCAGGTTAATTCACGTAGCCATAACCGCTGTAGGAAAGTCTGTCATCTTTGTCGATACAAAACACGACCCTAGCGATACGAAGCACAATGTTCCATCTAGGTCGAATCGACATGAGATCATCAAAATAGGGTCTGGCAATACATGGAGTCCGAATTATACATTGTACCGTACCTTAGGAGAGTCTCTAACATAAACTATAGTAGAGATACCATCTCCTTTAGAAGAAAACCACTTCATGAATTATATTTCCTTAAGAATCTACCAGCCCTTTGAAAAATGCGTACCCGCCATTATCACGGTACATCGGAACTCATCACGACTTATCAAGACAACTCATACTTCCGCTAGACCGGAATAACAAGAATCTAGTCCCTCCTACCCATCCAAAATATACAATATAGGACTGATTCTACTTGTACTAATAATATGTAATACATATGAATTCAGGCCATAAACACAATAAGCCAATTAATATATTTTCTGGCCCTAAAAAATAAGTACAAACGTAAGCGCAATATCCTTGCGCCGGATCAATATCCAGAACGATTACTCCTATAATCAAAAGTGTGAATCAAACATGGATTCTCTCGCTTTTACCATAGACAGCATTTTCATACACAAATGAATGAATGTCTATATTTTCCCCATATTAAATAGCCATATCGATTTTTGTAATATGTGCGTCAAAATATGCACGCAACAGATTACCACACCCCTCGGGAAAAAAAAAAAAGTACCATTTTTTTTTTTTGAAATACATCTAGGAGCAACATACAATAGGCTCACAACGCACCAATACAATGCGCAGATGATAAGCATAAGTTTTATGACCTTAGAGAAAGTACTTCTCTAAGTATAAATATTTCCAGAGAGGTGTCACCAACGCATACTACAATATTAGCAATGACACAATTTCCACATTAGTTTATACATAAATTTCATCTAAGATATCTTAACATCATGATCATCAAAGACGAAAAACATTGAAAGATCAGCGGTGAATAAATATCAATGAACCGCTAAGTAGTGTTACAATCAATATATGATATATTACATATGTGTACACATTTCAACATAGAAACAACTGTATCAAAGTTGTATAACAGTTATGAATCATGTGGGCATCTAGACAAAATATCTGCCATCACATTTTCTGACCCACGGATAGCTCGCACCGAAAAATGAAATGGCTGTAGAGCAATCGCGTATCGCGTTGATCTCGCGCTCTTCAGATTTTTACTCTGAATAGCCATAAGAGCTTTCTGGTCAGTTTCCACAATGAAATGCGCGCCCAGAAGAAATCTTTGCAGTTTAAGGATTGACCAAACCATAGCCAATAATTCACGGTCTAGGACCGAGTAATTCTTCTCTGCAGCATTTAATTTCCGAGAAATATACATCACAGGATGCAGAGTTCCAGAGTACTCTTGCATTAGTGCAGCTCCAATCCCGGTGGATGAAGCGTCACTACGAAGAATAAATGTCTTATCCTTAGAAGGCAATACTAGGATAGGTGAAGTAGAAAACATAGTTTTAACCTTATCCAAAGAGGATTGACATTCTTGAGTCCAATGGACTACATTAGGAGACCCTTTCTTTAGCAAGGAAGAAAGAGGTGACATAATGGAGGACAGATTCGGGATGAATCGTCCATAAAATTGTATTAGACCTAAGAGACTTCGTACTTGCTTTTTAGTCTTAGGAATAGAAATGTTAAGTATCTTACTTGTATTATGGTCTTCTGTTTTTAGGAACCCATGACCAACACGGTGTCCTAAGAAAGATATTTCGCTAAAACCAATACATGCTTTCGATGGTTTCGCTGTCAGGTTATGCTCGCGTAAGATAGACAATAGTTCATTTATACCATTATAGTGATCGTTCCAAGTATCACTGAAAAGACAGATGTCATCAAGATACGCAATGACATCTGAGCGATGAGATAGGATTCGACGCATCATGCGTACAAATGTTGCAGGGGCGTTCATAAGACCGAAAGGCATGAAATTCCATTGGAATAGACCCCTAGGCGTCGAAAAAGCAGTAAACGGTTTGGCGTGTTCGGATAGTGGAACTTGCCAATATCCCTTAGACAAATCGAGTTTAGTAAAGAAGTGAGAATTCGATAGTCTCGTAAGTAGCTCTTCTAGTAAAGGCATAGGTTCCGCATCAAATTTAGTCACTTGATTCAATTTGCGATAATCCACGCAAAGACGTATGTTATTGTCTTTTTTCGTACTATAACCATCGGCGAAGAATATGCTGATGTGGATGGTTCAATAATTTTTAACTCTATCATCTCATCTAACTCTTTCTCTACCTGTGCTTGAAAATGTATCGGGATAGGATACGGTCTGACTCTTATAGGACTATGGTCAGTAAGAATAATGTCATGTTGAATGACATCCGTTTGACCAGGAATGTCAGTAAGGACATCCTGAAATTGTTCTAACAAAGTAGAAACTTGTTTCTGCTCTCCTGGAGATAATTCTGGAGAAATTGCAACATCTTTCCATGATTCATTAGAGTGAAGAGGAATCATTGGAAAAGGTAAATTTACATCCGAGAAACTCGTTTCCTCATCCTGTATTACTGACAGAGATGAGTACTGTCCATGTTGGACTGGAAAATCGTCCGTTGCCTGGAAAACAGGTTGTAAATAATCAGGACGTTCATGGAATTCCGTGAGCATGTTGATGTGGAAGGTTTTACGCTTCCCGTCAATATCGACGATATAGTCAACATCGGAAACTTTTGATATTATATCGTACGGACCTTTCCAAGAAATGAGAAGTCTATTTTCCCTACAAGGTAGCAAGACAAATGCTTTGTCACCTGGACAAAGTTGACGCAAACATCTCTTTTTATTGGCAAATTCCCTTGCCTTCTGTTTCGCAAATTCAGAAGAAGCAGTTGCCAATTTGCATGCTTCCATAATCTTGTGTCTAAGTGCGATGACATATTCATAAGAGGATTTTGTGTCATCGACAATATTATCAGCAGTTATAAGATCATGAAGTAAGGACATAGGACCTCGCGGTTTCGCGCCAAAGACAAGTTCAAAGGGAGAAAATCCTGTATGTTCGTTGGCGACCTCTCTATATGCAAAGAGAGCCGCGGGTAAAACCCTATCCCAATCCTGAGGATGATCTTCTGTTATCTTACCTAGTAGGTTTTTCAGAGTTCTATTCAAACGTTCCACCATCCCATTGGACATAGGATGATAAATACTACTCAGCGATCTCTCTATCTTCAGAGTCGACATTACTTGAGACATGGTATCCGATATGAGTTGGGTACCATGGTCGGATAATATTTCTGCTGGAAACCCCAGACGAGAAAATATTAACCAAAGAGCATCTGCGACATCAGCAGTAGTTATGCTCTTTAGAGGAACAGCCTCCGGCCAACGTGTGCACATATCAACACACGTCAAAATAAATTGGTGTCCTCTCGCAGACTTTATCTTAAATGGACCAATGATGTCTATCGCCATTTTTTGAAATGGCCGAATGGGAATGTCTGCAGCCTGAATAGGTGCATCATGGCGTGGACCTCTGGATTTAATCTCTTGACATACTTTACAAGATCGACAATAGATTCGTATGTCCTTATTCACAGCAGGCCAAAAGAAAGATTGAAGAACTCTAGCTTTAGTACGGGGAAAAACCCATATGTCCAGCACACTGCGAATCATGAGCGTGCTGTAAGATTTTAACTCTCATATTTTTAGGCACAAGGATTTGAGAATGAATGGACTTAGCGGAGTCTTGTACCATACGTACAAGTACGCCATTCTTCATCGTAATCCAAGATTTACGATTAGTATCCTTATTCGGATCACCTTTTGTTGCCAGAGTAAAGAATTTCTTTAGAGTAGGATCATCTTCCTGCTGTTTGATAAAGGAATCGTGGGAAATCTCCAAGGGATCATCTCGGATCTGCGCATCATTATCTTCAGAATGTGAAGATTGTGGCATATTAAGAGCTTGAGCCCTAGTGATTACTGCATTAGCCGATTGCATATTAACATTTTCCCAATTAGAAATTTGCTGTGGAGTGCATTCTTTCACCCCGTGAATGCGACCGATGATAAGATCAGCGATCGGATTCGGCAAGAGACATGCTTGCACCTCTCCTGTAAAGAAAGGCGTAGCAATATTGATAATGGCAGTGGAGTACTTCTCCAATGTGCCACCAAATGTTACACATTTGACTATATTGCCTGTAGCTCGAGAAGGATTTACGAGTGATTGCCTCACTCCAATGGTAGTGCACCCCGAATCGAAAAGAATTGATACCGGAGTACCATCTATTAGGCCCCTATTAAAGACAAGAGCACCCCTTCCATTATGCGCAATTGACGCATGGAGAGCGGGAAGCGGGTGACCGCAGCTTAAAGTAGACACTGTGGTTGGATCGAATAATGTTTTGCATTGCGAACACTCAGATGCTCTAGCAAAATCGAAAGCGGAATTTGCTACACTGTTGGAGTCTTTTTTATCATTATTCTGATTATCGGTGTCGTGGAACTCCTGTTGTGCAGAGTTAGCCTGGTAATAAGATTTACCATGTCTTTTGTGTTGTGATCTACCTCGGTTATAATTGTCTCTATAATTATTATTGCCTCTGTTATAACCCCTATTTGGGTTTGAATCATAATATTCATGATCATAATCATCACGCTCGTTATATTGAGTATCCCTGTAATATTGTTTCTTTTGTCTCCATGAAGCACTTGGGTAGTTCCTATAGCTACTCCCTTTTCGAGAATTTCTAACATTATGGGTACCTCTCGCGTGTCGAGGACTATCAGCCCGATTCCAGTTCTTCGAAGAAGAACCCTGATTTGAGTGGTTATCTTGGTTTTGATACTTATTCCAATTAACCTTTTTATCAAATTTATTTTTAGCTCCTTGGAATTTATGTGAGTAATTCTGATTATATTCTGTTGCCGAAGCAACTGGCATACTCTCTTTAATGTTAGAGTTACTAAGAATCATGTCAGGGTGTGCCGTGGCATACTGGTCACAATATTCTTCCATGTGCTTTATTGTACCAGGTTTACGCTCATGTAAGAACTCTAGGAATGATTTATTTACAGAAGACATGACCTTGTCTCTTAGCAATAAATCCGTAAGACCATCAAATGTTTTCTCTGTTTTGGATAATTCAATCCATCGTGAAAGTGTAATTCGTGCTTTTGAGATGAAATCTGAGAATTCTACACCTACCTCAGGTCTCATTGTTTTAAACAAAAGACGGTAACCTTCCTCAGACAGCTGATATCTCTTTATCAAAGCTGCCCTAACAGCATCATAATTATCTTTGTCGGCCTCTTCAACAAAATATAACTTACTTAGGGACTCCCCTTTTAGATTTTCAGACAACTGATTCACATACTGTGATTTGTCAACATTATGAGATCGACAAGCCCGTTCAAATCTAGAAAGCCAAAATGTTATGTCATCACTGGTAGGGTTAAACGCTGGTACCTTGACCTTGTACACAAAGGGTTTACCATTACCACCAGATGCCTGATTAACATTACTCATACATGTCAATTTTAATTTCTCTAATTCAAACTCATGTTCTCTTATTGCTTTTCTCTCTTCAGCTTCTCTATCTAATCTTCTCTGTTCTGCAGCAGCTTCTAATTTTTTCTGTTCTGCAGCAGCAGCAACTTCTAATTTTTTCTGTTCTGCAGGAGCAGCAACTTCTAATTTTCTCTGCTCTGCAGCAACTTCTAATTTTTTCTGCTCTGCATCAGCTTCTAATTTCTTCTGTTCTGCCTCAAATCTCCTTTCCTCCACTTGCATCTGCAATTTCTTTAGTTCAGCAGCAGTATCAGCTTCTTTTTCTAATCTTTTTTCTTCAGCCAGAGCTTTTTTTTCTTCAGCAGCAGCTTCTATTTCTAATCTTTTTTCTTCAGCCAGAGCTTTTTTTTCTTCTATTTGAAGTTTTCTCTCCTCAGCCGCAGCTTTTTTTTCCTCAGCAGCAGCTTTTCTTTCTTCAACAGCAGCAGCAGTTTTTTTTCTCTTCTGCAGCTAATGCTTTGTCATATTGAGCAACAGCCCATTGTTCTAAGTCTTTTCCAGTCTTATCAAGAGATTTTCCTTGTGCAATGAAATAATCTAATGTAGACATATTGTCTTCTTAAATCAGAAACCTGAAAAAGTAAATAAATTACCCTATTTCGTTTTAATGGGAGACAAGTCTATACCATAGACTTAGTCTTAGTCCAAACTTGTATGGTTTATAATAACCAATGATAACTTGAGTACCTGTGGACAACAATAACTGTATCTCAAATACTGTGGGGACAAGCCTTACAAAGGTCTTGTATATCTCAATGTAATCAAAGATCACTTGGGTACCTGTGGAAAAAATATTTCCCTTTACCAATCACTTTGGGAGACAAGCCTTACAAAGGTCTTGTACATTTTGTTTTATAACAATAACAATCATAAAGTACTGATCTGTACTATACTATCAGTGTATACCACTATACGTCATATGTCAACTAAAGACATTACAAAGGACAAACAAGAAAAGACAATATGAACACATTTGCAGAGATCAAATTAAATTAAATAGGAGAAATGAAAAAAAATGATCACAGAAACCGTGATGATAACTGCCATAATATAACAAGACAAATAACGCCACAGTGTATAAACATAAGGGTGTAAAAAACTGAAATGAAAGGAAAGATGAGACCTACAATTATACAAACAAATCAAACAAAACTAAGGAACACAAAATTATTACCAAAAACAACGAAGAAAAGAACACCTCATCACAACTAACAGAAATAGCAGCAAATTGTTGCTAACAAATTTCCAATTAAGAAAATGTGTACCTATAGAATACTAGTCCAGACCAATGTCACTCGGCATACCTTGTACTAGTCACACAGAACATAAACTAATTTAATACATAACAAATAACATGTAAGCATAAATAGCATATAGCATACAACATAATTTATGTCATGAATGGAATGTGTTGTAGGTATAGTGTTGTAAAGCAGGCACAGTTTATTTTAATACTAATAACTTGCCACTTTATTCAGTAATAGATTTAATTTTAAACTATTACACTGTCAATTTTTCTCTGTTGAGCATATGAAGATCCAACGATGAACTATGCACTTTATGTTCAACAACACTGTGATTCTTCTGTACGTTGAGAAATGTCAACAATACTGCTCCAGATATTTTCTACACTTGATACCACTGTCCTGTGTAATACTGTCTGTACAGCGAAAAACTGTCAACAAGCGCTGACCTAGATACAGCATCCTATCGGTAATACAGGTCAAGCTGACATCGACTGTATAGCTGTCCTACTGGTGTTGATGTGTTCAAACAAATGTTCTTTCAGCTGTAAACTGTGATTCTCTTCACAAAACTGCGTAAGCTGGACCCAGGAATCTGGTTCGCCACTGTAAAGTTTCTTTTCTTCTTTCCACTCTGTAAAGTGTCAGTCTGTATGCTCTGTAAGGAAGAGTGGTGTGTTGTTGAGATCAGGCATGCTCCAGTCTACCCAGCTGTAAATGGGTAACTCACCCTAGTCCTGAGTTAGGGAAGGCAAAGGCTCCAGGGGAAGCAGGCCCTAAACTTGGTCACTTCAACCGACGCAGAATGGTGTATGTATGAAGTAGAAGTGTAGAGTGTGATTACCGCGAATGGTGTACTGTTCGTGTGCTGACCAATATAACCACTCATACACTTGTGTCTACAAGGCACCAATGCAGACTGCTGGAATCTTTGTTTACTCAATTTATTCAGACGTACACACTGGGACATACGAGTACATCATGGTATGTTGACATATCAATTTGTAGGTATACATAGCAGATCTGAAGTCATGACACATGCAGAAATAATGGGCAGTACATCAAAAGTTCAATGTCATGATATATTATGGCCGCATCCCCCTATCTGACTAAACGCGTCAGTGAAGGCAGATCGATAAATAACTAAAGTTACTTGACGTCCATAGTTTGTAGTATATATTATGAAACCACGAAAGGGGGTTTCTAGCAAGATTGAGATCTCCCGGTCACTGTCCGATAATAGGATAAATAATCTGTTCTCTTGGCAGTGATCAAAACATATGATGACCGAAATCTAACATGGCTGCCTCCCTGAGTTGTCGTTCACTCATTCATAGGAAGGAGAATATAAGCCAGAGTTAATTTATAATGGGTATATAAATGATTTCATAAATGTTTCCATACAGCTCTACGGTGATCAGGTTAATTCACGTAGCCATAACCGCTGTAGGAAAGTCTGTCATCTTTGTCGATACAAAACACGACCCTAGCGATACGAAGCACAATGTTCCATCTAGGTCGAATCGACATGAGATCATCAAAATAGGGTCTGGCAATACATGGAGTCCGAATTATACATTGTACCGTACCTTAGGAGAGTCTCTAACATAAACTATAGTAGAGATACCATCTCCTTTAGAAGAAAACCACTTCATGAATTATATTTCCTTAAGAATCTACCAGCCCTTTGAAAAATGCGTACCCGCCATTATCACGGTACATCGGAACTCATCACGACTTGTCAAGACAACTCATACTTCCGCTAGACCGGAATAACAAGAATCTAGTCCCTCCTACCCATCCAAAATATACAATATAGGACTGATTCTACTTGTACTAATAATATGTAATACATATGAATTCAGGCCATAAACACAATAAGCCAATTAATATATTTTCTGGCCCTAAAAAATAAGTACAAACGTAAGCGCAATATCCTTGCGCCGGATCAATATCCAGAACGATTACTCCTATAATCAAAAGTGTGAATCAAACATGGATTCTCTCGCTTTTACCATAGACAGCATTTTCATACACAAATGAATGAATGTCTATATTTTCCCCATATTAAATAGCCATATCGATTTTTGTAATATGTGCGTCAAAATATGCACGCAACACCATCATCCAAAAGGTAGCTCAAAATTATTATTGGCCCAAGGCAAGGTGGGACATTGTGAATTTTGTAGAAAGGTGTAGCATAGCACATGAGGGAACACCCACAAGTGGGAACATTGATCAGGACCTGGACACGCCACAGGGCAAACGTAGGCCTGACAATAGAAAGAATAATAAAGTGGACCAAGTGGAATGGGAAGCCCCTTTTCACGGACAATCTTCAATTGACTGTTTTACTATGGCCACTATGCAGAGAGTGCAAAAAGCTGTCTTACCCCAGAATAAGCCGAAAATCCCTCAATCGGACCTATGCAAACTGGAGGAAGAAGATGTAGAGAGGAAATCTCTCATCAAGAATTCTAAGTGGGGGAAAGCCCCAAGAAAAAAATTGGTAGCGGTCGTTTTGTGCATGATGATTCTGGGAAGAAAAGTCATCACAACAGTGCTTCAAGTGGAAGAGACCTGACATGTGCCAAGAAAAATAAGTTTGTGAATTTAAAAGTCCATATGTAGATTGTTAAGAACGTGGACTGATAAAAAGGCAGAAGAAAATGTTATATCATCCTACCAATATGTGAATGAGCTGACCACTCGTTTAAAAACTGGCTGGAAACTTGCCAATGAAAACTTGAGACAAGCCGGGAAAAAGCATGCTGCCTATTACAACAAGAAAGCTAAAGACAGGAATTTGGCTGTGGGAGAGAAGGTACTGCTTCTTCTACCCGGTAGCCAGAATAAGTTGCAAATTGGATGGTAAGGTCCATATACAGTTCTAGAAAAGGTGTCTAGAACAAATTATAAGATAGATAAGAAAGGGAAAGAAAAAATCTATCATGTGAATCTACTGAAGAAATATTTGGAAAGAGAAAATCAGGAAGAGACACATTTGTTGACCTTGTCTATTGCAATGGAGATGAAAAAAGGAACCACTTTCATCATTTGAATATCCATTACACCCTGTGAGACAGCTGCACAGGTGAAAATCAGAACACATTTAACGAAAGATCAGAAGGAGAGAGTGCAACAGGTTCTAGATGATCATACTGAGGTGTTAACGGACCGTCCGGGGCATATAAACTTATTGGAATATGATATGAAACTGATAGACCCCACACCTGTATGTATGAAAGCATATTCGATTCCTTTCGCTAAGGAGAAAGCTTTGAAGGAAGAGATAGACTATTTGTTGAAGGAAGGAATTATTTCACACAGTGAATCTTCGTATAGTTCCAGTGTGGTGCTCTTAAGAAAACCCCCTGGAGAACATAGACTCTGTATGGATCACAGGAGACTGAATGCTATCACAGAAGGTCAGGTGGATCCATTGCCGGATACAAATCAGCTGTTTGCCATTCTGAATAAAGCTAAATATTTCTCAAAAGTGGATCTGAGCAAAGGCTACTATCAGATTCCAGTAAAGCCTGAGGTTAGACCTTATCTAGCTTTTAGTACCTCAGAGGAACACTATGAATTTAATAGATTGCCCTTTTGGATTGTAGAATGCGCCCAGTGTCTGCTCTAGAATGATGAGGAAATTATTGGATCCACTACACAACTCAGATATCACCATATAGATCAACTCCTCATAACGTACAATTTGAGGAACATCTAATATTCTCGGGACATGTCGTTGAGCAGACTCAGAGAAGAGAAATGGTGAATATTGATTGCTGAGCAGCATTAAGACAAGCAGTCACACTTGTAGCTGTTCAGTAACATATCTGAAATGGTTTCCTGGATTGCAGAGGTCTGAAGCAACCTTCGTCAGTAGTGCTTACTCTGAATTGACCCACCTGCATTATTCCATGATAAAAATAAAATCAGCGAAACGTTGATGCGGATTTTCTAAGCCGCCATCCGTGTGATGAGAATCACAGTGATCACCAGGAATAATATTAAATTTCTCTATGTGTATATAGAATTATGGACTGACATATGATGTCTGTTTTAAGTGGGGAGAATTTGTCGTGAAAAATTCCAAATACCCATATATAAATTAGACCATAAATGTAAAGTAGAACGAAATAATACAAAAGAAAGAAGCATGGTGAAAGACCAGTGCTTTCCCAATAGCGCTTCCGTGTTATAACGCCATAATGACTGAACAAGAGACGCTCCTTTTTCTATTTCGTCTGCATAAACTGTAACGCGTCCACGTACGATAGTAAAAGCCTACACGCGTTTCTAAAAATAAAACTGGTACTATATTTCTTGGACGACCTTGATAGACACACTGCTTAATGACCTAGATATAATATTACATTAATGTCATTATACACACTACGTAACCTAAAAGACAGACGGGATTAGAAGAGAGAGAGAGAGATGCACGGAGGAACGCATGCAATTGTCCCACGTCGTCTCGCGATTAAAAGTGAATGCCAATCCCACGCGAAAGGCATGAAGACCTGATTTTTCAAATAAACAGTAATAAAAAACACTAACGATACGAGGTTAGGTTTTGAAAACAGGTGTAAGCTCTTATTGGGAAACCTGACATTCTACTGATTTATGTCTAAGCTCCTGACATTAGTCTGACAGTACAGAAGACACCCCATAGTATGGAAGTGAGGAGGTGGTAACAGCACGACTATCCTAGAATAATACATATTTTGAACGAAGCCACTTAGCCCCATTAAATTTATATATTTGGGTGCCTTAGGAATTGCTGACAAAGAATATGTTATGTGTTACGCAAATAGTCTAGTAATTAACAAATTATAGCCAAAATACTATAGTGGGGTTGTCTGACTGCAAAAGATCATATTTGCTCATAATGGCATTTTTGAAACAACACTGCTTTAGGGGAAATGAGGCCAACAAGTTAGATATGATTTGATTGGCTGTAGTCATATGTAAGGCGAAACCTTATTGGTCTAACTGCAAATACAATTATGGTTGTTAATGGCAACTTATAGGATGGATAGTTTTTTCAAAGGCTCATGTAAACATGGCCTGATTGGTTAGAACGTTTGATATAGGCAAATAGAGGCGTCAGTTCAGGGCCATTTTTGAAAATAAATCTTGTGACACTAAAGTGCGTTGAGAGCAGGCTAAGAAATTTCTAATAACGAAAAAGCCTGGACAGAGGCAGATCAAAATTGTGCCAGAATTCATTGCCAGCCAACGTTACTTGTTTAATATTTCCATGAATTGTGGTAAGCTAGACACATTTCCTATATATTTATATATATATTATATGAAAATTGAATATGAAATGATAAATTGTGTCTGTATGAGTGTGGTTCAGTAGCAAACAGAAGGCAAAGCCTAGATATTGCTCCACCATGTAAAAGCTTGTCAGAGAGGAGTATAACTGCATAGGCATATATGGGATTGCCAAATAATAACATGACACCTACCCTATTGTATAGAAGGAATTAACGCTGGAATTGCAGTATTAGAGCAGCACCTGGTCTGAGTTTGGCTGGATCCAGAGAGCTGGCAGCAGACTCCTTGTCCAAGCTATCGACCAGTGGTGTATTTTAAGATAACTGAGAAGCAAGCGAGCAGAGGAGACAGTTTCCTGCCGCCGACACAACAGATAAGAATGTGTCAGCCAGAGCAGCTCACCCTTGTATAACCACCATAAAATTGACTGTAATACTAATTTAAGAGGGACAGTAATTATTTTACAAATAAAAAGAAACTGTGAACCCTTCAATATTATTTCCACCAGTAACAAACACATGAAGTCGTGATGACAAACAACAACCTAGCTTCAAAAGCCAGTATTACCTCATAATACTATATCACAACCCTACACACATATTGTAATAATATTATATGTCAGGACAAAGATCCTTTGTATAAATTTTGTACATAAACATTGAGTTTCCATTTGATTGTGATTCCCGATTCACTCTGTAGTTGGATCAGGATATCTAGTATTGAAAGAAATTAATACATAATTTAAAATTTAACACTTGACTTACTTAAGCTAGTCTTCTAGAGTGTTATATGTATGTGCTTGTCATATTGTTGTAAAGTGTTGTGGAACTTAATAAAAGTGTTTATCTGTCTGTTGGTTGTTGTGAACTCACACTTCATCACTATCATAACCCTAGACATTCAACGTAGTCATCACAATATTCCAGAATAAGTCTGATTGAGGTCTAAATGTGGTAGCAAAGTAAGGTCATCTGTAACACACCACACTTATTAGATACAGATACCTTCACAGCTGATCTCAGTCAGTACACTAAGTCCCCTATAAATATTTATATAATCCCAACTTACCACACCACTGCAGCTCACGAAGCAATGAAGTATTACATACGTTCAGATTCTGGAACACACCCCTTCAAGAACCTTTTAATTCCTTCCTAACTGAGCTGAGAACTAAGGCAGATTTGTGCAATTTTAACGACAAGGATCGTATGATAAGAGACAAAATTGTCTTTACTGTTAACAGAATGTTACAAGAGAAGCTCTTGAGAGAAACTGACCTCGACCTAAAGAAAGCCATTCACATATGCAGAGTCTTCGAGCAAACTGGAAACGACATAAGAGAGATGAGTAATACAGTACAACCTTCTGAAGCAAGGGTTGAAAAGGTACAGAAAAAATCACTCAACCATAAACCTCCCAAGAGAGACACTTTGCAGCATACTGGTAAAGTCGTTCATTACTGTGGACAGAAACATCTATTGATTAAGAAAAAGTGTCCTGCATGGGGGAAGTTTTGCTCAAACTGTGGGGGAAGAAACCATTTCAAAGTTAAATGCAAGAAAGTTCACACTGTTCACACAGAGTCAATGGAAGATTCTGAAGTTTTTCTTAATTGTGTGAAGTCTAGCAAAGCTTGTACATCTGCACAACTCATTATCAATGGAAAAATGGTAAAATTTCAGCTAGACACAGCAGCTGATGTGAATACAATCTGTCAACGCTTTGTGATACAAGAACAATTGTTACCCACTAAACAGAGGCTTGTTATGTGGAATGGTACTAAGATGACTTCACTGGAAGAAGTTATATTAACTGCTGAGAATCCTAAGACTGGGACAAAACACAATATAAGGTTTACTGTTAAAAATAAATTCACATGTTTGCTGGGCAACAACACACTGCAGGATCTACAGTTTGTGACAGTCATCATCATCATCATGTGACGTATTCTTTCCAGAACGTTGTCTCCATTACAGCTGCTCTGAACGCATCACGATTCTGGGCAAGTCGACCTGCATCAGCCAAAGACAAGTTCAGACTTTCTGTGATGTCCTAGGTCCACCGTCGTCTAGGTCGACCCCTTCCACTTTTTCCAGGGACCATGCCTTCCATCACTGTTTTTTCCAGGCTATTATGTCTTTTTATATGACCGAAAAATTTCAGCTTCCTTATTGCGATGGTATTTAGGAGCCAATGTTCCTGTACGTTTAGTGAGTGCAGTACTTCTCTGTTGGTCTTTTTTTCTGTCCAGGGTATTCTCAACATCCTTCTGTAGCATTTCATTTCGAATGATGTAATCTTTTTTGCAACTGTTTTATTGAGTGTCCAAGTCTCGCAGCCGTATGTTGCTACTGGGAATATACATGCTCTGATCAGTTGTAACTTTGTTTCTTTGCTTGTGCCTTGCCATAGGTTTTTCATCTTTATTAGTTTATGTGAAGCAATTGCAAGTCTTCTTTTAATTTCTACTGCGCAGTCACCAGAGCTGTTGATGATTGATCCTAAGTATTCGAATTCATTAACACTTTCCAGTTCTTCGTTATCAATTTCAATTTCTGGTTTGGTCTTTACTTTGTCTGTTGTCAATACTTTGGTCTTCTTGGTGTTTAGGTATAGTTTCTGGGCCTCGCTGTGTTTTTTGGTGGACAGAAGTAATTGTTCAAGTCCATCTGGGTCGGTCGATAGGAGGACTGTGTCGTCAGCATATCTGATTTCCGGGATCTGGTACCCGCCGATGTTAAATGAGTCAAACTCTGTGTGTTCTTGGTCATCTCTTACATTTCTCATGATATTCTCGGCATAAATGTTAAACAGGTAAGGGGAAAGGGTACAGCCTTGTCTTACTCCTTTCTGTACTTCAAACCATTCTGATGTTTCCCCCTCTATTCTTACGGCTGCCTATTGTTCTTGGTACAGCAGTGCGATGAGTTGTATAAGGTGGTTTGGAAATCCCATATTTTTCATAATAGCCCATAACTGCTGATGTTGTACACAATCGAAAGCTTTGGTGTAATCAATGAAACAAGTATGTAGGTCAACGTTGAATTCTCTACACTTTTCTATGATGATCCTCATGTTGAATATATGATCTCTAGTGCCTCTACCTGGTCGAAAGCCTGCCTGTACTTCGTTTATTTCTGTTTCTAGCTTTTGTTGCATCCTTTTCATTATGATTTGTAATAGTATTTTGCTGGCATGGCTTATAAGAGCTATAGTTCTGTAGTTTGTGCACAGTTTCAGGTTGCCATTTTTTGGCAAAGGTATGTAAATTGATCTTTTCCATTCCTTGGGCCAAATTCCGCTCTGCCAGATCTTGCAGCATAATGCATGGTATATACGAGCGCTGCCTTCTCCTCCTGCCTGTATCATTTCAGCTGTTATTTCATCACAACCAGGAGATTTTCCACTTTTTAAGTGTTTGATTGCGTTCCGGACTTCCTCTATGGTAGGTTCTGGTTCACGTTCCGCTTCATTCATGACGTTGTTATCTGCCGCTTTGTTTATTTCCGTATACATTTCTTGACAGTACTCCTTCCATCTGTTCAGAATATCTTTACGTTCTGTTAGAGTGTCGCCTTTCTTGTCGTTTATTGCTCGATGTGATGATTTAAAGTTGCTGTTCTTCAATGTTCTTACTTCAGAAAACATATTCTTACTCAATCCCTGTTCGCGCATTTCCTCTATTTTCCTGCAGGTGCCGTTTATGTATTGTTGTTTGTCTTGTCTGACTCGTTTTTTAATCTGCTTTGTGTATTCCTTGTACAACTCCTGATTTTCTGTATCTTTTTTGGACTTCATTTTTCTTCTCTCTACCACCAACTTCAGTGTTTCGTCTGAGATGTATTCTCGTCTCTTTATACTTCTTTTAGGAATTAACCTTTGTGCATTTGTAATATAAACATCTCTGATGTTATTGGCAAGTTCATCTGGTGTCATTTCCTCCTGTATTGCCATAAGAATGTCAAATTTGTTCTGAATATCGACACTGTACTCTTCTGGTATGGCGCTTGTGTCATAACGTATTACTTTGTCGCTTGTAACGACTTTTTTCAATTTGATCTTGAAGTTTGCAGCAAGAAGTTCATGGTCGGAGTCACAGTCTGCTCCTGGGAGCGTCTTGATGGATGAGATACAAGATCGCCACCTTTGTTGTATTAAGATATAGTCTATTTGGTTCTTGCTTTTTCCGTCCGGTGACGTCCATGTATATAGTCTTCTAGGGTGTTGCATAAAAAGAGTATTTATGATGACTAGGTTGTTTTCTAGGCAGAATGTTGTCAAGCGTTCTCCTCTCTCATTTTTCTGACCCAATCCATAACTTCCTTTCACTCTTTTTTCATGTTCTAATCTTTCGTTTCCAACTTTGGCATTAAAATCTCCCATTATTATCCTAATATCTTGCTTATTTGCTTTCTCTAATGCGTGTTGCAGTTCCTTGTAAAAATCTTCAATTTCCTGTTCTTCAGCAGCTGCTGTTGGCGCATATGTTTGTATAATTTTGTGACAATGCGGTCATTTATGGGATTATATCCTAATAGGGAGGCAGCTGTCCTTTTAGACAGGTAGAAGCCGACGCCGCTCTGACCTCCTCTCTTTTTGCCTGAGTATATGAATGTTCCTCCTGATGGAATCGAAAAGTGTCCCTGGCCCGACCATCTGTGCTCTGAGATGCCAAGGATATCGATGTTTAGTCTTTCCATCTCGTTCTTCACTATGTACTGTTTTCCTTGGTATAAGCTTCTGACGTTCCATGTTCCCATTTTGATTATTTTTCTAAGACCGATGACATGGTTTTCCGTGGTAACACAGTCAGGCTTTTGGCTGTGACAATCAACACAAACAAATTTATTGCTAAGGTGGCTACTGACAGTTTAGATAATGATCATAACTCTGATAACCATCTAGGTGTCCTGGGTGAAGCTGTGTTGCATATTGATCCTAATATTCGTCCAAAGGCACTGCCGTGCAGAAAAATACCATTTTCACTTACGAGCAAGGTAAAGTCAGAGCTTCAAAATCTAATGAACAGAGGTATATTAATACCAGTAGAGGAACCGACTAAATGGGTTAACCAAATGGCTGTTGTTGAAAAGTCTGATGGTTCTTTAAGAATATGCATTGATCCTAGACCCCTGAATGAGGCTTTGCAGAGAGAGCATTACAGATTACCAACTTTGGATGATGTATTGCCTGAACTCAATAATGCCAAGATTTTCACAAAGCTGGATATCAAGGAAGCATTCTGGCATATCAAACTTGATGAGAAGTCTAGTAAACTTACAACAATGATCACACCTTATGGTAGGTTCAGATGGTCTAGATTACTATTTGGCTTGAATGTAAGCAGTGAAATTTTCCAGAGGCATCTAGCACAAGCTCTTGAAGGTCTTCATGATTTCATTAATGTTGCTGATGACATAGTTATTGCAGGTTGTGGATCAAACAGACAGCAAGCAATTAAGGACCATGATCTGAAGTTTAAAGCACTGAAACATAGGTGTAAAGAGAAAGGCATTAAACTGAATGACGCTAAAGCGCAAGAGAAGAAAGATTACCTTCATGGGTCACCTTATTACTGCTCGAGGTGTTGAACCAGACAAGAAAAAGGTTGAGACAATACTAAACATGCCCATTCCTAAGGACTGTCATGAGGTTCGCAGATTTTGCGGCATGATACAGTATCTAGCAAAGTTTCTCAACAATCTTTCAGAAGTTCTTCATCCAATAAGAGAACTTACCCGTAAGGATACTCCTTTTATCTGGTCTGCTGAATGTGACCAAGCTTTCAAGAGAGTCAAGAAACTGATTACTTCTACTCCAGTACTCGCATACTATGATCCTGATGAATCTTTGTGTATTCAAGTTGATAGTAGCAGCTATGGACTTGGGGCTGTCCTCCTACAAAATGGTCATCCAATAGAGTTTGCTTCAAGAGCTCTAACTGAAACTGAGCAGCGCTGGGCTCAAATTGAGAAGGAACTCTTAGCTGTTGTATATGGTTTGGAACGCTTTGACCAGTACACTTATGGAAGGAAAGTTACAGTCATCAACGACCATAAACCTTTGGCAGCCATCGTTAAGAAACCTCTGAGTCAAATTCCTCAAAGACTGCAGAATTTACTGATGCGCAGCCATCGATATGACTTTGAATTCCAATGGGTACAAGGTTCCGATCTTCTTATAGCCGACACACTGTCCAGAGTTTGTATTCATAATGTCACATTGGATTCCTTAGCTGATAGAGAGAGCAATGCAGGAGCTGATGCACCTGTAAGATTACCTGAAATACCAGATGTGATGATGGAAAAGATTAAATCTGAAACTCTCAAAGACAGCGTGCTCCAGAGGTTGAAGTCGACCATTTTGGATGGGTGGCCTAAAAGAAAGTCTGATGTACCAGCTGAGCTTATGCCTTATTTTGACATTCGTGACACTCTGACAACAGAACAAGGCATACTACTTAAAGGAGAGCGTATTCTTATCCCAAAAGCACTGAGGCCTGAAATCAAGCAAAAGCTACACGCTGCTCATATTGCATTTGACAGCATGATGCGCCGGGCCAGAAGTTGTCTGTTTTGGATCGGCATGACGGCTGAGATTCGACAGATAGCTGACAGTTGTCCAGAATGTCAAGAAACGAAGGCAAGGAATGCTAAAGAACCTTTAAACCAACACTCAAGAGGTTTATCACACTGGGAGAAAGTTGGCACTGACATCTTTATTATAGAAGGCCGATATTATTTAGTTCTGATTGACTACTTTTCCAACTTCATTGAAGTAGACTTTCTACCTACAATGACAGCACAGTTAGTCATCAGGAAATTGAAGTTTCGTTTTGCTCGTTATGGTGTTCCCAAAGTTATTGTATCTGGCTAAGGTACTCAGTTTACGTCTGCACAGTTCAGATCATTAACTGCTAGATGCTTCATGTTAAATCAGCACCAGGTCACCATAAAGCCAATGGATTAGCTGAATCTGCTGTGAAACTCATCAAGGGTATGATGAGAAAGACTGTTCAGGACAATACAGATGCATATGAGGCACTACTTGAACTTAGTAACACGCCAAGACAAGGGTTTGATCAAAGTCCAGCAGAAATACTGTTCAACAGGAAACTGCGCACACTGATACCTTCTGCAGTGAAACCCGTTGCATCTCACAGTAGAGTTACTGAAAGTAGAGGCAAGAGAGACAGATCAGTGAAGAAGTATTATGATAAAACTGCTCATGATCTGCCCAAGTTGTCTCACTAGCCAAACTACTATCAAGACACTGAACAACCAAACTGGCAACCTGGAAGGATTGATAAGAGGCTCTCTGAAAGATCTTATCTCGTTGAAGGGGAGAATGGAGGTCAATATGTCAGAAACAGAATTCATCTAAGACCTAAAACAACACCTTTCACACCTGATCCCGAGGACCTGGAAATTGATGTCTCCTCTCCAGTTCTACCCGAGCAACAGGTTGTTTTGCCAGGCATGGAAAACACTAGTGAAGTGAACATTTCCAATCCTCCAGAAGTTGATCCTTCAACTCCAGCTACTTCTAGTCATGGGAAAGCTGGCAAAGAACATTCCCTCCTACCATCTTGCCCTAAGAGACCTCAAAGAGATCGCAAGAAACCCTCTTGGATGAATGACTTTGTTCACTCATAAAGAAGGGGGGATGTTGATGTTGTATATATCTGTTTCGATGCTTAGTTTGTTTCCCGACTAGAGTTACTTACCCTTATGGGAACTCTTCTGCTTTCTTCTTACTACTTCCTACTTCTAAGATGGCGAATTAAACATGTCAAGTTTGTATCCTGTGTTCAAGCTTCGTGATTATGCTTTGTAACGTGAGAATGTATGACAGCCAGCCACGTCTCATTATATCCCTGTTAAAAGCGTGGTTTGCTCTATTACTTTTGATATGTTAGTCTTTTCATTTCAGTTCCTTGCATCGTGCCTTCGATGTTAATTACGCGAATGTGGATGTTAAAAGAATTGTCGAATCATATTGAACTTGTAATTTCATTGACTTGATAAGTCGGTTCATTGAGTCCACAAATATTTAATACAGTTTATACGTCAAGACGATTCATGCATGTTGATCACAAAAAGTACATATTATAACTTGAACATATATTGCATATGTATGTAGATATCCTATCAGTCCTTGTCCAATAAATCGAATTACTGTACGCAGATTTTCATAGCTGTATGCACGCGCGGTTGGGGTTTCCAACGGCCGACAGTGAGTCTATGAGTCTGGCAAAATCAAATACTATGGACTGTAATTCATCCTTCCTTAATTTTCACTTACGTACTGACCTTTAATCATTTCAAATCTTCGTAATAACAATGGACTGACCCATGTCCGTTCTTGCATAAAATATATCTGTATGGCAATACCATGCCCAACATTGGAAGGAAAGTCAGACGCGTCTTTACAGCTCGACGGTCAATGTAATATGCGGAGAACGGTGGGCTGACAGAGGATAATACCTTATCCCGTAGCAACAAATCCTCCTTAGGGTTGATAGATTCTACTAATTTCGTCTGTGCTCTTGTTGTAACAGCATTAGCTACATATAGATTATTCTTCTCCCATTCAATGATTTCTTCTGCAGTACAATCCTTGCTGCCGTGAATACGACCTACCATAAGATCTGCAATAGGCTTTTTTAACATGCATACCTTTACGTTACCCGTGAAAAAAGGTGTTTTGACATGAATAATAGCTGTGGGATAGAACTCAATAGTTCCCCCGAAAGTCATGCAACGGACATATTCCCCTGTTGCACAGCTAGGATGTACCAGAGACTGCCACACTCCGATCGTTGTAGATCCAGAATCTCTCAACACTGAGACAATGGATCCATTAACAATTCCCCTGTTAAAAATCAGAGAGCCTGTTCCATCATTGGCTGCAAGACCTACCTCTGGTGTAATGTGTCCGCAGTTTAGCACTGTCTCCTTCGCCTTCTGAAAAACAAGATTGCATTGTGGACAACTATTTGCCACGTTATAATTTATAGCAAAACATGCAGCAGAGGACTGTATTGTATTATCGTTAGGTGGAACCTGAACCCTAGGGGTGATATCATTTGTAACTGCCGCCCCTGTATTATGGTTATAATGTGACGATCCACGAGAATGAGATCGATTACGAGAATAATCGTTAGAATTATGTCGTTGTCCCCTGTAATAACTGTTGTCTCGATGTCTCGAGCCATGATTATTACCATTCCAATTGTTGTTATTATTGTGGTTATTTGATCTATTATAATTAGTGTTATGTTGACTGTTGTTGTAGCTTGACTGAGGTGAATAATTCCTATTCCTTGATCTACCTCTGTTCAAATCATTTTTATTGTTGAAATTATTATTATTATGTCCTTTGTGAAAATTAACATTGTAATTTCCCTTGAACCTACTTCTGTCTACACTGTGAGCTCTTGGTTTGTTATTGCTATAGTATGCCATATTGGAAGCCACAGGTAGAGGTTCCCTTATCAAAGAGTTAGAAATGTTCGCATTCGGATGCGCATTGCAATAGTTCAATGAAATTTTTTCTAACTCGTCAATGGTACCTGGCTTTCGTTCTTGCAAATATGCGGAGAACGGTGGGCTGACAGAGGATAATACCTTATCCCGTAGCAACAAATCAACTAATTTGTCATATGATTTGTTGACATCTGCCAGTTCAAGCCATCTATTAAATGTATTGCGAATGTTCGCAATAAACCCTGCAAAGTCTTTAGGAGATTCAGGTAGGATATTTTTAAATTTTAACCTACAATTTTCTTCGTCCAAATGAAACCTTCGTAAAAGTAAGGTTTTAATAGCATCGTAATTGGTAGCTATTGCTGGGTCAGCATTTAGAGATGCCGTCAATGGTTCCCCATCTAAAAATTCATTTAACTTAAGTACCCATGTATCCTTAGGCAAGTGATTTGTTTTGCATGTCTGTTCAAATCTTGATAAAAATGATGATAAATCGCCAAAATTTAACTTAAAATGGGGTAATTTAAAGTTCTAAAAATGTTTGTTTTGGTTGGATGAAGATCCATTTTGTGCGTTTTTATTCTGGGTTGCAGCAGCACCTTGTGCCTGTAATCTAGCTGCTTCCACCTTAAGACGTGTTAATTCCATCTCTTGTTCCATTTACCGCTTTCGTTCTTCCCTTTCCTGTCTAGCAATTTCTCTTTGTCTATTTTCTTTTTCTATTTCTTTCATTTCACGGTCTGCCTCTTCTTTTTTTAATGTTGCTATCCGTTCTGCTTCTTCTGCTTTATATTTTGCAAGTTGTTGTTCCGCATATTCACGTAGTTCCTGTCCTTTCATATTAAAATCTTTCCCATTTTTAATAAAATGGTCTAAGGTGAGCATCTTGACGTTAATATTGTAAGTAATTACAGATCTATAATAATCAATAATAAAATCTATGTCCTTATTTGTAACAGCTCAAAATATGAATACTCGGTATAACCAACTGTAATATTCTCTTAATAATTGTTGTAAGTTCAACAACTATTCAATATTGTATCATAATATTATGTGTAATCAATAATATATATCATAAATAGTTATGATATTTAGTTATTCAAGATGCTGGATTTATATCATGCACCTAATATCACAATTAAATAATTATGGGCATTATCCCTCCATAATTACACTAATCAATTAAAGATATGTGCTAAGTCCACACTGTAGGACTATGAAAGTGTACAAATTACTATATTATATATATAGTTTTTCCATTCAACAGCTATCCATGGTGTGAATACCAGAAAATAATTCAATAAATTATTTTAATTTAATATTACTTGTATTTATCAAGTTAACATTTTATGCCCAATTCATCATCTACAAAATGCTTTATAAAAGTCTTGGACTACTACTGCAGCTTGATGCAATCCCCTAAGTCATCATCAAGTTTAATAAAAATTAATCAAATTAATTAAATATATTATTAACATCAATTTATAGAAATAACATTAGATTATGGGATTAATGAAGACAATACAAAGATAAACCAAGGCTTTACAGTACAGCAGTACAACACAAAAGTGACATTATTTTACAAATAAAAAATGAATTTATAAACTAAGCAGAACAAACCGGAAGTCAACGGAGAGAGAAAACCAAATGGAGACTAAATCTACGTACATACGGAAAATAGTGACGTCACAGGACTCATAACGGATAATACAATACATCTAAAAAAAGAACGTAAGGTTAAAAAATAGTTACTAAGGTTAGAAACTGAATACACTCGAGATAGGTTACTAACAAAGATACCACTTAATCCTTCGCTAAATGCGATTAATTGCCTTATAGAACAATACATACAAGCATGTAATCATGTAATTCTCCTGCCCAACCACCCACATTAATTACACGGTGGAAAACAAACATGAAATATTCGTAATAGATAGACAACCCTTGGCAGTTATTTTAATTATGATGTATGTGGTATAATCATCTATTACATCAGAAGGACTCAATTTCGTAGCAATGTTTATTTTACAGAATATCCGTATTATTAATGAACGTGTGCAAACACCAACAAAATGTTTCATGTGAGAAAGGATAAGTATGTGTAATGCTCAGTGTGAGTATATATATGTCACTGTCTGTATCGGCTGGGAGGTGTCACTGTACGGCCAGAACGAGTGGTGTAAAGTGCTGGTGGTTCTGCGGAAGTCCCTGGTTTAGCTTGAGTTGGTTGTGATTTCGGCCTTGGCGCTTGTTGGTTTTGTGGGGCACCAAGGTCTGGAGTTACTGCATTGTCTGTTGAAAGCATGGGAATTCTCTGTTCTGTTGTATTCTGTGGGATTTCTCTTATGTCCACTCTGTTTCGCCTCAGGAGGTTGCTGCTGCTGTCTGGTCTTAAAGTATAGCTCCTGGGTTCAGGGTTTCTGGAAATGATTGTTGCTTTTGACCATGTGTCATTGTTGTGGTTGTAGGTAGTCACATGCTGACCAGGATATAATGGTGGTAAGTCTTTAGCACATTTGTCATAGTTGGATTTCTGAACTTGCTGACGATGCTGAAGTTGATCATATGTGCTGTCTCTATGTTGTGGACGGAAGTGGACCTTAGATGGTAGAAGGTCTTTAATTCTTCTATCAAACATAAGTTCTGCTGGACTGTCGATCTTACTGTCTACCGGTGTTGTTCTCCATCTCAAGAGTGCTAGGTGTACATCCTCTGTTCTTGTTTTCTTCATGATTGACTTGATAGTTTGTATCTGTCTCTCAATGAAACCATTAGATTTAGGGTATCTAGGTGATGATGTTGTGTGTTTGATCTTCCAGTCCTTAGTGAAGTTTCTGTATGCTTGACCTGAGAAATGTGGACCGTTGTCTGATCTAATTTCATCTGGGATGCCAAACATGCTGCAATACTTCTTTGTAATGTCTGCAATAACAGCTGATGGTGAGGGTTGTGGAAGTTTCTCAATGATGGGAAATTTGCTGTAGTAATCAGCAATAATAAGATAGTCATTATTGTCGATTGAGAAAATATCAGTTCCTATAATGCTCCAAGGGCTCAATGGTATGTCTGATGGTATGAGAGGTTCTCTGCACTGCCTATTTGCATGTTCTTGGCAAATTGAACAGTTTTTACATAGTGTTTCTATGTCCTTGTTTATCTGTGGCCAGTAAACATCTTTCTTTGCTCTCAGTTGTGTCTTCACAATACCAAGGTGACTATTATGGAGCTGTTTAAGGATGATATCGCGTTGTGTTTCTGGTACAACAATGCGATCTCCTTTAAGGATCAGACCATCTTCGATGCTTAACTCGTCCCTCATCGAGTAGTATGGACGGATGTGTGTTGGAACTTCCCTGATAGAGCTTGGCCATCCATGGTATATCAGTTCTTTGAGAGAGTTAAGGATAGGATCTCTCATTGTGTCTTCTCTGATGTGTTCAAGCCGATTATCGCTAAACTTGACAAAATCAACTTTGATGTTTGGGGTAAGATCTGCTGTCTTGTTGGGGTTTGGTAGTCTGCTGAGAGCATCTGCAAGACCTATATCCTCTCCTGGGATATACTGAATATTAAAATCATAACCTTGTGTTTCCAATAACAGAGCTTGTAGTCGTGGTGGTGCTGAAGCTATTGGTTTTTTTATGAATCATCTCAAGTGGCTTGTGATCTGAGAGAATTGTAAATGGGCGGTTGAAAAGAAATGTGTGGAAGCGTTTGATTCCAAAACGTACAGCTAGCATTTCTCTTTCAATGTTTGCAAGTTTCTTTTCGCCAGAACTTAATGATTTGCTTGCGTAAGCTACAGGACGAAGTTCTTTGGCATAGTGTCCTTCAGGATTTTTGTCTGGTTGCAAAAGTGCTGCTCCTAGGCCTTTCAGACTGGAATCAACCATGAGAAAAGTGGGTGCTTGCATGTCATAGTATTTCAAGCATGCATCAGATGATATGAGGGTCTTCAAGTGGTTGAATATGTGTTGGTAGTCTTCTGACCATTCATACGGAGTTTCATTCTGTAGTAGAGATCGCAAAGGTTCTGCAGCAGCTGACAAATTTGGTATGAATTGTGCTAGGAAATTGACAGCACCTAAGAATTGTTGCAGTTCCTTCTTTGTAGCTGGTGTTGGCATGTCATGAATATCTTCAACCTTTTTAGGGTCTGGTTTTACACCATTCTGGGTGTACAGCAATCCAAAAAATTGTATCTCCGTTGCCTTAATTGTACACTTTTTGCTGTTGAATGTTAGCCCATTGGCCTGTGCTACATGCATCAAGTTAATCAAGTTACGGTCGTGTTCTTGTTCTGACCTGCCGCAGACTACAATGTCATCCGCAATAGCCACTGTACCAGAACATTGCTCAACAATGTTGTCAATCTTCTGTTGAAAGATGTCTTGTGATACATTCAAACCAAATGGGAGTCTCTTGAAACAATATCTGCCGAATGGTGTTCGAAAAGTTGTAAGGAGTTGACTTTCCTCTGCTATCTCAACACTCCAGTATCCGTGTACAGCATCTAGTTTAGAAAAATATTTGGCATTGTGGAATCTGTGAGTTATCTCTTCCACTGTATGCATTTTGTGTGGACAGCGCTTTAGACTGTTGTTTAAGTGTTTTGGGTCAAGGCAAACCCGAAGAGAACCATCCTGCTTCAGAACGGTTGTGATACTACTACACCAATCAGAATGCTCTTCAACCTTTCTAATAACATCATTCTGCACCATCTTTTCTAGTTCTGTGGCAAGTTTCTGTTTAACATGTATAGGATACTTTCTAGGTGGGTCTATCTTTGGCTCAGCGTTGTCTTTTAAAAAGAATCTTGCCTTTCCTGGAAGTTTGCCTATTCTGTCGAACTGTTCTGGGAATCGCTGTTTAAGGTCATCTACTCCAGTGACGTGTAGAGTAAGATGTTCTTTTTTGTCAGCTTTAATGTTGTTAATAGTTACCACACTCAGCTTTTCGCACATTGGTAAACCCAAAATTGCAGGTCCTTCAACATCTACCAAGTAAAATGTTGACGATGTCCATTCAGAGTCTCTGTATAAACATTCAAGTGTTACTGCTCCAAAACAGTCTATACTTGTTCCATTGTAAGCTCTTAGCTTTGTCCTGCCACTCCTACTTTTTACATCCCTTGTGGGAAATCCTTGCTCATCCACCTTGTCAGGCATGATCTGTCTGAATATTCTTAAGGGTAGAGTGTTACCTTGGGCACCTGTGTCTATCTTGAACCGAATGTTTCTTTCTTTGTGCATTTTAATTCCTGGTATTCGGAATTGTACCTTGCAGAAAGCCTGCGTTCTCTTTGGTTCATTACTGAAAGTTAGTATCTTCACAGTATCAAAAGTGGAAGGATCACTTTCTTCACTGGAGTCAAGGTCCTCAGTCATCATAGAGTGTGTTTGGTTTGACGACTTTCTGCTGTGAAGTTTGTGTTGAGCACTGTCTTGTTTCCTCTTGAAACATAATTTTATCCAGTGGCCCCTCTTTCTGCAGTAATGACATGTAGAGTCTTTAGCTGGACAGTGGTTTTGTATGTGGTTTAGGCCACAACATTTACACATAGCACCTCTGCTTGTGTTGTGTTTTTCTTGTTGTTTCGAACCAGTTGCTTTGTTGTGTCTAGGTTTATAGCTTTTCACTGCATCCACCTGGGCTGCTAATGTACCTTGCTGAATTTGTTTAATGTTTAGTGCTTGTGCCTCGTGTTTCCTGCCTTCATCCAGAAGTTGTTGTAAAGTTAGCGTATCACTCTGGCTCAGTAGCCATTTCTGGAACTCTGGCATTGGTGTGCTAAGAAGAATCTGTTCAATAATTCGCTCTTTTTCTTCTTCGTTGCTAAATTTACATACTCTTGTTTTCTCCTTAATGCGAGTGAAGAAATCATCTAGGCTTTCACCACGTTTCTGTCGCAGGTGGTGAAGCTCTAATCTTGCCGCTCTAAAGTTTGTGTGCTTTATGATCAGACGCTTTTCAAATTCGTCCAATATGGCTACGGGGTCGGTTGCCGACTCAACCGGCATGGCGGTAGCAAAACTGTTGTAGATTTTCAAACCTTCATCGTCCAATGCTTCTAGGATATATGGAGTTAGGGTTTGTCCTTCCAGACCAGTGGTCTTGGAATATAGATCTATGCGTTGACGCCATAACAAGAAAGCTTCACTCTTATCATCTTGACCGGCAAATCTCATTTGCGGTGCGCTGCGGTAATGTTTAGCTGCCATTGTTGACCTCGATGACGAAAATTAGCCGAATAAACTGTTCTCACGTGTTATCGTGTAGCTGTTTTGCGTCGGTCCGGTATCGACCGCTGCCACCATGTAATGTTATGATGTATGTATATAATCATTACCTCGTCATCTACACAAGCACACACGTTTCAGAAGGGACTCAGTAAAAGCATCTTCAATTCGTAGCCATGTTTATTTACAGTATATCGTACATGTGAAGATTCGCATATTATTACAATGTGTGGTTCGTATTATTAATGTATCATATTATATTACAATATTAACCGACAAAGGTTATAACAAAACTTATCTTTTTGTGCTCAATTCTCGTTGTCCCGGACAATGCAAGTATTCACCGACGGTTTATAGAAGTGTTGTTTGTTGCCCTTCCATCGTTTTTCACAGGTTTACTTCTTGATAGATTTCATTTTGTAGAAGAGACTGGATAAACGGCCGCCGTCATGACTTTTGGTTCGTACTCAAAGAATTATGACGTAGCTTTGACCTTAGTAATTATGCGTGTCGCGTCATCTTTTTGCAGTCACGTGAACGTCTTTCAATAGTAAACATCTGCTGTCCGTATGAATGAGATTCCGGTCGGTTACTTCCAGAAAAATTTTTCCGATCCCCAGACACTGGCGACCAGTTGTTAAAGGCGTGGTTTGCTCTATTACTTTTGATATGTTAGTCTTTTCATTTCAGTTCCTTGCATCGTGCCTTCGATGTTAATTACGCGAATGTGGATGTTAAAAGAATTGTCGAATCATATTGAACTTGTAATTTCATTGACTTGATAAGTCGGTTCATTGAGTCCACAAATATTTAATACAGTTTATACGTCAAGACGATTCATGCATGTTGATCACAAAAAGTACATATTATAACTTGAACATATATTGCATATGTATGTAGATATCCTATCAGTCCTTGTCCAATAAATCGAATTACTGTACGCAGATTGTCATAGCTGTATGCACGCGCGGTTGGGGTTTCCAACGGCCGACAGTGAGTCTATGAGTCTGGCAAAATCAAATACTATGGACTGTAATTCATCCTTCCTTAATTTTCACTTACGTACTGACCTTCAATCATTTCAAATCTTCGTAATAACAATGGACTGACCCATGTCCGTACTTGCATAAAATATATCTGTATGGCAATACCATGCCCAACATTGGAAGGAAAGTCAGACGCGTCTTTACAGCTCGACGGTCAATGTAAAAAGGGTCCCGTAGCTAGGTCACGGTCTGCGACCTAACAACGCTCACGCGTCATAATTAGAGCGTGAACTTCGCGTTCAGTAGTCCCTAACTTATTAACAGTAATTTATATTAAATGCTATGACCCTAAACGTAGCACACTGCCAATCCTAGCAGACAACGGTAATATTACTCCCGTAACAATCCTACAATATTTACTACACACGACGGTAAATATCAACATACACAGTTTTATTTATCGTTTTTTTACCAGTTATTTTTGATCAGGTCTACACTTTTTCTACATCAAATATTATTTACAGAATTTCACAAGATTCTTCAGTCAGTTTCCCACATTTATGTATAAAATAAACACCTAGTTAAATAATATGAGTATCTACTGACAGTTTTTAAAATATAACCTGAAGAGAAAAATTGCACACATTTTGAGTGGTTGTTTTTACAAACATGTGGTTTTGAGAAAGAAATTATAAAAATTACATTTGTGAATTGATAGTGATAAAAGTTTCTAGATATGTTTCAAACTAAATGTGCACTGATAGTCTTAACATTTTATTGCGATACATTAATTGTGAACTGAAATATGTAAGTTTCAGTATACACTGTTATTTAATTTGTTAAACAATTTTTTAAAGAGGTGTACACTTCACAAGACATAGCAGACACTTTTTACATCAAATAATGATTAAAGCACTTCAAAACATTTGTCAGTCAATTTCCCACATTTTTAAGTATAACCTATGCACATAGTTAAATAAAATGATTACCTACTGCTTGTCTTTAAAACATTACCTGAAGAGAAAAATTGCACTTATTTGAGAGGTTGTTTTTACAAACATATGTGGTTTTGAGAAAAAAAGTCATAAAAATTACTTCTGTGAAGTGATTAGTGATAAAAGTTTCTAGATGTGTTTCAAACTAAATGTGCACTGATATTCTTAACATTTTATTGCTATACATTAATTGGGAGCTGAAATATACAATTAAGTATAAAATTTTATTTTATTTTTTAAACACTTCTTTTTTTTAACAAGTCTTCACTTCACAAGACATAAAACATACCTATTCATATCAATTAATTATTTGAAGCAATTCATAAGATTTTCCAGTCAATTTCCCACATATCTATGTATAACACATGTACCCACTGAACTAATGTATTTGTCACCTGTCTGAAAAAATTGCATCCATTTAAGGGCCTGAGTAAAACAGCCTTGGATAGAATGAGTTAATCGGTTTTTACTGTTATTTTCTACCAGGTCTACACTTCACAAGACACAGACACTTTTTCACATAACATAATAGTTTAATAACATTTTACAAGATTTATTAGCCATGTTCCCATATTTTCATTCATAGAACATGCAACTACTGATTCAATGTAGGTCCTATATTTTTATCGCTTGTTTTTAAAACAACATTGAGGAAAAAAATGCACCCATTTTAGATGCCCGTTTGTATAAAAAATATGTGGTTCTCTTTAAAAAAGATTATGTATGTGAAGTGATAATGATACAAATATGTCAATATGTTTCAAACTAAATGTGTATTGAAATCCTAAACATATTACTGCCATAGATTAAACTAGAGCTAAAATATTTAAGTGAAGGACACAATTTTATTTTTATAATTATTTTTTTATCACATCTGCACAATCACAAGGAATAACAGACATATTTTCATACCAAATAAAATGATTTAAAGCATTTCACAACATTTTTCACTCAATTTCCTATATTTTTTATGAATTGGGTACAAAAGCAACTCTGGTAAGGTTAAGTCAGCCGGCATGATGCTCGCCACATCTCCTAGTCTGTTGATGGTCAAGAAAATATGGGCCTTACATTATATTCCTAGTATGCCTCAATGGACATGTAACGGTATCCTTTAGGCCCTACCTCTTGTTTTTAAAACACCACCTGAGGACACATTCTGCAACACTTTTTTACAGAAATATGTTGTTTTGAAGAAAACAATAATAAAAAATTGCATCCTTGAACTGACTGTGATAACAATGTGTAGATAAGTTTCAAACTAAATGTGCACTGATATTCTGAACATTTTATTGCAATTATATAAGTGTAAGTTCACAATTTTACTTTTTTTTTTTGGTGAGGTTTTTTTTTTCAGTCACTTCACAAGACTTGACAGATAGGGCCTACTTTTTCACACCTAATAACGTTTTATAGCCAATTTCCCACGTTTTTATGTATGTAATAATGTAGTTGTTGTTTAAGGTTTAGCCTTTTAAGGGCGAGGCATGTTACTTTCAGCCGAGACTAAAATCCGTTGGTTATATCCGAACACAATTCGCCATTCAAAAATAAGTGAGCTTTGTTAACTGAAGCGCTGTGTTGATGAAACATAAGCCAGGAAAATGACTAACTAGCATCCATCAGCTAGCTGATATAGTGTCGAATAGGACTGCTAGCCCAACTAAGGCTGACAGACACTAAGTCTATAAAAGGACTAACACCATCTATCATGATAAAGCACTGAAAACGACTGCCAGCTACGTCAACCCCAATACCTGAAACAAAACCCTTTTTTTATTGTTGTCAACGCCATTCTCTCTAAAGGGAAATTAAGCTCACGCAGTATGCAACGAGCAAACGCAAAATCTGAAATCATCTGTTGCAGTAGTAGTTTCCTACTCGCCTATTGGATTACCAGTCAGAGCATTGCGGCTTCCCGATATCTAGCAGCCCAGCATCTATAGCAGAATTAATATCACCAGACTTTGTGTGCCTAAACGGGGCACTCAGTCCGACCACGGTCAAGCCAGTCCAAAACCGGATTTAATACCAAGCACGCAAGCCAATTCTAGCGCCGGGTAAGAGCGCTTGGGACCCTTTGTCCTCAAATAACTTCTTCTGGTGTATTTCTGGATATATTAGAACCTCGCACGTATGAGCAGCCATCTATAGACAGAGTTCCAGCCCCCTCACGCAATTAGAGGTCACCAATGATAGCTCCTTTGGTCCCACGAAAGCGGACAGGCTGTCGCTCAGTTTGTTATTTGGTCAGCAGGAGATAAACAGCGTCTTCCAGTCCCCCTCGCGCAAGTAGCGGTCACCAACGTTTAGCACCTACAAGGAAAGTTTTGTATTTCACTTCATTCACCTTGAAGGATATTTACATGAAAAACACTTTCTGGAGCTAGCACCTTTGGTCCCACGAAAGCGGACAGACTGTCAGACAGCTTAGTTATTTTCTCTGTGTTCTACAGGTTTTATGATCGGCGGTCTGTGTGTTCGTTGTTGGTGTATTTGCATATTTGTGGTTATTGATGATTATTGATGATTGATGATGGTTTTTTATGTCATTTATGTTGTTGGGATGATATGCATTATTTTCATGCTTTTCTTCTTTAATAAAGTTTACACATTTTATTAATGCGCTGTTCACGACCCTTCCATCCATAATTTACATTTTTTGCTCTTTGCTATACTCTCTATGTATGATTCAGAGAAAAGAGTGAGAGCAGGAGGTGCTTAGACTTTATAAGTGTGTTGAGGCTTGGAGAGAGAGAACATTTTAATAAATCTTCTCCAGGTTGTCTCAAGTCCATCTCCTATTACACTTTATCTATGTGTAATCTATAACTCTGTCAGCCCACTATCCCTTGTCGATTTCACTACTATTGTCCAACTCGACAAAATACTCTACCACTTTAACTCAACCACGACATATATATATATATATATATATATATATATATATATATATATATATATATATATATATATATATATATATATATATATATATATATATAGTATATATATATATAGTATATATATATATATATATACTATATATATATACTATATATATATACTATATATATATATATAATAAATACATTTATACAAAAGCTAAATTACTAAATTAAAAAACAAAAAAATTAATTAACTTATGAAAATAAAATTCATTTACAAAAAAATATTATTTGTTAAAACACACACACACACACACACACACACACACACACACACACACACACATACATATAATAGGAGGGAAGTCACGGGTGATCGCAGACATAATAGAACTAGGGCTAGATAGAAAAAGACGCCTCAAACAAAATAATGCTGGGTGTTCAAACCATTGGGTTTAAGGCAACTCATAAGATGGATGATGCGTTGTTCCAGACGGAACCGACTGTTGGCGACTAAGGAACAGGATCTGATGGCTGTCACCTGGATGTCAATGGCACTGTGTTGGCGAGGGCCATTGAAGTGAATGGCCACAGGTGTGGATTTCAACTGAGATGTGTCATAGAGGAGTCTGCAGAATCGGTTTCCCAGTCGTTTGCCCAATGTAAGTAATATTGCAATGTTTGCATAGAGAGACATTAATGACATTACGTGACTTGTATGTGAAGCCCTTGGTGATGGTGAACTTGGCCTTAGGGAATGTCGCTGTGCGTTTTTGGATTCATCATCATCAGTTGCCATCTCCACAACGGAGGTTGGCTGTAATGGATCTCCAACGTCTTCTGTCTCTTGTCTTGGTGGTACACTCTGATAGACTCTTTCCCGTCCATCTCTTGATGTTATCTTCCCACTTATAGCGCTGTCTTCCCCTTGCACGTTTACCTTCAACTCTCCCTTCTGTTATGGTCTTCTGCAAGGTGTTATGCCTTTTTATGTGGCCAAAGTATTTTAGCTGCCGAACTTTGACCTCTCTCATTAGTTCTCTTTTCATACCTAGATTTTCTAGGACCCCTTATTTGTTTTCATCTCTTTCCATGAGATACGCCCCATTCTTCTATATATCCACATTTCAAGAGCCTCAATTCTTTCTTCCAAATGCTTATTCATCGTCCATGTTTCTGCACCATACAGAAATGCAGAATATATATAACACTTTATGATTCTCAGTTTTAATTTATGAGATAACTGTTTGGATGTCAGTATATGTTTCATGTTGTTGAATGTAGCTTTGGCCATTCCTATTCTCTTCTTGATTTCTGTTTCACATCTGCCATCTTCTGTTATTATATGACCAAGATATACGTAGCTCTTGACTTGTTCCAGGATTTTCCCATTTACGCTTATCTTTAATGTGGGTTTATCGTCTGTTTTGCTAATTATCATAGTTTTAGTTTTCTCAATATTAATGTCGAGTCCATATTCATGACTTATACTGTTCACTTGCTTCACTAGTTCTTGTAACTCCTGTTCGCTTTCAGCTAACAACACGGTATCATCTGCATATCTAAGGTTGTTTATTGATCTTCCACTGATGTTCAGTCCTGGTATTTCCTGTATCTGTTTGAAAATTTTTTCGGTGTATAAATTAAATAGGCAGGGGGACAGCACACAACCTTGTCTGACACCTCTTTTTATGTCTATGTATGGTGAATAATTCCTTCCCGATCTTACTGTGGCAGTTTGCTCCCAATAAAGGTTACTGAGTATTCTTATATCTTTTCCATCAATACCTATGTCTTTGAGGCATTCAATTATGTACAATTGGATTATGTACTGGCATATCTTGCATTGTGTCTGGTTACTTGGTTGGGTACCAGAATGGTTATCGATTACAGATTTCAAACGGCTGTGAACTAGGAGGTCCCTCACATTTTTATCCCGTCTATATGCCAGCAAGGGTGGCTCACTAAACACTTCCCATGACAGTGGGTCAGCTTGAAGGAGAGGTAGGTGGCTAAACAGGATCATTCTAACAGCAGCGATGTGAGGGTGATAGGTCAATATTAACTTGACTATATCCGAGGAGGTTTTGTGGCGGGGGCTGAGGGCCTCTACACGCGAGATAGGGAGAACATGCTCTAAGGAAAGTTAAGAACATCCTTCAAATACTGTCTCTTGTGGATGAAGTCCAACCTTTCACGTGCTTTGCATAAAATGTCGTCATCGTCATGGCATAATGGGTGGAGGTGGAGAAGTTGTGAGAAAGGCAAGGAATCACGACAAGCTCGAGGATGAGAGGAATTATACAAGAGGTAACTGTGCATCGGTGGGTTTGTAGTTGACTAAAGTGTTACGGTGTGTTAAGTCATATTTTTATTAATGGGAGTTAAGTGTTAAAGGCTCATATGGACGGGTCGGATTTTTGTTACGCACGCTAGTAAGCACGCTTTTAGTGATGAGTTGATTTTTTTTTCAGTTGGGGGTTTTATGCTCGGTAATTTTTGAACATAGCTCAAACTGAGTAGTTGTTAGTTTTTTTTTTTTTTTAAATAAGATAAGGAAAGTTTTCGAAGGTTCTTAGTGATAGTTTGGGGATAGAGACGGTGGAGCTGAGCTGAGTTCTCACGTGGTTAGTCCGCGCATGAGTGGTTTTTACTGAGCTGTTCTGAGATGCTGTAATCTCGTGACAGTGCGTTGCTGGCAGAGCTTCGGGATGGTCGTTATCTATCCCGCTAGTGTGTCCCAGCGTATTTTGTGTTTTTTTGATGAAGGGAATTTGATAGTTGAAGAGGAGCTTTTTTCCAGAAGTAAAGATAAAGAGATTATTTACGGGAATGTTTTTCTCCCTTGTGTAATTGTCATACAATGCCTTGGATTGCACGGTCTTATTGTTATACTGCATTTGTTGTTCAAAAGCTTGGATTATGATGGCTTATTGTCATACTGCATTTGTTGTTCAAAGCTTTGATTATGATGGCTTATTGTTATACTGCATTTGTTGTTCAAAGCTTGGATTATGATGGCTTGTCATACTACATTTGTTGTTCAAAGCTTGGATTATGATGGCTTATTGTTGCACTGCATTCGTGTTCAAAGCCTTTGATTTACTATGCTGGCTTGTTTATGTATAGTACTGATTATTAAAAACCTTGGAGTAGGTAAGCTCAAGTTATGTTATTATGAACCGTGATGTATGCAGTCCCTGTTAACGGATATTTGGATTTACTCACCCGATGCTGTATGTTTATGCTGTGAACTATTTATGCCATGATGTCTATGTCACTGTGTCGGTAATAAACTGTGTATAACGTTACCAGTTGTTTCAACATTTCCTGACTTTTACGTGTACTGTGATGTGTGGTTCCAGTCTGTGTAGGTATGCCAGAACCCTTTGCATTCATGTATGTTGACAGTCACTCATTCACAGACCGGTCGGCCATCCGTAAGCCCAACCTAAGCTGATCGTTATTATCAGCGTATATACATATATCAGCATTGTCTTCTTTCCACCACTATAAACTTGACTTAGAAGCAAAAGTATTGGCCAGTCTTAATCTGCTACAAAAAAAATGTTAAAGGAAATAAACTGGTAACATAAACTGGTGGCCTGTGCGGCCTGCTGATGCTGTTGAAGGAAAAACATCTTTACCATAAAGTGGTGAGCCAGTTCTTTGGGTGCCATACCAACTATAGAAGGAAATAAGCAAACAAGTTCAACACCATTCTATAGGATATTTTCTAACAGAAGATTTTTGCGATGTCAAGTTTCACAAGATTTACAGTGTTGACAATGCTATTTTTGGTGACCAAGTGTTTCAAGTAGACATCATCCATGTTCAAGTGTTTCCTTTCAACACTCGACGAGGACATCCTGTAGCCATCAACGTTCGATTGTATTGTCATACCCGAAGTCCATCATTACTGTTGTTACGGAAGCTGGGAGTTTTTTCCTTTTCAAGATAAGTGGTTGTTTGTATGTAAACTGTACCACTGTTCGTTGTAATTGAGCCTTCCTCAGAGCTTACACTATTATATTCCTTCTTCTATGTTATATGTTCTATGATTATGTGGGAGGTTGGGTTGGTGACTTACGAAGGGTACATCCCAGTTCACCCAGGGCCTTCGTAAGCGTTCTGTAGGGACATTATTACGGATTTCCTGCAGTGGAAATTTTCCAGCGAATCTTTTGCTGAAGTAGTTTAGTCCACTGTGTTTGGTAATCCGTGACATCTTTGTTTAGGTGTGACGAAACGTTTCATTGTTGTGGTCGTAGTATTTTCTCTGTTCCTTAGTTTTTTGATAAATTTCTTTGTGGGTGTCTTCCTATCTTTTCTATCTTTTATTTCTATACAAATTTTTTGTTTATACACTGTGCTGTCTCTTGTCTTGTCATTCTTTTTGCAGTGTCATTGCATTTTTTTTTAGTTCGCCTTCTTGTTTAGATGATTCTGCGAACGTAGTCATTTGTGGTTTATATTTTGTCTTCGTCACTCTTGTTTACGTTGTCTATTTCTCTTATGGTCGGATAATATTATGATGCATATTTTGTAAGTAATTAATGACATTGTTAATAGGTGAGAAAGTAATTATACAAGTTCTTAAGCAGGGACTTGCCACCCACTGAGTTGGGATAAAGTGAGTTTCTCCAGTATACGTGCATAAGAAACATATCTTATAAAATTAGACATGATGTCTACTTTAGATTATTTCATTAAACAAGGGAAAGCCCTTGGTATGACTACTAAGGAAGTAAGAGAATTCGCACTTGCCGAATATGACAAGGCTCAGAAGCTGGAAAAACAAAAAATTGAGGCTGAAGATAGGAAATTTCAGATGGAAATTGAAAAACAAAAAATGGACGCTGAAGACAGGAAATTTCAGATGGAGGCTTAAAAACACAAATTAGAGGCTGAAGAAAGAAAAATTCAAAAGCAAATGGAAATGGAAGAACAAATACTACAAATGGAAAGGGAAGAGAAAAAACTTCAAATGGAAAGGGAAAAGAAAAATTTCAAATGGAAAAAGAAGAGAAAAAACTTCAAATGGAAATGGAAGAGAGAAAACTTCGGATGCAAGCTGAAGAAAATCGTAGATTGCATGAGCAAAAGTTCTTATCTATGGAGCTGGAGAGAATGAAGGTAGTGAATGTTGTTAGTACACAAAATGCTACAGATAATCAAACAACTTCTCATAAGACAAATGCTAATTCTTATAAGCTCAGATTGCCTTCTTTTAAACCTACCTCTGACGATATCGTATTTTACCTGAATAGATTTGAACTTACATGTGAATCTCAGAAAATAGATAAGTCGGAATATTGTGCACGACTTATGGAACTACTTTTGGGTGAAGCTATGAATGTTGTAGGTAGGTTGGAGGGGCCCGACAAAAATAACTATGATACTGTCAGAGCTGTCTTGTTAAAGAAATATCAGCTTAATGAAGACGGTTATCGTCTGTGCTTTAAGACTCTATTACCGGAGACTGGGGAAGATTTTTCACAGTTTATAGCAAATATACGTCTTACTGTGGTGAAGTGGGATGTTATAAATATTTATAGGGGACTTAGTGTACTGACTGAGATCAGCTGTGAAGGCATATATATCTAATAAGAGTAGTGTATTATATATAACCTTACTTGCTGCCACATATATGTATACCTCAGTCAGAATTATTCTGGAATAGTGTGATGACTACGTTATATGTCTAGGGTATGTGTATGATGAAGTGTAAGTCAAAACAACAACAGACAGATAAACCATTTAATTTATTCCACTACACTTGACAACACTGTGACACTCACATACATAAAACACTATACGAGGATATCTTAAAGGAGTCACTGATAACTTTTCAAATAACAATATGTATTCAGTGCTGTCATGAAGGTATATGTGTCCTGATTCAAATACAAAGGGAACCAGGAATCACAATCAATTTTAATTACAAGTTATATGTACAGAATTTATCAATATGAATCATGTAGTGACATATATTATCAATGGTATCCTATGTGTGTCAGTTGTGTAGTGTTAATATGAGGTAATACTGGCTTTGTTTTGTTCAAGCTCTGTTGGTATTTGTCATCATGACTTCAATAGTTTGTCTTTATTGGAACTAGTATTGGAGATGTTCTCAGTTCCTGATATTAAAACAATTTAATTCCCCTCTTAATGTTATTTTTACAATGTCATTTTAAGATGGGGGTACATAATGTTGAGCTCAGCTGGCCACATCAGCTTATCTTGCGTGATGGCGGCAGGAAAAGACTCCTCTGCTCGATTTCTCCCCTGTGCTCTGGAGACACCTCACTGATAGCTAAATGGACCAAGGAGTATGCTGTCCGACTCTGGATTCAGCAAAGCTCTGACCAGGTGCTGCTCAATAACTGTAAGACCACGGTCCCTGAAAACAAGAAGGATGTACCTTCTACTTCATAACTAATTGATACTCTAGTTCTACACTGAGCACAATACATCACAAACATTGAGTTCAGAGCGTTAGGCCAACTGTCAGCTTCATCTGAAATACTTTATACCAGTATTTCCCTCCCTAATGGTTACTACGTCTCTGCAATTCCAGCATTATTTCTGTCTAATCAATAATCTAGGTGTCAGTGTACTGTTTGGCCATTCCATGCAGTTTTACTTTCCTCCGACACCTTCTGTTCAGGCTGGAGCATTATAGGCTTTACATCATGTTTGCTACTGAACTACACATATATATAGGCATAAATTAACAATTTACATTCAATTTTCATTAAAAGATATTGAATATATCAAGCTTACCACAATTCATGGAAATACACAGCTACGTTGACTAGCAATGAATTCTGGCACAAATACTGGCACAAATTCCCATCTGCTTATGTTCCAGGCTTTTATTTAGCAAAAATATGAGCTGGCTTCAACGCACTGTTGCTTCATCAAGCTTATTTGAACTAGTGGTCTCGAACTAACGCTCTGAATTGTGTATATTCGCAGCTCTAACCAATGAAACCCTGTCCACACATCTTTTCAAAAAATACTCCTACTCCCGTTTCCGCTGACAACGAAAGATAGTATTTATAGTCCGACCAATCGTGTTTAGTCTTATATTTGTTGCGCTCCAATCAATTTGGAGTTAACATGGTAGGCTATTTCCGTACGTAAGGTTTTTTTTTCAAACACGTTAAAAAAAATTTTATGAGCAGAAATGATTTCATGCTGTCAGGCATCCCCACTATTTTATTTTGGTTATAATTTGGTAATTCCTAGACTATTTGCGTAACGTTTTACATATTCTTTGTCAGCAAGCCCTAAGGAACCCAAATATACAAATTTAAAAGAGCTACGTGGCTGCGTTCAAAATATGCAATTTCTTCTACCTCCTGTTTCGAAGATGTGCTGTCTGGGTACTGTAATGTTTTCAAACGTAAACCCATCTAATTTTATCTTTTCTAATAAGCGTTTTTCAGGATTTTAAAACCTAACTCTGGGAAGGGTAGTGAATTTTATCACTGTCGATTTGAAATAAAGTTAGTGCATGTGGCCTTACATGCGTGATGGCAGCAATTGTGTATCGCGCGACGCGTGTTTAGTGTTGCACGTGTTCGGCTTTCTGCCTCTCCCTTCTCTCTATCCTTTAGTCCATCTGTTCGTTCGTTTTGGTAATGTAGTATAATTAATGTTAGGATTAATTTAGGTCATTACGCAGGTGCCTCTCAATGTTTTTCTTAGAAATGCAATACCCGTTTTAATGTGTTGTGGAAACGCTACAATTTGCAGACGAAGCATAAAATAAAGGGGATTTCGAGTACTGTCATTGTGACCGCACTGTTCTTTACCATTCTTCTTCCTTTTATAGAATTTATTTGTTAGGCTTTACATTTACCTTTTAATTTATATATGTGGATTAGAATATTCCACGACACTTACCTGCCATCAATGGTACCTATACCTTGTAGCGGTATGGCAGCTTGCGTACCCTGACAATCCCCAGAGCTATGCCAATGGGAGTTTTACTCCTGGTAGGTTCAACCAAGCTGGACTGGTCTGTGTGGGTAGGGGTCAGACAAAAGCTGGTACCCTGGTCCTCCAGGTTGGGGGTTTCAGCATAAGGCTGACACCCCTGTCTATGTAAAACACAATGAAGTTACGGAAACAACAATAAATGAACAAACTTTGCTGCGGGATGGACATTCGGAGTCTGTGGCTCGTATGACTGTCAGTGGTGAAAGCCGAAAGGAAGCCACTGACATGAAAACGGATGTCCTGACCGCAAAACAGGATACAAGAATGGGATTTTGGAGTGTCAGGACAGTGAACGAGACAGGTAGGCTGAGACAGGTCACGGCAGAGGTGAGAAACTGTGGGTTGCACATTCTGGTGATAAGCGAGAGCAGATGGACAGGGGCAGGAAAAGTTAAAACAGCAGCGGGAGAGGCGGTGCTTTGCTCTGGAAGAGAGGATGGACAGCACAATGAAGGCGTGGCCTTTGTTCTACAGAGGGGAGTGGAGGGGACATTGCTGGAATGGAAACCCATCAACAACAGACTGATAAGATTAAGATTGAGAGGGAGATTCACTGGCATTGCAGCGATACAGTGCTATGCGCTAACGAATGATAGCGGTGGGGACGTCAGGGATGAATTCTGTCGACGACTGCGGAGGGAAATGGAGGACGCACCTAGATATGATCTTGTTATAGTGACGGGAGACCTCAGTGCGAAAGTTGGTACACACAATACATATGGTGAAATAACAATGGGGAAGTGCGGCGGCGGGGCGGCGAGCGAGAGTGGGGATAAACTGATAAGTTTCTGTGGCACTGGCGGCCTGGTCATTGGGGGAACGCTTTTCCCACATAGAGAAGTTCACAAATTGACATGTGGTCGGGACAGAGGCCGGATGGGCCACGTCATAGTTAACGGTAGATGGAGACATGCATTACAGGATGTGAAGGTGGGGGGAGGTGCAGATGTGGGAAGTGATCATCATTTAGTAGTAGCAAAACTGAAAGTGAAACTAAGAAGGGCTGGACCAACTGTAACTACACAGAAAAGGTTTGACATCAGCAAATTGAAGGACTCCCTTACCAGAAAAGCTTTTGCGGCCGACATAAAGAAACGATATCAATTTGCCAAAAGTCAGGAAAAGACATTGACTGATTATATAGACCAGAATTTCAACACCATTTCAACAATATACAAGGAAAGCAGCAAGTCATGCTTGGGATTCCAGGAAAGGAAGAAGCAAGACTGGATAACACCAGAAACATTAAACACCATAACGATGAGAAAGGAAATGAAAAGAAAGAAAACAGAAGCGAAGTCCCCCAGGTTAAAGCAACTATATAGCGAACAGAACAGTCAGCTGGACAAGGAAGTTAAACGCCAAACCCGAGCCAACGAAAGGAGTTTCCTAGACGATCTTGCAAGACAGGCAGAGGAGGCAGGACTGAGAAATGAACAAAGCACAGTATACAAAATAACTAAATTCATCAGCGGAAAACGAGGTGCAAACAATATTACATTAGTAAGAGATAAGCAAGGTAATCTCATCACGGCAGCAGACGGACGGGAGACGGGGTGGGCAGAGCACTTCGGAGGGGCTCTGGGCGGGGAGCCACCGGAGACACAGTTGAATGTTCCTGAGGCTGAGGACGATTTGGATGTGAGTGCAGACATTCCACGAGGGGAGGAGGTCATCACAGCAATCAGGGGGTTAGAGAGTGGCAGGGCTCCGGGCCATGATAGCTTAGATGCAGAGCTGTTTGAGACAGACCCTGAGCTGGCGGCGGAGCTATTGGAGCCACTGTTTGCGCGGGTCTGGAGGGCGGGAGCGGCACCGTCAGAATGGAACGGGGGAATGATTGTTGAATTGCCTGGGAGGGGAGATCTTGCGGACTGCGTTAGTTGGAGAGGAGTCGCTCTTCTCTCGGTTCCCAGCGGAATACTGGGCAGGATAATTGTGCAGAGAATTTCAGGGGCAGTGGACCACAGGCTGAGGAAGGAGCGGGCGGGATTTAGAAGGGACGGAGGATGTGTGGATCATGTATTCACTATCAGGAACATTGTAGAGCAGTGCTCGGAGTTGCAGAGACAGCTATACATTGATTTCGTTGGTTTTAAAAGGGCTTTTGACGGCATACGTAGGGACAGTTTATGGAAATACTGAGGGCTTATGGAATTCCAAGCTGCATAGAGTCAATCATAAAAAGCCTCTATGCCAACTTTACGTGTAGCGTTGGGCAGAGCAACCTGGCCTTTGGGGTGAGAGCGGGGGTGTGACGGGGATGCCCCTTGTCGGCCACTCTGTTTTTGACAGTCGTGGACTGGGTGGTGCGCTGGGCGGCGGAAGGCAGTCCAGGAGGAGTGGGATGGATAACATTTTTTACGTTGGAGGATCTGGAGTGTGCGGATGACGTTGCGCTGCTGGCACGTTCACATCGGCGCATCCAGGAAAGGGCGGATGGGCTTGGTGGGTTTGGCCGGCGGGTGGGCTTGGACATCAGTTTAGGGAAGTCTGGGGTCATGGCGCTCGGTGTGAGCAACCCTGAGCCCATGTCGGCGGGGAATCGGCGGCTGGTACAGACGGATACCTTCACATAACTAGGGAGCATGGTGACACCAGACGGCGGGGCAGGCGGGGACATCAACGTCGGAGTGAATGGGGCAAGAACAGCCTTCTTTAGCCTAAACAACATCGGGAAGTCCTCCCAATACAGCACAAGCACGGGATTAAGATTGTATCAGAGCTGTGTGCTTTCTGTGCTTCTCTGTGGTGCAGGGTGCTGGAGAGTTGCAGAGAGGGAGATGTCGAGGTTGTCCTCTTTTCACACGGCATGCCTGGGAGAAGTTCACCGAGTCTTTTGGCCGAGTGCCATCGCTGGCCGGGATCTGCTTGCTCGTAGCAAGCAAGAGGACATGCACACCATCGTGGCTGGCAGACGCTGGGGCTGGGTTGGCCATGTCCCCAGAAGAGACCCCGATGCCATCACAAAAACAGCTATGCTTTGGACTCCTGGGGAAAGCGAAAGAGAGGCTGACCAAGGACGGCCTGGCGGAGGGCTGTGGAGGCTGGGATGCAGGGGTGAACCAGAGTTGGGGCACTGTGCGAGGGGTGGCCGACTGCGACGGTCGAGCTAAGGATCAAAGAGTGGAACGTCTTACGTTTTCAACTTTTGTTGTTGGACTTATTGCTTCGTGTCCGAGACGCCACTAGGCGTGATGGCCACTGACTGCTTTGACGGTCGGCGGCTAAGGATCAAAGAAGAAGAAGAAGATACGTCTTACGTTTTCACGTTGGATTAAACTTTCAAAAACTGAACACACATATGAAGCCTTTATGGACTTATTGCTTCGTGACAAAGTCATGTCATCAGTTAACACTTCTTTTCTTTCCTTTCTACATGAGCGAAAGCCTACGAACTTGAAAGATATGGAACAATACTGTTGCCAATACGTCACGGCACAAGCAAATGTGACTGTTAGTAAATCTAAAGTTAGAGAAGGGTTACCCGTGGCTTCAGCAATACCATATGCTCCTAATTTGCGCCGTAGATCACAAAGTGTTGAACGCAATTTTGATAGGAGAGATAATCGTGATTTTAGACAGTACCAAGAAGGTCCATCACGTAGTAATTCTCCCTCTCCAAAAAACTGGAGACAATTTAACGGACCTCAACATTTTGGTTCCAACAATTATGGAAATTTTGGAAGGGGTAACTACACTAGAAATTATAACCGTACAATAATTTTTCTCGGAGACAACAAAATCCATCTAATAGATATTTTGACCAAAGGGGAAATAGTAGTCGCAACAATGCTAACTGGGGTTCAAATCAGAACAATAGTTTCAATAAAGCGAATAACAATGCTCCCAATAGAGATAATAGTCATGATAGATCTCGATATGACGTTAGATCTCCAAATGATAGATCATATCGCCATGCTAACTCTGCTCAACTGGAGCCCCAGGTTATTAATAATCAAGGTAACAATAATAATAGTGTCTCTAATGCTGCTGCTTGCGCTGCTTTCGATTTCGAGAGAGCATCTCAGTGCCCTAAGTGCAAAACTTTGTTCCAGCCTACAGCGATAACTACCTTGAGTTGTGGTCATCATCTACCCACTCTTCCTGCCTTAGCTGCGCATGACAGAAGAGGGTCTCTTACCCTACATAAAGGATTTGTAAATAATAATCCAGTCTCAGTTCTCTTTGATTCTGGATGCGCAACTGTTGGGATTAAGCAATCTCTGATTCATCCTTCCTGTGCCACTGGTGATGTAGTGAAATGTGTGACATTTGGTGGAACAATTGAAACTTTCCCGACTGCTATCGTCCACATGGCTACTCCCTTTTTTACGGGACATGTCCATGCATGTATGCTCCCGAATCCTATTGCAGACCTTATCGTCGGACGTATACACGGGATTAGGGATTGTACTCCTCAACAGATTGCTATCTGGGAAGAGCAAAACATTCAGGCTGCTTATGCAGTCACTACTAGAGCACAAGCTCAAAATCTTTTACATACCCCACCTGCTGAAATTAACGAAGTACATAATCAGGATCCTCATTCTGTAATTTCACGGGAGTCTTTTATCAAACTTCAGCAAAATGATACATCATTGGAACGCAAACTATGACACAAGTCTTAAATATTGGTTCTTAATTAAGAATGGAGTGCTAGTTCAAATGGTACGGGGTTCTACTCCATCCATACGCTCGCAAATTCTAGTATCTACTGGCATGAGAGCTCGTATCTTACAACATGCCCACGACTCTCAGTGTGCAGGACATATGGGATTTTCCCAAACTAAATCTAGGGTTCTTTCTTCCTTCTTTTGGCCGGGCGTAAATAGCAATATAACTATTTATTGTCGCTCCTGCAAAATATGTCAGGAGGTTAAGTCACGAGGTCCACGCCATGCAGCACCTATCCAAGCTGCAGATATTCCTATTCGTCCTTTTCATAAAATGGCAGTTGACATTATTGGTCCTTTTAAAGTCAAGTCTGCCAGAGGACACCAGTCTATCCTTACATGTATTGACATGTATACGCGTTGGCCAGAGGCTATACCTCTCAAGAACATTTCTTCTGCTGATGTTGCCGACGCGCTTTGGCTAATTTTCTCGCGTCTGGGTTTTCCCAAACAAATTTTATCTGATCATGGCACACAATTTGTGCCAGACTCTATGTCTCAGGTAATGGCCATGCTCCACATTGACAGGTCATTAAGCAGTGTATTTCACCCTATGTCAAACGGTTTAGCTGAACGTCAGAATAGAACGCTTAAGAATTTACTTGGGAAGATAACTGAGGACTATCCTCAGGATTAGGACAGAGTTTTACCCGCTAAACTTTTCGCATATCGGGAAGTGCCAAATGAGCATACTGGGTTTTCACCATTCGAGCTAGTTTTTGGTGCGCAAACTCGTGGTGCCATGTCGTTGCTTCACGATCTATTAAGTGCTGATGACATTAACGATGATACTCAATCTTCCTACGAATATGTCATTTCTCTTAGACAGAAAATTATCGATTCATGTAGGTTAGCTACGTCTGCATCTGAGTCTGCCAAGGAGAAGGCGAGGCTCTTCGCAAATAGATACAAATGTCTACGACAACTCTATCCTGGTGATGAGGCATTTGTATTACTTCCTCGTAGGGATAATCGACTTCTTATTTCCTGGAAAGGCCCTTATACTATTGTCTCAAGAATTTCTGACGTCGACTATATTGTCGATGTTGACGGGAAGCATAAAACCTACCACATTAATATGCTGAAAGAATTTCATGCCCGTCCAGACTATCTACAGTCTGTTTTTCAGGCGACAGACGACCCCCCGGTCCGTCATAATCACTATGCATCTTTGTCTGTTATTCAGGAGGAAGAAGCTACTTTCTCTGATGTAAATCTCCCTCTTCCTGTTATCCCTTTACATTCAACAGAATCATGGGAAAATGTGACTATTTCTTCTGAGTTACCTACAGAAAGACAGCAGCAAGTCTCTTCTTTATTGCAGACTTGCAGGACGTCCTTACCGACATTCCTGGTCAAACATCAGTCATTACTCATGACATAATACTTACTGATTATAACCCTATTAGAGTTAGACCTTACCCAATTCCATTACGTTTTCAAACTCAGGTTGAAAAGAATTGGATGAAATGTTACATTTAAATATAATTGAACCATCTACTTTGGCATACTCTTCTTCGATAGTTGTTGTCAGGAAGAAAGCTGTAAATATAAATATACATACATACAACATACGTACAATATATATTTTACAACATAGATAAATATAACAAATACCAAGATTTATAAATAGAAGATATATTGCGAGACAAAGTATGAATTAAATTAGAAAGTTACATGAAATGTTTTGGGTTAAGTTAGGTTCGTGGGGGTCGAGAGTGCAATTGGAGTTGAGGTAGTGGGGATAGAAAAAGCCAAGAGCTCTGGATATGATACTGGTAGAGTGCATTGTTGTTTTTGTAGTATAGTAGGGAGGTTTCGACTACCTTTTTCGGAGGTGCAATGGTTTATATAAGGAAATATGACGTCAAAAACTCCATTAAATCATGCACTCTTGAGATAAAGAGGAAAATATAAAAAATTGATAAATTTTATAGAGGAAGATGGCCAATGAGCGTGGTGTGGTCTGGGTGATTTTGGTTTTGTCTGGTGTGTTGTGTGTAGGTATTGATGAGAATATATGGCGGAGAGAGGTGAAGTGGTGTAATGTTTCCTAACTAGCGATAAAAGAACGTGAGTATTTGACCTTTATTAAAAATGAATGAAAATGTCCTCGACATTGTTCCAGTTGCAGACTGTACAGCGACACTAAGGACTGTCTAGTTGACGCCATAATCTAGTCTGCATATGACATATATCTCTACGGAGCATCGTTGTGTTCAATAAAACTCTATTCGGAATTGTCCAGCCTGGCCTTTGACAGTATTTTTTATGTTGGAGAAAACAGCTGTGTGAGGGGTCACTTACATACCACTAGATGGAGATTGGTCTGAGTAGACTTACTACTCATGAGTGTGAGTATAGAGGTTGTCAACTCCTTATTTCTGCTGTGGATTTAACACTGACGCTAATTTAATACTTGGCTCATTATCAAAGGATATGACCACAACATGAAATGGGTGACACAAAAAGATAACACTGTCTATAGGAATTCCCTTTTAATCAACACTACACACAGTTTAGCCACATACGGCTGAAAACAGTATGGAATACAAAAAACACTGCCCGAGAAACTTCTTGAATTAATATATCAAAATACTCCTAACAAATGACAGTATAACAGTACTATTTAAAGTTAGTACTGAACAATCGCTCACTATGGCGAACTGGAAACTACACAATGGAAAACCCAATTCACTGGCAAATTATATCCAATGGCCTGACAATAATATCACTGGACACTAAACCACTCCAGAATTATAATTATGTCCACTAGCCTAAATCACTAGAGACTATATTCCACATTCAATGAAAAGGGAACCACAAAATGTCCGCCACTCTCGGACAAAGGCCCAGCGTCAACTGTCTCTTCCGCACCTTTCTTTTACCCTCTTCTGGTGTCGCCCTGACTAATTGGTTTTTCAAAAGTTATCAGAGTTGCCAAAACTCGCTGATAACGATGTCACCAATCTATTTTTCTGCCACCAGAAAATATGCCATTACATTTCCCCCCCCCCCCCCCCCCTAGAAAGAAAACGTAGTTTAGGTACTGGTAGTCGTGAAAAATAACGACTGTCCACACCTGGTCTAACAAAACACAATATATCGTAAGCTCATAGTTATTCTCAATAGTCATCCACAACAGTAAGCAATCTCATAGTATAGACAATCAATTATAACTTGGTTTAAACATACGTTCAATATAACTCTATAGCAAATTGCCTTTATGGCAACCTGATACAAAGATTTCACAGTCCAACATAGTATAGCATAAACATGATAGCAAGGCATCACATGATATTTACAAGTTTACAAGACCCTTATATTCCTATCAGGATAGTAGTGGGGGCGTGGGTCAACCAAAACACCTCACTGAACATGAACCCGAGACCTAACCCTACTATTGCTGGACTATCAACAAGTGGTTGTGAAGCAACGACATGTGCTTCCACCTTACTGCATCATGTGCACCCCACCTATTCACGAAAGTTACTCGTGCAACCTTGGTATTGTCTCATAATGACAATACCTCGATGAATTTTACTGGCGCGACTTCATCAAACACTCATCTGAGGGTGCGCCAACTAGCACTCAATGGAACATTGCACACCCAAACTGTGCGATCACCAGCTATCGGACACCCATATATGTTCCTACTGCTCCCAATCATGTCTCTTGGTACTCCCCGTGAATCACGTCTACGATGTACATTCTTGTCAGGTGGTGATACGTCAACCACCCAATCATCCATCTCAGACCTTTGGTGTTGTGAAGCCTCTGCTCCAACCACACCCACGTTACTATGCACTCCCCGTACATTGCCGACGATTAAATCTGCAATGGGGTCCACGAGGACGAACGCATTCACTCTCCCCGACAGGAACAGGGTGTCCACATTGATGCATGCCTAGGGGTAAGACTCCACTTTGTCCTCAAATGTAGTACAGTTTACCATTTTGCCTGTAAGGCAGGATTCGTCGGTACACGACCGACGCACCTCAACTGGGGTGCATCCAGTGTTCCTCAACACCCGGACTGGTCTATTCTCCACCTTGCCGTCGTGGAGAATCACCTTGCCAGTCTCATGGACTGCCGACAGACATGGTGCCGCATGCCCGCATTGAAGCACCAACCTCTCATTTGCGTGGAAGAGAGGGTGACACCCCACACAGTCCTCATTGTTGACTGTGTCCAACACAACTGCAGTATTCACGTGTTCGATCGGGGTAGTGCATATGTCAGCATAATGACCCCTGCCTCCATACTTGGTACACAGGCGCTCTTTCTTCTTCTAATTGCGTGTACTCTTGCTGGAGCTTTTTGGTGATGAAGACCATGCATCGGAGTCAGAAGACCGACTCTCTGAGGAACCACTCCTCTGCTTCGGATGTTTTGCTTTGTACCAAAACCGATCTTCGTCCTGAGAATCCTCGAAGTGTACCTGCTTTTGCATTTGGTACTCTCCTTCGTTGCTATCACTTTTAAATTGTCTGTTCTGCAAACTTGGCCGACCATTCCAATGGGATCAAAAATTCCCTAATTCCCTCTACGTAGCTGATAGGAACTGGAAGACTTCCCGTCCTGCTGCTCTTGGCACCTATCTGCATTTCCTGAGTAATTTTGCCAAGGTTGGCGTTGCACTTTGCCGACACCTGCAACTAAGGCGTCTGGCAGACCTGACTTCAGAATGGGTTTACCTGGGTGGGCAAGGACATAATGATGCCCCAATTGTGCCATGGACTCGATGTCTTTTAGCTGGTGCTCTTGGAAGAACACCACCAACTCAGTTGAGCACGACAACAACACTTTGTCTCATAGCATCAAGTCTAGCAAGCCATCAAAGTCCTTATTAATTCCCTCCATCTCAATCCATCTGTTGAGCAGAAGTTTTATCTTCGAGATAAATTCCTCGAAGTCTTGGTCTGTGCTTTGCATCACGTTTCTGAAACGCGTCCGGTACCCATCAGCAGTCAGACGGAACTTCCGAAGTAACCTTTCCTTTACTCTGTCATAATCGGCCCTTTCTTCTAGTGGGAGGCTATAAAAAGTCTCCATCACAGGCCCCACTAGCAACGTCGATAGCAGAGTTGGCCACTGATCTCTGTCAGCCTTCCAGGTCACGCATTCAGCCTCGAATCTCTCAAGGAAAAAATCTAAACTATCGATTTTGTCATTGAAATTTGGCAGACACAGCCTAAAGGGACGATGAGACCCCCAGGAGTCGGGTTCTGACCACTCACACCGACTTCTAATCTCTTCAATTGTATTTCTTTATCAATCTTTTTCTCTTCCAGAGCTATTCTCATTCTCTCCTTTTCTAACTCTAACTCTCTATCTTCTTTCATCTTCTTTTCTTGCAATTCGAATTCTCTATCTTCTCTCATCTTCTTTTCTTGCAATTCTTGCTCTTTTTTCTTGCAATTCTCGTTCTAACTTTTTCCTTCAAACTCTCTTCTTTTCAGCTCTAGCTCTTCAGCTCGAGCATCTCTTAAGGCCTTCTGATTCTCAATCCTTTCGTTCTTTTCCTTCTCCTTCTTTTTCTGCTCTAAATCTTTTTGATTCTCCGCTGAGTAGTATTCTGCCTTGGCATAGTCATTTACTTCTTTGCCAATGTACCCACATTCTTTACCAATCTGAATGAAAGCCTGTAGGTCCATGGTGTACACTCAGAATACTCACTATTATCTTCTGCTATAGATTCTTACTATGCAACTACTCAACTGTATGTACTGACAACACTTCACTTATATCAACAGATAACTCTCTGCTTGCAAGCTATGCAGTAATGAAAGAAAATATTGATAACACTTCTCAAATTTACACATATATATATGCATGTAATGATATATCACCTCACCTCTCACTGTATACACATCATCCACCTTTACCTCTTATTGTATAAATATAGTCTTGCTTTGCCACTTGGCTACTGTCTCATTACTCTGAAAATTTGGTCCTTCCGACCACTTAGTCTCTGTGATACACTCAAAGACCCTTACAATAGTCGACAGTTGTACAACAACAGCTGATGATACTTCCTGGTGCTATGACACCACTATACCAACTTGACAATAAATCAGTTTGTACTCCAAAGTCTGTCACTGGCACCCACACTGGTGCTATACTCAGATAATACTTTTAATTATTACTAATCTGTCTAATGTTTCTATTGGCAAAATGAGCACTACACAGATGAAAAGACACGCACTAAACACTACGAAAACCAAAATCCCAGTCACGAGGAATAAGATGATAGACAAAGTAGAGCAGAGGTAGATTAATATATACAATGTGTGACTGCACACGAACGAAAACAAGGGATCACTGTAAAGGTATTTACAAGATAGTAAGATGGAACGAGAGAACTGAAGCACGACAAAAGAATACTGAATGTGCAAGACAATGTCAATACAAACTACACCAGTACACCTAACACCGACAGGGCTTGGAATGTTAAGTAGGGCAGTCGCAGGAAAACCATCTGCCTTACTCCACCACTAAACATACACAGCCACCCCCTAGAAAGAAATCAGTCTAATTCAATCTTTTCCCACAAGTAGGCCCAGAATGAATTAAACTCGCCACCCGTCCACCCTTGAACTCATAAATATAATATTACACAATAGACTAAACAACAACTACACTTAACAATGAAGTGCTGACAGCTATCTCCTTCAATAGGCACTATCAACTCACTCCAGTCAAAAGAAACTAACTAACATATAACCAATAATAACAGAAATAATACCAATGCCCCCAAGTAATAGGAAATAGAGTGAAAGATCCCGCCTAACTAACTAACCCCATCTAAACATCCAGACTAAGTTCTTCAAAGAAAGTAGAGAAAAGGAACAGAACAAAAGGAAAGAAGACAACAACAAATTACTAAGCAAGCTTCAAGAAGCAGATGAAGAAATAGAACTATCTTACTCTAAAAGACCAGACTGTACAATAAATAGTATCAGATTGATAGACAGAAAAGAAAATTTAGAATTTAGAGGAAAAACAAGAAACATCAATATAGCATATCATACAAAAATTACAAACAAAAACTTAACTGCCGGTCCAGCGACGCTTGTCTAAGAAGCTCTTCAGCATAGATGATCCAAGATGTAAACCACAAACGGAACACCACACTTGACGTAAAGTTCCAAAACAAATATTCTCCACTGTGGTATCGAATTTCCCGACAGAATATCCAGAATACAGTCCAGAGAACCAGACGTCTACGTAAGCCTGTGTGCCAGCAAATACATTAATGTCCTTTGGCACGGTACTATCATTGACTACATCTACAGCGCAGGTTGGCAGCAAAACATGGACACCTTCTGGCACAGTCTATTGCACAGGAACACCAGCAGGAAGGTAGCAGCAAGAGTTCAGCTGAATAGCTACTTCATGTGGCTGGAACAGGACAACTTGCCTCCAGCCAAAACACCCTAACACACTTGTAGACCTATGTAAACTTAAAAGATCACAAAGGTACTCCACAATAACTCTTAACCCTTCTAAGGTAACACTCAAAGTCACAATGTATCAAGCAGGACAGCGCAACAACCGAAGTTGTTTCTCAGCCCTGTTGAACATGTAACTTTACTCCACAGGGAGCCCCGAATGTTACCAAGAAATCGTGAAGACTACCTTCCTATATATCTCTTGAAAGCCTGACTTCACTGCACCTCTATTTCAACACACTTGACACATATTCTAGCAATGCTTGCCAAACTAGCATCAAAATTAACTTGGAACACAGTGTCAAACACAATAACAAAGTCCAAATATTTTCTGAACTAACACCAGAATGACAACCTACACTGTGACTTGAGAAAGAGAAAAACTGGGTCACATACCGCTATGCGTCACACTTGACCAACCACAGTTCACAGCTACTGACTGACAAACATACTGACCTGAAGCTGGACAATCGAAAATAACTCACTATTGTGACTTTGTAAACAGAAGGCACCAACACACTGTGACCGAAACCTTCTAACATACTGTGTGCATATTAAATTCTGGCCTATAATGAACATTTAGGCCCCTATGGCCTTTTAAAGAATAGGACGAACCACCCAGATGTCAACTGGGAATATAATACTATAAAATACCGGCCCCCACGGCCTATAGGCTCACCAAACAAATCGGACGCAGCCCCCAGATGTCAACTCCTCATTTCTGCTGTGGATTTAACACTGACGCTAATTTAATACTTGTCTCATTATCTAAGGATATGACCACAACATGAAATGGGTGACACAAAAAGATAACACTTTCTATAGGAATTCCCTTTTAATCAACACTACACACAGTATAGCCACACATGGCTGAAAACAGTATGGAATACATAAAACACTGCCCGAGAATTTTCTCGAATTAATATATCAAAATACTCCTAACAAATGACAGTATAATAGTACTATACAAACTTAGTACTGGACAATCGCTCACTATGGCGAACTGGAAACTACACAATGGAAAAACCAATCCACTGGCAAATTATACCCGATGGCCTGAAAATAATATCACTGGATACTAAACCACTCCAGAATTAGAATTATGTCCACTAGCCTAAATCACTAGAGACTTTATTCCACATTCAATGAAAAGGGAACCACAAAATGTCCATCACTCTCAGACAAAAGCCCAGCATCAACTGTCTCTTCCGTGTCTTTCTTTTACCCCCTTCCGGTATCGCCCTGACTAACTGGTTTTTCAAAAGTTATCAGCGTTGCCAAAACTCGCTGATAACGATGTCACCAATCTATTTTTCTGCCACCAGAAAATATGCCGTGACAGAGGTATGTATGTGCATGAATACATATATATGTGTATATATATATATATATATATATATATATATACACATATATATATATATATATATATATATATATATATATATATATATATATATATATATATATATATATGTTGCAGATTCTCGTATTTGTGTAGCTCATGTGCGTATAAAGGCAGGTGTAGGCGTATAAATGCAGAAATATATATATATATATATATATATATATATATATATATATATATATATATATATATATATATATATATATATATATATATATATATATATATCATGTGTGTATAAAGGCAGGTGTAGGTGTATAAATGCAGATATATATATATATATATATATATATATATATATATATATATATATATATATATATATATATATATATATATATATATATATATATATATATATATATATATATATATATATATATATATATATATATATATATATATATATATATATATATATATATATATATATATATATATGCTATATATATATATGCTGTATATATATATATATGCTGTATATATATGCTGTATATATATGCTGTATATATATATATATATATATATATATATATATATAGCATATATATATATAGCATATATATAGAATATATATATATATATATATATATATATATATATATATATATATATATATATATATATATATATATATATATATATATATATATATATATATATATATATATATATATATACCCTTCAAAAGAAGTTAAGGACCAGTAGGTGAAAATGACCCAAAAATAATAAAAATTATAAAAATTATATTTCATAAGCAATTAATCTGACATTGATTTTTCTCGAATGACAAACATTCAATACGTGCTGCATGGGCCACCAGCATACCGTGTGGCTAGTGTTCTGCTCAGCAAGCACGCTGAAAAAATGCTGCTGAGACGCCAAAATGTGGGTGTTTTTAATTATGTCTGAGCATGAAAAAAATACCTGCTATTCCAAAAATGCGTGATGCATGTGGGAGACTATAGTGTTGGTCTTGAGCTGTACTCACAAATTTGTCTTTATAAGCAACACAAGTGCTGCATAACCATTGCACAACAATATGCCTCAACGATGAAAGCTGAGGGTTGTGGATAAAGGAAAAGCCATTGCGTGGTTGCAGGAAGGTCTTACTGTCCGAAATGTCGCTCAGAGGCTTGCAGTATCTCATTCAGTTATTGTCAGACTGCAGCAGCGCTTTGCCCAGACTGGAATCGCCGAGAAACGGCAACGCACAGGTCGTCCTAGAGTCACTACACCTCGAGAAGATCGCTTAATTCAAAGGCAAGCACTGCAACGGAGAACTGCAAGTGCAAATGTTATCAGACAGTTCCTGAGAGATGCTACCAACACTGTAGTCAGTGATCAGACTATTCGGAATTGCCTTCACGATGCCAACCTTCGTGCTTGTCGTCCAGCGATTTGACCACACTTGACTGCTGCCCACAGAGCAGCTCATTTAGCATGGTGTATGCAGCACATGCAGCGGTGATGTGCACAGTGGGTTAACGTTATGTTCACGGATGAGTCCCGATTTATCTTGGAGCCTTGGAGCCTACAGATGGACGAATCAGAGTATGGAGGCGTCATGGTGAACGCTTTAGTGATGCTGCAGTCATCGAACGTAACCGATATGGTGCTGGATCAGTAATGATGTGGGGAGGCATTAGTTTACTTCACAGAACCCCGCTCTATCATGTGATTGGGAATCTGAATGGTGACTGCTACCGGGAGGAGATTCTACAGCCTCTTGCCATCCGAGCCCTGCAAGTTATTGGGCACAATGCAGTCCTTCAAGATGATAATGCGGACCACACCGTTCTCGTGCAGTAAATGCTTTCCTGCAAGAAGCGGGTGTCAATAGAATGGATTGGCCTGCAAACAGTTCTGATTTGAATCCCATAGAACATCTTTGGGACGAGTTTGGGCGACGAGTTAAGCAACTTCAGCCATCTCCTGCAACTCTGCATGAACTGCTTCTGGTACTTCAGCATCAGTGGCAGGCAGTGCCCCAATGCTTCATTCGCAAGTTCATCATTTCCATGCGACAGCGGTGCCTTGAAAGTTTCGCCAATAATGGAGGACACACACGCTACTGACAATGTTGACCTTTGGTGTTATTCTCATTAATTTTGAAAATGAGGGTTGTATTGATTTCTGTGCTGTCATTTTACACACGTTAATGCAACCGTCATGAAAATAGTGTTGATTGTCACTGATAAGCTTGTCATGTTATATTTTGAAATCCTGTGTTTTTATTTTTCATTTTCACTTTACTTTGCACCCTTAATAAAAATGGTCCTTAACTTCTTTTGAAGGGTATATATATATATATAGAGGAGGGTACAGATGTGTGGGATTAGAATTATGCAAACGCATGTTTTCTTTCGTATGTGCGGCCATATTTCCTTATAGCTTTACGACGAAATTACAAGGTACACTAAGTGCTAGGTTTTAACAACAACACAAAAATAAAGAATACATAAATAAATTAAAGAGTCGGTGGAAGTAACCTTATGTTTCCTATACATTAAAGAATTTAAGGGAAATTTCTGACTTAATTAAGGAATGCCTCTAGGAATTTTAGGAAAAATGGAAGGAGCATTTGGTAACGGGGTTTCTTGGATCATAGGGAGTGTTCATCTAAATAGTTTTTTTTGTTCTTAAACATTACACAATTTTTTTAAGTACATTCAGACACATCACAGGTATGAACAAATCAGTACACAATGTTTCTTGTATGTACTTTGTAAAAAAAAAAATTGTAACTAACTAATAACTAATTCTCCAGTCCTAAAGTGTCTTTTATATTTGGACATGCGCCTTAATATAACCGGCAAGGTTGAACGGGACGTGCCTCGCCAAAATTTTATTTTAAAAAAAAAACTATAAAAATGACTGTATTTAAAAGAAGTCTAATTTAGATGAGTTCTCCCCCTTGTTCCCCCTTTACATGGTTATTTCATTTTAAATGTTGTTTTGCCCTTCCCCCATTGTGCACGAGAGTTCTTTATATATACAATGTACCCTTCCTTTATTTCACTTTGTAAAATCTTGGTTTTGTGAATTAAAATGAAATACAAATAAATGTTTTTAAAAAAAATATGAATAAATTATGTAACACCATGTAATGCTGGGAGAACAGGTCCTGGAGCAGGTCGACCACTTTAAATATCTCGCAGCTATTATAGACCGAAAGAGAGGCATCAGAGAAGAGTTGGCCACTCGAAAAGCAGCAGCTGGGAGACTTTTTCAGGCCATAAATCGAGGATTCCTCAGCAAGAGAGAAGTTGGTAAGAAAATGAAGATGGCTGTATACCGCTCCACCTATGTCTTAGTCTTGACATATGGATGCGAGTCATGGGCAATGACTACAACCCACAAAAGCCAGATCAAAATCTCAGAAATGAGGTATCTGAGGAAGGTGGTTGAAGTAACAAGAAAAGACATGGTCCGCAACCAGACGATACGTCAAGGCCTAAAATCCCACCCCCTGCAGACCCAAGTAGAACAGTCCCAACTAAGATGGTTTGGCCATGTCTGCAGAATGGGAGAAGATCGGACACCACGACAAGCATGGGAAACAAAGAGCCAGGGATCCAGACCCCGAGTCCGCTGGGAGGACAACATTAGACAATCTTTGAAGGACCGAGGACTAGAATGGAACCAGGCCAGGAGGAAGACAGCTGATAGAATAGTCTGGCGCTCTCTCTTCTAAACCTCTACACCTCACGGTAGAAGGGGAACGACTAAGTAAGTAAGTATGTAACACCAGTACACAGGAGACCATTAGTTTTTTTTTTACTGTAGTACAGTCACAATGGGATGTTACCATTATCAGGTACATGACTTAAGTCACAATGGGGTGTTACCATTATCAGGTACATGACTTAAGTCACAATGAGGTGTAACCATTATCAGGTACATGACTTAAGTCACAATGAGGTGTTACCATTATCAGGTACATGACTTAAGTCACAATGAGGTGTTACCATTATCAGGTACATGACTTAAGTCACAATGAGGTGTTACCATTATCAGGTACATGACTTAAGTCACAATGAGGTGTTACCATTATCAGGTACATGACTTAAGTCACAATGAGGTGTTACCATTATCAGGTACATGACTTAAGTCACAATGAGGTGTTACCATTATCAGGTACATGACTTAAGTCACAATGAGGTGTTACCATTATCAGGTACATGACTTAAGTCACAATGAGGTGTTACCATTATCAGGTACATGACTTAAGTCACAATGAGGTGTTACCATTATCAGGTACATGACTTAAGTCACAATGGGGTGTTACCATTATCAGGTACATGACTTAAGTCACAATGAGGTGTTACCATTATCAGGTACATGACTTAAGTCACAATGAGGTGTTACCATTATCAGGTACATGACTTAAGTCACAATGAGGTGTTACCATTATCAGGTACATGACTTAAGGTCTTTCCATGTCTTGTCTCCAGTTCTCTTCTCCAGGTATTCTTTGGCCTACCTGTCTCTCTTACCTGAGAGATTCCAGAACAAGCACTACCAGGTAATGCTAACAACAGATAACACCTGTGTGTGTTACTGAGTCCTGAAAGAAGAGCAAAGACTAGTAACACTGTTACCTACCATGTATGTTGTAACAAGTGACTAAGGAGGGTTGGGCATGGGGTCAGTTGCCCCATGTTATAAAATGTGTTGAACCACATACACCATACAACCATTCTGAAATCTCAAGCACACTTGGCTCCAAGAGTTTTACATACTGTTATTGTTGTTCAGACTCGACACCATTGCACTCCGGGCAAACCTATAGGTGCTCATTCTCCCTCAGCAAATGTCCAAGGGTATGAAGGCTAACAGTTTCCAAAGTGATTTTCTGTCTACACTGTCAAATGCTTTTTCATAGTCCATAGATCTGATGTATAGTGGTGAATTCCATTCCAGACTTTGTTCAACTATTATTCTCAAAGTGGCTATTTGGTCTGAACATGATCTGTTTTGTCGAAAACCTGCTGGTTCATCTCTCAGTTTCTTGTCTATGGGCTTTTGTAATCTTTCGAGGATAATCCTGTTTAATACTTTTCCTGGCACTGATAGTAACATTATTCCTCTATAATTTGTGCACTCTTGTAAATTTCCCTTCTTAGGCAACTTAACCAGATATCCTTCCTTCCATTCTGCTGGTATCTCTTCCTTTTCCCAAACTTTACCAAGTAATTTATATAACATCTTTGTAGCCGTGTCAATATCTGCTTTGATAGTCTCTGCTGGAATGCCATCAGGTCCAGACGCTTTTCCATCTCTTAGAAGCTTTATGGCTTTCTTTATTTCTTCCTTCGTTGGTCTTTCACAGTTAATTTCTAGCTCTTCTTCTGCTGGCTGGATGTCCGGGGGGTTTTGTGGAGCTGGTCTATTGAGAAGGTTCTCAAAATATCCTGTCCACCTCTTCATTTGCTCTTGTATATTGCTGAGCTGTCTTCCATTCTTGTCTTTTATGAGGCAACTTGTTTGCTTGTATTTCCCTGTTAGCTTCTTTATGCTGTTATACAGTTCTCTCATATTTCCTTTGGCTGCAGCATCTTCTGCCTCTCTTGCCAACTCCTCAATATACTTCCTCTTGTCTCTTTTGATACTTCTTTTTACTTCTTTGTTTGCTTCTTTGTACACTTCTTGAGCCTTGGCTTTGGAACTTCTGGTTTTACTTTTGTTTAAATCTGCTTTCTTGTTTTTTTTCTGTCTATCTTGATGGTTTCTGTTGTTATCCATGCATTTTGTTGTTGTTCCCTTTTCCCCAGTATTTCTTCACATGTCTCATTCCATACATTTTTGATTTGCTGCCAAATAGTCTTCTGTATTCTCTACATCTTCCAGCTGTTAGAGCACTTGGAATTTGTTGGATATTGTGACCACAAATTTGTCTCTTGTTTCTTGATTTCTTAGATGTCCTACATTCAATTTTTGTTTATAACTTTGTATTGTTGCATATCTCTTGAGTTTCATTTTTACTTTGGCTATCAGAAGGTGGTGATCTGATACCACATCTGCTCCTCTATTTACCTTTACATCCTGCAATGATGATCTAAACTTCTTGTTTATGCATATATGATCAATCTGATTTTCTGTTCTATGGTCTGGTGATATCCATGTTGCCTTGTGTATTCTCTTATGTGGAAACATGCTTCCTCCTATAGCCAGTTGATTTGAAGCACAGAAGTTTGAGAATAGTTCACCATTTTCATTTATTATTCCTAGCCCATGTTTTCCCATGACTTCTTCAAATCCGGTGTTGACTGTACCTATCTTTGCATTCACGTCACCCATCAAAATTGTGATGTCTCTTCTTTTTACTTTCTCCATAATTTCCTGCATTCAAGTATAAAATGCTTCATTCACAGACTCATCTTTGTCATTAGTTGGTGCATAACATTGGATGACATTTACATTTATTTTCTTTTCAGCTGTTTTAAAAGTAGCTGTTTATATTCTGGGTCCAACAGCTTCCCATTCAATGAGTGCTTTCTGTGCTTCTTTAGATAACATAAGAGCTACCCCTTCACTGTGGTGTGAACTTTTGTCTTCATGTCCCGAGGACAGCACCAATTCACCTGCAATGAGTTTCTTCTTGTCTACCCCCTCCACTTTGTTTCACACAGTACCAGAACCTTGATTTTATATTCCCTCATTTCTGCTGCTACTTGTGCTGCTTTCCCTTGTTTGTTCAATGTCCAATGAGGCATTAAGGAGTTCCCCTAAAGATCATTAATTTAATAAAGAAAACATATGAATACATGACATGCAGAGTTCTTCATGAAGGACAGCTTACAGAACCAATTGGGATAAGAACAGGAGTGCGACAGGAATGCCTCTTGTCTCCATTTCTTTTCTTACTAGCAATAGACTGGGTTATGAGAACATCGACAACACACAACATAAATTGAATCCAGTGGACTCTGACTAAGCCGTTGGATGATCTGGATTTTGCTGATGACCTGGCTCTTCTGTCCCATAACCATAATCAGATGCAGGACTAATTGAAAACACTTGATGAGAGGTCACAGCAATTGCGTCTGAAAATACACAGTGAAAAGACAAAAATAATGAGAATTAATGCAGGTAATGAAAACAGGGTTGAACTTGAAAAAACATCAATACAAGATGTAGAATCATACACATATCTTGGCAGCAATAAAGACAAAGCTGGAGGGACAGACAGTGATATCAAAATAAGAATACAAAAAGCAAGACGAGCTTTCATTGCATTGGAAAATATATGGAGATCAAGAGAAATCGGATCCAACACGAAAATAAGAATCTTCAACTCAAATGTGAAGTCAGTACTATTGTATGGCTCTGAAACATGGAGAACAACAAAGACAACAACCAAAAAGTTACAGACTTTCATAAATGGGTGCCTGCATAGAATAGAAGGATTAAAATGGTATGACAAGGTTACCAACGTGGAACTGATGACAAGAACTAGACAAGTGCCAGTGGAACAAGAGATGAGAAGAAGACGATGGTAAGGATAGGACACACACTGAGGAAACCTGTTGATAGCAGTACAAGGCAGTCCTTGTTCTGGAACCCCCAGGGCAAGAGAGGCAGACCAAGAAGCACATGGAGAAGAGAGTTGGAAACAGAGGTGAAAATTACGAGGAGAACGTGGAAAGAACTTGAAATGTTGGCACGTGACAGGAGGACTTGGCATGTGTTTGTTGAAGGCCTATGCTCCTTTGGGAGTGGAGGGTTATGAATGAATGAATGCTAACAGTTCCTGTTGCATGCTGATTGAAGTTTGCCGAATTCAACCTCTCATACATTCATTCCTGCTAGTTCCACGCCAACTCCGCCCATGCCGGTCCCAAGCCCGAATGAAAAAGGAGGAGGGCGGCCTGCATGGAGGCCGTAAGGAGGCAGCCCCTCCACCATGCAAAGGCACAACAGGCCAATCACCTGTTTGTCTTAAACTATGATTACGAGAAATACAAGAGAGAAAACCGGACTGATTCTAAAGGCGACGAACTGGAACGGACTACGGACTACGACTTATGGAACTTGGAACACAAGAAGTATAAATGGGAAGGAAGAGGAGCTGGTGGAAGAGATGAGGAAAGCAAAACTAGAAATCCTGGCTATAACAGAAACGAAGAAAAAAGGACAAGGAGTCATGGATCTCGATGGCAACACGTTGCTCTACAGTGGTGTACCCATATCTGAAAGAGCTAAAGGGGGCGTGGGTTGCATTGTGGCCCAAAATCAAAAAGATAGTATCAAGGGATGGAACTTTGTCTCGGAGCGCATTATGGTTGTAAAACTAAAAGAAGGAGAAACCATAGTCAACCTGGTCATAGTGTGTGGGCCAAATGAGGATGAGAGAGCAGAGGTCAAGGAGGAATTCTTCGAGCTGCTTCAAAGGACAGTGGATGACTGCCTAGATGAAGTTATCATGCTCGGAGATTTTAATGCCAGAGTTGGAAATGACCATGCTAGATGGGGTGGCGTTATCGGAAGATATGGAGAAGATACTCTCAATGACAATGGAAAGCGACTCCTTAGATTCTGCAGTGAGCAGAATCTGATCATTACAAACACAAAGTTCCCCCATAAGCGCATACATGCATACACTAGATGTGAACCAACCAAGAATGAGAAGTCAGTGATCGACTATGCCATTGTTCGGAGAAGCTCATTCAGATATGTCCGAGATGCAAGAGTCTGGAGGGGCCAGAGATTGGAAGTGATCACTACCTGCTAACAATCAAACGAACAACTGAAAGAGTTGCTCAGCCTAGGAACTGCCCAACATCACGCAAGAAACCAAGTAAACGAGCAGGAGAAATGAGCATTAGGACCTACAAGCTGAGAGAGCCAGAAATTAAGACCAGATATCAGGGGCTTATTGCTACAGCAGTGAGCAACACAGAAGAACGACCTGATGACTTGGAAACCCTCTGGAATAAATTCAAGGATATCATAAAGACAGCTGCTGCAGAAGCATGCGGTGAAGTCCGACTTGGGAACCAGAGAAAGAGGACACCTTGGTGGACAGAGGAAGTCAAAGAGAAAATAAGAGAGAAGAAAATGGCATGGAAACAATACTTAGGAGCTAAAAACACAACAGGACAAATGGAAAAATATAGAGAATATGTGATACTCAGAACAGAAGCAAAGAACAAAGTGCTAGCAGCAAAACAGAAGTCCTGGGAAGAATTTGGAGAAAAGCTAGAAAAAGATGCACAAGAAAACCAGAAATTGTTCTATAAGACCCTAAAGAACATGAGGAAGGAAAAACAATGCCCTCTCAAATTTATAAAGGACAAGCAAGGCAAATTGCTTACTGCCCCGAAGGAAGTAATGGAAAGATGGAAAGAATATTTCTCAGAACTCCTGGATGGTGAGCATGGTGAAGCAACAGAAATGATAACCACTAGCACAGAAGAGAAAACCAATGATGGTGAAGATGACATAAAGATGGAAGAACTGAGGGCAGCACTAGAGAAAATCAAGATGGGCAAAGCAGCAGGGCATGATGGTATAACACCAGAAATGGTTAAGTACATGGGAGCATCAGGCGACCTATTACTCTTAAAGGTCCTACAGGCAGCATGGTGCAACAAGACCATACCAAAGGATTGGGAGATTGCCATCATAACACCAATTTTCAAAAAGGGTGACAATCGACAATGTGGAAACCATAGAGGCATATCCCTTCTCAGTGTCCCTGGTAAAATCTACTCTAGAATCCTAGAGCAGAGACTCCGACGCCTAGCTGAGCCACAATTGGATGAGGTCCAGTGCGGATTCCGAGCAAACCGAAGTACTCAAGACCTAATCTTCACACTCAGACAGCTGAGTGAAAAGGCCCTTGAGTATAAGAGTGAGATCCATCTTTGTTTCATAGATCTGGAAAAGGCGTTTGACAGAGTCCCCTGGAGCAAACTTTGGGACTGTTTGGCAAGGAAGAATATTCCAGCACCTCTGATTCATGCTATACAGAGCTTCTACAAGTCTTGCAGAAATTATGTGAGGACAGCAAACCATAAGTCAGAAGAGTTCAGGACCACCACTGGTGTAAGACAAGGTGATATCCTGTCACCTTATCTTTTCATACTCCTCATGGACGATGTCATCAAGGCATGTAAGGAGAGAACAAGAAAGTATTCAGTGGGGTACTGGAAGATGAGACAGGTCTATATTTCGGAGCTGGCATTTGCTGATGATGTTGCCCTGATTGCTAAATCAGAGGCACATCTCCAATCCAACCTGCAAGTCTGGAAGGAAGAGCTGGAGAAGAGAGGGGTGGTCATAAGCAGCTCTAAAACAAAATCCATGGTGATATCACGAGAAGAAAGAAAACATCAGATTAAGTTGGGAGAACAGGTCCTGGAGCAGGTCGACCACTTTAAATATCTCGGAGCTATTATAGACCGAAAGGGAGGCAGCAAAGAAGAGTTGGCCACTCGAAAAGCAGCGGCTGGGAGACTTTTTCAGGCCATAAATCGTGGATTCCTCAGCAAGAAAGAGGTTGGTAAGAAAACGAAGATGGCTGTATACCGCTCCACCTATGTCCCAGTTTTGACATATGGATGCGAGTCGTGGGCAATGACTACAACCCACAAAAGCCAGATCCAAACCTCAGAAATGAGGTATCTGAGGAAAGTGGTTGAAGTAACAAGAAGAGACATGGTCCGCAACCAGACGATACGTCAAGGCCTGAAATCCCATCCGCTGCAGACCCAAATAGAACAGTCCCAACTAAGATGGTTTGGCCATGTCTGCAGAATGGGAGAAGATCGGCTACCACGACAAGCATGGGAAACAAAGAGCCAGGGATCCAGACCTCCAGGACGACCCAGAGTTCGCTGGGAGGACAACATTAGACAATCTTTGAAGGACCGAGGACTAGAATGGAACCAGGCCAGGAAGAAGACAGCTGATAGAATGGTCTGGCGCTCTCTCTTCCAAACCTCTACACTTCACGGTAGAAGGGGAACGACTAAGTAAGTAAGTAAGTAGTTCCACGCCAAATGCCAAACTCCAGCAATCTCAAGCGTGATGATTCATCGATTGCAGTGTCATTCTCTAATAGGCGATCATTAATTGTCTTCAGTTTCTCTCCCTTGTCCATATCCAATGCACCCACTATAGGTGCTCTTGAAGCTAGTCTGTCAGCTCTTTCATTGCCATGGAGTTTTAGATAAAGGGTTGCTAACCTGTATTTGATGGCTGATTCCATTAACTTAAGAACAACTATTGTTTTTAAGGTCAAGAACATAATTCATTACCAGAAGAATAAAATACAATTTCAATGCCTGGAATATTAAAGCAGATCTGATCGATGTAAAACTCTAGATCTTTTTCTCATGACAATAACATAGGGCTGCTCATAGCAAATGTAAATTAAAAGCCAGTCAGACAACAAAGTATAAGGCCTTAGTGATTCTTGACCAAATTTTTAGCTTCACTTTAACACAACAAAGTATACAGCCTCAGTAACATTTGACCAAATGAAGCAGATCGCAACAGAATTAAGGAACTACATATTACATTTATAAGAATAAGTGAGAGCACATAGACTACGACAGGGAGAATTAAAAACAGCTACTACTACTTACATAGTCGTTCCTCTTCTACTGTGAGGTGTAGAGGTTTGTAAGAGAGAGTGCCATACTATTCTATCGGCTGTCTTCCTCCTGGTTTGGTTACATTCTAGTCCTTGGTCCTTCAAAGATTGTCTAATGTTGTCCTCCCAGCTGACTTTGGGTCGTCCTGGAGGTCTGAATCCCTGGCTCTTAGTTTCCCATGCTTGCCATGGTAGCTGATCTTCTCCCATTCTGCTGACAAGGCCAAACCATCTCAGTTGGGACTGTTCTACTTGGGTCTAGAGGGGTTGGGTTTTTAGGCCTTGATGCATCATTTGGTTGCAGACCATGTCTCTTCTTGTTACTTCAACCACCTTCCTCAAATACCTCATTTCTGAGGTTTGGATCTGGCTTTTGTGGGTTGTAGTCATTACCCATGACTCGCATCTATTGGTCAAGACTGGGACATAGATGGAGCGGTATACAGCCATCTTCGTCTTCTTACCAACTTCTCTTTTGCTGAGGAATCCTCAATTTATGGCTTGAAAAAGTCTCCCGGCTGCTGCTCTTTGTGTAGCCAACTCTTCTTTGATGCCTCCCTTCTGGTCTATGACAGCTCCAAGGTATTTAAAGTGGTCGACTTGCTCCAGGACCTGTTCTCTGAAGCTTAATCTGATGTATTCTTTCCTCTCGTGACATCACAAACACTAAACCTGAAAGGTTTTTCTTCATTCTGAATTTTTGTGTGTTCTTTCAGATCAGAAGACTGTGTAAAACCTACTCCACAAACATCACACTTGTAAGGCTTCTCTCCAGTATGTGTTATTTTATGTGCTTTCAGATTAACCAAGTGTGTAAACATTTGATCACAAACATCACACTTGTAAGGCTTCTGTTCAGTATGTATTCTATTGTGTTCTTTCAAACGAGAACACTGTAAAAACCCATCACCACAAACATCACACTTGTATGGCTTCTCTCTAGTATGTGTTATTTTATGCACTTTAAGACCAACCAAGTGTGTAAACATTACAATACACACTTGTAAGGCTTCTCTCCAGTACGTATTTTTTGGTGTGTTTTCAGTGGAGCTTTGGTCGTGCAGTGGTCAGCGCACTGGCTTCCTAGCTCGGTGGTCCATGGTTCAATCCCCAGTTGAGGTGGAATTTTTTAGATTGCAAATGGCTCAGGGGTCAACCCAGCTTCATGAACTGGGTACCAGAGCAATTTCTGGGAAGGTTAAGGTGGCCAGCGTGTTGCTGACGACATCACCAATAGTGTGCCGAAAATATGGGCCTAACATCAATGTGCATGTAACTGGATCCTTTTTTTTTCTTTACATTTCCAGATTATAAGACTGTGCAAACCCTACACCACAAACATCACATGTGTAAGGCTTCTTTTCTGTATGAATTCTTTTGTATTTATTAAGATCTCTACATTGTAAAAACCCGCACCCCAAACATCATATTTGTAAGGCTTCTCTCCAGTATGTCATTTTATGTACTTTCAGAATATCCAAGCGTGTAAACATTACACTACAAATATCTCACTTGTAAGGCTTCTCTCCAGTATGTATTCTTTCAGACTGCATAAACCCCACTCCACAAACATCACATGTGTAATGCTTCTCTCATGTATGAATTCTTTTGTGTTTATTAAGACCACTACATTGTTTAAACCCTGCACCACAAACATCACACTTGTAAAGCATTTCTCCTGTATGTGTCCGTTTGTGTTTCTGTACATAAGAAGACCATGTAAACCCTGCACCACAAACATCACATTTGTAAGGCTTCTCTCCAGTATGTACTCTTTTGTGTCCATTAAGATTGCTACATCGTGTAAACCCTACACCACAAACATCACACTTGTAAGGCTTCTCTCCAGTATGTACTCTTTTGTGTCCATTAAGACCATTACACTGTGTAAACCCTACACCACAAACATCACACTTGTAAGGCTTCTCTCCAGTATGAACTTTTTTGTGTCCATTAAGACCACTACACTGTGTAAACCCTACACCACAAACATCACACTTGTAAGGCTTCTCTCCAGTATGTTTCCGTTTGTGTTTCTGTAGACAAGAAGACTGTGTAAACCCTACACCACAAACATCACATTTGTAAGGCTTCTCTCCAGTATGTATCCGTTTGTGTTTCTGTAGACAAGAAGACCATGTAAACCCTACACCACAAACATCACACTTGTAAGGCTTCTCTCCAGTATGTACTCTTTTGTGTCCATTAAGATTGCTACATCGTGCAAACCCTACACCACAAACATCACACTTGTAAGGCTTCTCTCCAGTATGTACTCTTTTGTGTCCATTAAGACCACTACACTGTGTAAACCCTACACCACAAACATCACACTTGTAAGGCTTCTCTCCAGTATGTTTCCATTTGTGTTTCTGTAGACAAGAAGACTGTGTAAACCCTACACCACAAACATTACATTTGTAAGGCATCTCTCCAGTATGTGTCCATTTGTGTTTCTGTAGACAAGAATACCATCTAAACCCTACACCACAAACATCCCACTTGTAAGGCTTCTCTCCAGTATGTTTCCGTTTGTGTATCTGTAAACTAGAAGACTGTGTAAACCCTACACCACAAACATCACATTTGTAAGGCTTCTCTCCAGTATGTGTCCGTTTGTGTTTCTGTAGACAAGAAGACCATGTAAACCCTACACCACAAACATCACATTTGTAAGGCTTTTCTCCAGTATGTATTCTTTTGTGTCCATTAAGACTGCTACATTGTGCAAATCCTACACCACAAACATCACACTTGTAAGGCTTCTCTCCAGTATGTATTCTTTTGTGTCCATTAAGACCACTACACTGTGTAAACCCTACACCACAAACATCACACTTGTAAGGCTTCTCTTCAGTATGTGTCCGTTTGTGTTTCTGTAGAAAAGAAGACCATGTAAACCCTACACCACACTTGTAAGGCTTCTCTCCTGTATGTATTCTTTTGTGTGTTTTCAGATGAGAAGACTGTGTAAACCCTACACCACAAACATCACATGTGTAAGGCTTCTCTCCTGTATGAATTATTTTGTGTTTATTAAGATCACTACATTGTATAAACCCTGCACCACAAACATCACATTTGTAGGGCTTCTCCTCCAGTATGTGCCCACTTGTGTGTCTGTAGACAAGAAGACCATGTAAACCCTGCACCACAAACATCACATGTGTAAGGCTTCTCTTCAGTATGTGTCTGTTTGTGTTTCTGTAGATAAGAAGACAATGTAAACCCTGCACCACAAACATCACACTTGTAAGGCTTCTCTCCAGTATGTACTCTTCTGTGTTTATTAAGATCACTACGTCTTGTAAACCCTACACCACAATGATCACACTTGTAAGGCTTCTCTCCAGTATCTATTCTATTAGGTTCTTTTAAAGTAAAACAATTTGTTAACATTACATCACAAACATCATGTTCATAAGGGTTCTGTATTTCCTTACTCTGCATGTCAACCCCATCAAGTTCATCACTCTTCTTTCTGATGTCATCTGACCTTTCATTTTGAACTGTGAAATTGAAATCATTCTGGGTCTCACCAATGTCTGCAGATCTGTCTTGACAAATAATGGAATGCACAGCTACATCACTTGGTATTGTTCCAAACTCACCATAATTGTCATTTTTCAACAATTCAACACTTGTATAATCTTTCTTGTACAATTTGTTATTGGTGTTGATGATCTGGTCTTGGTTAGGTACATCTGAAATTATATGGGATTTAGATAGAAATAAATAACCAGTTCATGATAAGTAATGAGTTATTAGATGCCCTAAGTTGTGTGGCTCTATACAATTTTAGCAAAAATTGTGGTTAGTAAAAATGTGAAATTGGGCATAGTCAAACATTTAGGCAGCATCGCATTTCATTCTATACCTTGAATATATGCATGGAGGCATACCTGGAGTCATCCTTATATGACCACCAGCTATGCACAATGCTACAATATATGTAATGGTGACAAACTCGAAGGGACTAAGACCTAAGAGTTGTGGATCATGGAATATTATTTAGGCAGAAAAAAAAAAACATGTTTAGTGCTGTAAAAATTATGACAAAAGCTTTCCAGCGCAAGACTGATTAACAAAAAGTTTTTTGGATTTAGCATTTTTGTAAATTGTAATAAACATTTAAATGTGACATTTCATTATGCAGGAAAAAAAGTATGCCAATTTTACTGTCCAAATAACTTTGTGTTGTGTGTTATTTTGACTTAGGATATTTTAAAAATAATATTTTAAACATAAGAAATAGTTAAGATAAAGAGGTTTGTTCATTTGCTTGGTCATGCAGGGTTGAAATATTGGCACAGCTCTGGACTGTAAAGGGTTTAGAGAGGCTGTGGACTGTAAAGGGTTAAGAGAGGTTGAGGACTGTAAAGGGTTAAGAGAGGCTGTGGACTGTAAAGAGTTAAGAGAGGCTGTGGAATGTAAAGGGTTAAGAGAGGCAGAGTGAAAATGAGGAGGAAGATGTAACAAGAACTAGAGCTGATGTCACATGACAGGAGGAAGACATAACAAGAACTGGAGCTGATGGCACATGACAGGAGGAAGATGTAACAAGAACTGGAGCTGATGGCACATGACAGGAGAAAGACATAACAAGAACTGGAGCTAATGGCACATGACAGGAGGAAGATGTAACAAGAACTGGAGCTGATGGCACATGACAGGAGGAAGATGTAACAAGAACTGGAGCTGATGGCACATGACAGGAGGAAGACATAACAAGAACTGGAGCTGATGGCACATGACAGGAGAAAGATGTAACAAGAACTGGAGCTGATGGCACATGACAGGAGAAAGACATAAATAGAACTGGAGCTGATGGCACTTGACAGGAGGAAGATGTAACAAGAACTGGAGCTGATGGCATTTGACAGGATGAAGATGTAACAAGCACTGGAGCTGATGGCACATGACAGGAGGAAGATGTAACAAGAACTGGAGCTGATGGCACATGACAGGAGAAAGATGTAACAAGAACTGGAGCTGATGGCACATGACAGGAGGAAGACGTAAAAAGAACTGGAGCTGATGGCTATTGACAGGAGAAAGACATAACAAGAACTGGAGCTGATGGCACATGACAGGAGGAAGACGTAACAAGAACTGGAGCTGATGGCACATGACAGGAGGAAGACGTAACAAGAACTGGAGCTGATGGCATATGACAGGAGGAAGATGTAACAAGAACTGGAACTGATGGCACATGACAGGAGGAAGACGTAACAAGAACTGGAGCTGATGGCACATGACAGGAGGAAGATGTAACAAGAACTAGAGCTGATGGCACATGACAGGAGGAAGACATAACAAGAACTGGAGCTAATGGCATATGACAGGAGGAAGATGTAACAAGAACTGGAGCTGATGTCACATGACAGGAGGAAGATGTAACAAGAACTGGAGCTGATGGTACAAGACAGGAGGAAGATGTAACAAGAACTGGGGCTGATGTCACATGACAGGAGGAAGATGTAACAAGAACTAGAGCTGATGGCACATGACAGGAGGACTTGACATGTGTTTCTTGAAGGCCTAAAACCTATTGGGAACCTAAAGGGTATTGACTGATAGCCAACAAAGAAAACAGAGATGATGTAGTAAAAAAATTGGGTTAGGTAAAATATGAAAGTGAGGATTTGGTTTGGTTTTTAGGATTATCTTCACTGCACACAGAAAACTCCATCAGTGCTCCAATCTCCTCCATTAGATCACACAAGGAGGATCAAGCACAGTGCAAAAACTCCATATCACCAGCAAGAATCCCAATGTGTGTATAAGAATCACACATTTTGTTATAAATATTTTTGTGGTGGGTAGATTTCTAATTTTTAAATTTTTGCCAGGGCAGAAGCCTGATAGGCCTACTCTTTAACGATTTCCAACTGCCAGTGGGACTTTTAACATGCACAACTTGCACACGGGACCTCCTATTTTTTCGCCCTCATCCGAGAAGGCTAGGCATTCAATCTCACAGGAAGTTGTGGAGAGACATAAACACCTAAGCCATCAGATGTGTTGCTTGAAGAAGAAAATGATATGGCATGTCAAGTACAGATTACACTGACAAACAACATTTTTCTTTCTTATATAAGAATAAGTGTTCTTAGGTCAGTTTCTTGCGCTGATTTCAAATTTGAAATCCGTTTATCTCTATCACGTTGGGTTCTTAAGATATTTGTGAATAAATATATTTTTGGGAAACCGTTATTTGCTCCGTTTCATTTTTACTATATAACTTTTTAAAAATTAATAAAATCCAAAATAATTCTACTTTTTATATTGCTAAAAGATGCATGACATATGTTACGTTATATTTCAAATAGTTACTGTATTTTGAAATAATTCTGAGTGAAATATGGCTTCTAGAAGTTGTAGAAATTCGGCTGATCTGTTACGTGTGCGGATATTTTACCGATCGTGTTCACCAGAAAAACTTTACACCATTGCTAAAGAAAGCATATGAACTTTATTTCGATTTGAAAGTTGATGATGCAAATAAATCTTGGAAGCCAAATGCAGTTTGTTCGACTTGTGCAAATACATTGGCAGGTTGGTTACGAAAATCGCCGAATCATAAGTCGATGCCTTTTGGAGTGCCAGTAATATGGCGTGAACCGACAAATCACGCTACTGATTGTTACTTCTGCTTGACAAATATCTATGGTTTCACTTTTAAAACTAGAAAGTCTGTGGTTTATCCAAATATTGAATCGGTTTCGAAACCAGTGCCTCATGATCCAATCACGTGTCCGATCCCAGTTCCACCAGAACAATATCCATTGGACGTGAATGAACCATCAGAAAGTGATAGTTTACCTGCTTTAGAAACTAATTCTGACTCGGATTATATACCGGTGAATGATGGTGTTCACTTAATTAACCATTCAGAACTTTCAGATCTAATACGTGATCTCGCTCTCACCAAAGGACAAGCGGAATTACTCGGTTCGCGACTCAAAGAATGGAATCTTTTAGCGCCCAATACTCCGATATCTAAATTTTGTCATAGACACAGAGAACTTGTTCAATACTTTGAGATGGATGATGACATTTGCTATTGCAAAGATGTAAAAGGTCTAATGGTGCACCTCGGTCATGAGCACATAGTCAACGAATGGCAACTTTTCATCGACTCTTCCAAGACTAGTCTAAAAGCCGTGTTATTGCATAATGGAAATTTATTTTCATCAATTCCAGTCGCCTACTCTGTTCATATGAAAGAAACTTATGACAATATGGCTATACTTTTGGCAAAAATAAAGTACAATGACTACCAATGGCGGATTTGTGGAGACCTAAAGGTCATTGCAATTCTCACGGGCATGCAGACTGGGTATATTAAATTTTGTTGCTTCCTATGTGAATGGGACAGCCACAACAGACAGGAACATTATGCAAGACAGGTGTGGCCTATCAGGGATCGTATGCAGCTTGGGTATAAAAATGTAACACACGAGCCATTAGTTAACAAAGACAGCATCATTTTACCACCGTTACATATAAAGTTGGGGCTCATGAAGAATTTCGTAAAAGCGTTAGATAAAACGAGCAAAGCTTTCACTTATCTTCAAGAAAAGTTTCCGCAAATTAGCGATGCAAAGATAAAGGAAGGTATCTTTGTAGGACCTCAGATTAGGAAAGTTACTGCAGACAAACAATTCGAGAACTTGTTACATGGTAGTGAACTTCGCGCATGGATGGCATTCAAATCGATCGTCGATAACTTTCTGGGAAATCACAAATCTGTCGATTATGTGCATATTGTTGAGCAGTGCATAGATGCTAAAAGAAATATGGGCTGTAACATGTCCCTCAAAATCCATTTGCTCGATTCGCATCTTGACTTTTTCCCTGACAACCTTGGCGAAGTCAGCGATGAACATGGAGAATGATTCCATCAAGATATCGCCGTAATGGAGTCACGTTATCAAGGACGGTGGAGTGTGACCATGCTTGCCGATTATTGTTGGATGCCATTCACCGACGAAAGTCGACTGCAAAGAAATTCAAGCCTACATAACTGTTATACTTCTTGTACAAATGATGTTGTAATACTGTATGCGTTGTTAAAAAACTTCAATTGCGTATTTCTAGAGATCCCGACCTGATAGAGAAAAACGGTTTGCAGATTTAAAAACAGCGCATTAAAATTGACCAGAAAAACATAGAAATGTTAGAGAATAATACATCCCTAACGTACATGTTCTACTGCAATAATCAATAACTATCTATATGATGTCTTCTTCTTCTTCTTTGATCCTTAACCACCGTCAAAGCAGTCAGTGGCCATCACGCCTAGTGGTGTCTTGTAGGGCAACAACAAATTGATTCCACTTTGCTCGGTCGGTGGCCATCCTTTGTACAGTGCCCCAACTCTGGTTCATTCTTTGCATCTCAGCCTCCACCAGGTTGTTTTTGGTTGGCCTCTCTTTCGTTTTCCTTCAGGGGTCCAAAGCATAGCTGTTCTTGTGATGGCATCGGGGTCTCTTCTGAGGACATGGCCAACCCAGCTCCAGCGTCTGCCAGCTATGATGGTGTGCATGTCCTCTTGCTTGCTCCGAGTAAGCAGATCTTGGTTGGTGATGGTATTCAGCAAAAAGATTCGGTGAATTTTTCTTAGGCATGATGTGTGAAAAGAGGACAATTTCAACATTTCCTTCTCTGTAACTCTCCAGCATTCCGCACCATAGAGAAGCACAGAAAGCACAAAGCTCTGATATAATCTTAATTTTGTGCTTGTGGTACATTGAGAGAACTTCCAGATGTTGTTTAGGCTAAAAAAGGCTGTTCTTGCCTTATTCATTCTGATGTTGATGTCTTTGCCTGCCCCGCTGTCTGGTGTTACTATGCATCCTAGGTATGTGAAGGTGTCTGTCTGTACCAGTTGCTGATTCCTTACTGATATAGGCTTTGGGTTGCTCACATTGAGCGTCATGACCTCTGACTTCTTTAAATTGATGTTCAAGCCCACCTGCTGGCTAAACTTATTAAGTCTATCTGTTTTTTCCTGGATGTGTTGATGTGAATGTGCTAGTAGTGCAATGTCATCTGCATATTCCAGATCTTCCAATGTAGAAAATGTAGTCCATCTTATTCCTCTTGTACTGCCCTCTGTTGTCTGGCGCATCACCCAGTCTATGACTGTTAAAAATAGAGTGGTTGATAAGGGGCATCCCTGTCGTACTCCTGTCTTCACCTCAAAGGTTAGGTTGCTCTGCCCAACACTACACGTAAAGTTGGCATAGAGGCTTTTTATGATTGACACTATGCAGCTTGGAATTCCATAAGCCCTCAGTATTTTCCATAAACTGTCCCTATGTATACTGTCAAAAGCCTTTTCAAAATCAACTAAATTAATGTACAGCTGTTTTTGCCATTCTGAGCACTGCTCTATAATGTTCATGAGAGTGAATATATGATCTACACATCTTCTGTTCTTTCTAAATCCTGCTTGTTATTTCCTCAGTTTATGGTCTATTGCTTTTGAAATTCTCTGTATAATATATGTTATATGGAAATAATACATCCCTAATGTAGATGTTGTGGTGGAGCAATACATCACTAACGTTTATGTTGTGGTGCAATAATACATCCCTAATTTACATGGCACAGGCTAGGAGTGGCTATGAGGTATGGCATCTGTTGCAAGTTTTAGAGGGACAGGGTTTGCTGACAGTACAGGGGACATAAGTAATGGACAGTTTTTTTATTTAGAACCAGTAGTACATAATGATGTCATACTCCCCCTGATCTCCCTGACTGAGATTGGATGCCTTGCCTTCTGGGATAAAGGCACAAAATTTGGAAGTCAAGCGTGCAGGTTATGCACCTTAACAATCAATTGGCAGTTGGAAATTGTAAAGAGTATGCCATTCAGCCGATGCCATGGAAAAATAAAAAAAATACTAGGAAACCTACCCTCAACAAAAATATTTATACAATGTGTGATTCTTGTGTACATACATTGGGATCCTGTTGGTGCTTCAGAGTTCAGACACTGTGCTGAGATCCTCCTTGTGTGATCTAAGGGAGGATATCAGTGCACTTATGGAGTTGTCTGTGTGCAATGAAGAAGGTCTTTAAAACTAAACCAAATAGTGTTGTGAAATAATAGACTGAAGCCATTGGTTTGAACATGAACATCCTGACTGCTAAAGATGAAACCACAATTGGATTTTGGAATGTAAGAAAGACACACACACACACCATCATAGCTAGCAGACACTGGTTTCAAAATGAACATCCTGACTGCTAAAGATGAAACCACAATTGGATTTTGAAATGTAAGAAAGACACACACACACACACACACCATCATTGCTAGCAGACACTGGTTTGAAAATGAACATCCTGACTGCTAAAGATGAAACCACAATTGGATTTTGGAATGTAAGAAAGACACACACACACCATCATAGCTAGCAGACACTGGTTTGAAAATGAACATCCTGACTGCTAAAGATGAAACTATAATTGGATTTGGGAATGTAAGAAAGACACACACACCACATCATAGCTAGCAGACACTGGTTTGAACATGAACATCCTGACTGCTAAAGATGAAACCACAATTGGATTTTGGAATGTAAGAAAGACACACACACACCATCATAGCTAGCAGACACTGGTTTGAAAATGAACATCCTGACTGCTAAAGATGAAACCACAATTGGATTTTGGAATGTAAGAAAGACACACACACACCATCATAGCTAGCAGACACTGGAATTGGGTTGCCACTTCCTCAGAACACACCCTGACACCATCATAGCTAGCAGACACTGGAATTGGGTTGCCACTTCCTCAGAACACACCCTGACACCATCATAGCTAGCAGACACTGGAATTGGGTTGCCACATCCTCAGAACACACCCTGACACCATCACCAGAACAGCCATGCTATGGACTCAAGAAAGAAAGCAAAAGTAAGGACAGCCAAAAGCTACCTGGCAGAGAAGTGTGGAGACAGATGCTAAGAATGAACCAGAGCTGGGGCACAACACAAAGGATGGCTGTCGACCGAGCAAAGTGGAGACAGTGTTGCTGCCTAATGAAATGCCACCAGGCTTAATGGTCATTGATTGCTTTGTCAGTCAGCGACCAAGGACCAAAGTGGAGACAGTGTTGCTGCTTAACGAGATGTCACCAGGCTTAATGGTCATTGGTTGCTTTGTCAGTCAGAGACCAAGGACCAAAGTGGAGACAGTGTTGCTGCTTAACGAGATGTCACCAGGCTTAATGGTCATTGATTGCTTTGTCAGTCAGTGACCAAGAACAAAAGTGGAGACAGTTTGTTGCTGCCCTACAAGACACCACCAGGCATGATGGTTACTGATTGCTTTGTCAGTCAGCAACCAAGGACCAAAGAAGAAAGAAAGAATAACATTGCTCTCATATCTTATATATTGTTTTAATCTGAGTCAGCAGTTCTCATTGTGCAATTTTTTATGAAAATAAGAGGTTCCGGCAGTTTCTATCATATAAACAGAACACTCACTTTAAACATATATATACTTTTAAGCACACACCAAAATACATGGTCACCAAAAAGATTCCCACAGACTGAAATACACAGACAGCTAAAAGATTGGCTTCAAGAAGATAAAATATTATAATTGGTTTGTTTGTTAATGTGTGTAACTCTCTGATGTTGGCGAGTATCTGCCTGAATGGCGAGAGGACACCTGTCAGCGTACAGGGAAAAATAGGACACTCACGTAAAAATCAGTCTCAGGTTAGATTTACTAACTGGAGATTTCGCCTCGAATAATAGCGGGCGTACGTAAAAAAAAAAAAAAATTTGTGTAACTGTCGCAGGGATTGGGTAAATGGCAGTGTTCATTTGTACAGTGGACCCAGATTCATTACAGTTCTGATGTACATGCCTTCTGTCAATGATAGTTCTACAAGACAGCTAGTTACATTCATGGCACTGTGTTCAAATGTCTGTTGGTGTAATAGCAGTTATTACCATTCTTGACAACTGCCAACCTACATGAAAAATGTAGATGCAATAACTTCATATCAACACTGTTGTTAAGTTATATTTTCGCGTGGGAGTTAAGTGTTTGTGATCCTCACATGTGAGTCTAGTATTTTATAGACGCACATTTGAGCTCATCTAAATTAATTACATTTTTAAGTATTTGCATACAACTGTGCACTATTATTGAATGGTTATGACGTGATTTGTAGCTGCGATTTGTGGCTATTGCTAGTGCGACCCTCTGATATCAGGAGCGCACTGATACTTCAAATTAATACATATTTCTACGTTCAGTTGATGAACTTTCCATTCGACAATATCATGTCTTTTGTCAAGCCATTAACCTTGAGTTCATAACGACCAGTGATGTCAGTCAACGGCCATATTTATACTTACTGATTGATGTATGATGCCTACCACATGTAACTGTGTTTATGAACTGTTCATGCCTATGATGTCTACGTCTTCATGTAATAAATTGTTTCATCATTGATGTCCAACAATGGGTCCAGTGTGCATTGATTACCAGTTGGTCAGTCTCATGACCGAGTCATTGCTGTTGTATTAGTATTGTCTTCATCACCCTTTTATGAATCGATGGCCCACAAACATTCGCGTTAATCTAACTATACGATAGGCCAGTACTTACCACAAACACTTACTTACTTACTTAGTCGTTCCCCTTCTACCGTGAGGTGTAGAGGTTTGGAAGAGAGAGCGCCAGACCATTCTATCAGCTGTCTTCTTCCTGGCCTGGTTCCATTCTAGTCCTCGGTCCTTCAAAGATTGTCTAATGTTGTCCTCCCAGCGGACTCTGGGTCGTCCTGGAGGTCTGGATCCCTGGCTCTTTGTTTCCCATGCTTGTCGTGGTAGCCGATCTTCTCCCATTCTGCAGACATGGCCAAACCATCTCAGTTGGGACTGTTCTATTTGGGTCTGCAGCGGGTGGGATTTTAGGCCTTGACGTATCGTCTGGTTGCGGACCATGTCTCTTCTTGTTACTTCAACCACTTTCCTCAGATACCTCATTTCTGAGATTTGGATCTGGCTTTTGTGGGTTGTAGTCATTGCCCACGACTCGCATCCATATGTCAAGACTGCGACATAGGTGGAGCGGTATACAGCCATCTTCGTTTTCTTACCAACCTCTTTCTTGCTGAGGAATCCACGATTTATGGCCTGAAAAAGTCTCCCAGCCGCTGCTTTTCGAGTGGCCAACTCTTATTTGATGCCTCCCTTTCGGTCTATAATAGCTCCGAGATATTTAAAGTGGTCGACCTGCTCCAGGACCTGTTCTCCCAACTTAATCTGATGTTTTCTTTCTTCTCGTGATATCACCATGGATTTTGTTTTAGAGCTGCTTATGCCCATCCCTCTCTTCTCCAGCTCTTCCTTCCAGACTTGCAGGTTGGATTGGAGATGTGCCTCTGATTTAGCAATCAGGGCAACATCATCAGCAAATGCCAGCTCCGAAATATAGACCTGTCTCATCTTCCAGTACCCCACTGAATACTTTCTTGTTCTCTCCTTACATGCCTTGATGACATCGTCCATAAGGAGTATGAAGAGGTAAGGTGATAGGATATCACCTTGTCTTACACCAGTGGTGGTCCTGAACTCTTCTGACTTATGGTTTGCTGTCCTCACATAATTTCTGCAAGACTTGTAGAAGCTCTGTATAGCATGAATCAGAGGTGCTGGAATATTCTTCCTTGCCAAACAGTCCCAAAGTTTGCTCCAGGGGACCCTGTCAAACACCTTTTCCAGGTCTATGAAACAAAGATGGATCTCACTCTTATACCCAAGGGCCTTTTCACTCAGCTGTCTGAGTGTGAAGATTAGGTCTTGAGTACTTCGGTTTGCTCGGAATCCGCACTGGACCTCATCCAATTGTGGCTCAGCTAGGCGTCGGAGTCTCTGCTCTAGGATTCTAGAGTAGATTTTACCAGGGACACTGAGAAGGGATATGCCTCTATGGTTTCCACATTGTCGATTGTCACCCTTTTTGAAAATTGGTGTTATGATGGCAATCTCCCATTCCTTTGGTATGGTCTTGTTGCACCATGCTGCCTGTAGGACCTTTAAGAGTAATAGGTCGCCTGATGCTCCCATGTACTTAACCATTTCTGGTGTTATACCATCATGCCCTGCTGCTTTGCCCATCTTGATTTTCTCTAGTGCTGCCCTCAGTTCTTCCATCTTTATGTCATCTTCACCATCATTGGTTTTCTCTTCTGTGCTAGTGGTTATCATTTCTGATGCTTCACCATGCTCACCATCCAGGAGTTCTGAGAAATATTCTTTCCATCTTTCCATTACTTCCTTCGGGGCAGTAAGCAATTTGCCTTGCTTGTCCTTTATAAATTTGAGAGGGCATTGTTTTTCCTTCCTCATGTTCTTTAGGGTCTTATAGAACAATTTCTGGTTTTCTTGTGCATCTTTTTCTAGCTTTTCTCCAAATTCTTCCCAGGACTTCTGTTTTGCTGCTAGCACTTTGTTCTTTGCTTCTGTTCTGAGTGTCACATATTCTCTATATTTTTCCATTTGTCCTGTTGTGTTTTTAGCTCCTAAGTATTGTTTCCATGCCATTTTCTTCTCTCTTATTTTCTCTTTGACTTCCTCTGTCCACCAAGGTGTCCTCTTTCTCTGGTTCCCAAGTCGGACTTTACCGCATGCTTCTGCAGCAGCTGTCTTTATGATATCCTTGAATTTATTCCAGAGGGTTTCCAAGTCATCAGGTTGTTCTTCTGTGTTGCTCACTGCTGTAGCAATAAGCCCCTGATATCTGGTCTTAATTTCTGGCTCTCTCAGCTTGTAGGTCCTAATGCTCATTTCTCCTGCTCGTTTACTTGGTTTCTTGCGTGATGTTGGGCAGTTCCTAGGCTGAGCAACTCTTTCAGTTGTTCGTTTGATTGTTAGCAGGTAGTGATCACTTCCAATCTCTGGCCATCTCCAGACTCTTGCATCTCGGACATATCTGAATGAGCTTCTCCGAACAATGGCATAGTCGATCACTAACTTCTCATTCTTGGTTGGTTCACATCTAGTGTATGCATGTATGCACTTATGGGGGAACTCTGTGTTTGTAATGATCAGATTCTGCTCACTGCAGAATCTAAGGAGTCGCTTTCCATTGTCATTGAGAGTATCTTCTCCATATCTTCTGATAACTCCACCCCATCTAGCATGGTCATTTCCAACTCTGGCATTAAAATCTCCGAGCATGATAACTTCATCTAGGCAGTCATCCACTGTCCTTTGAAGCAGCTCGAAGAATTCCTCCTTGACCTCTGCTCTCTCATCCTCATTTGGCCCATACACTATGACCAGGTTGGCTATGGTTTCTCCTTCTTTTAGTTTTACAACCATAATGCGCTCCGAGACAAAGTTCCATCCCTTGATACTATCTTTTTGATTTTGGGCCACAATGCAACCCACGCCCCCTTTAGCTCTTTCAGATATGGGTATACCACTGTAGAGCAGCGTGTTGCCATCGAGATCCATGACTCCTTGTCCTTTTTTCTTCGTTTCCGTTATAGCCAGGATTTCTAGTTTTGCTTTCCTCATCTCTTCCACCAGCTCCTCTTCCTTCCCATTTGTACTTCTTGTGTTCCAAGTTCCATAAGTCGTAGTCCGTAGTATGTTCCAGTTCGTCGCCTTTAGAATCAGTCCGGTTTTCTCTCTTGTATTGCTCGTAATCATAGTTTAAGACAAACAGGTGATTGGCCTGTTGTGCCTTTGCATGGTGGAGGGGTTGCCTCCTTACGGCCTCCATGCAGGCCGCCCTCCTCCTTTTTCATCCGGGCTTGGGACCGGCATAGGCGGAGTTCTTACCACAAACACTCCAGTAACAACTGTCCTTCAATTTTTTTTTTTTTTTTTAACCAACTTGAACGTTTTCACATAGGTAGAAGTACATAAATATTTCATCTGATATCTAATACATTAGGCCACTTCCTAAACCTGGCAAAGACCACACACTGCTCAGCAGCTATTGAATTATCACACCACAGAATGCGTCTATGGTACATTGCTTGAAAGGATAGTTGCAAGACAAGTAATGAGCCACCTCAAAAATGTACACATCTTTCCTGATACCCTAGGTAACTATTCTTCTTCTTTGATCCTTAGCCGCAGACTGTCAAAGCAGTCAGTGGCTATCACGCCTGGTGGCATCTTGTAGGGCAACAAAAAATTGATTCCACTTTGCTTGGTCGGTGGCCATCCTTCGTACAGTGCCCCAACTCTGGTTCACCCCCTGCATCTCAGCCTCCACAGTCCTCCGCCAAGTTGTTTTTGGTCGGCCTCTCTTTCATTTTCCTTCAGGGGCCCATAGCATAGCTGTTCTTGTGATGGCATCGGGGTCTCTTCTGAGGACATGGCCAACCCAGCTCCAGCGTCTGCCAGCTATGATGGTGTGCATGTCCTCTTGCTTGCTCCAAGTAAGCAGATCTTGGTTGGTGATGGTATTCGGCCAAAAGATTCTGTGAATTTTTCTTAGGCATGTTGTGTGAAAAGAGGACAATTTCGACATTTCCTTCTCTGTAACTCTCCAGCATTCTGCACCATAGAGAAGCACAAAAAGCACACAGCTCTGATATAATCTTAATTTTGTGCTTGTGCTGTACTGAGAGGACTTCCAGATGTTGTTTAGGCTAAAGAAGGCTGTTTTTGCTTTGTTCATTTCGTTGTTGATGTCTTTGCTTGCTCCGCCGTCTGTTGTTATGATGCATCCTAGGTATGTGAAAAAGTCTGTCTGTTCCAGTTTAGGTAAGCTATAGGCCCATGAAAACAACATGGGGTAAAGCTGGAACATGTGCATACAATGTCTACGAGGAATTCCAGGATAAAAGGATGAGTGGCTGTCACAACTAACCTAGAGGATGCTTATAACAGTGTGGACTTTGTAACCCTAATAGACTGTATAATGGCATGTGGTGAAAACCCCTGGCTAACAAGGTGGATAGCAGCTGCCTCAATGGAGAGATCAGTTGTATTTCACTTGGGAACATGGACATCAGAACCAATGCGTATTTGCCTGGGACTACCATCAAGGTTTTCCACTATCACCAGTGCTGTTTAATACTATCTACACAGCAAAAGTAGCAATCTTTCAACTAACAGGACTGGGATGAACATTAACTTTTGTAGATGACATACCCATTTACAGAACTGGCTCAGACAGGCAGGAAATGGTTCAAGGCATACAAGAGACACTACAAGCAGTTTCTAAATGGTGTCAGGAAAGCGGATCAAAGGTCAATCCCAAAAAGGCCTGTGTCATGTGCTGCTCTTTGAACAACTCCATAGTAAAAGCAGACCTTCCAGACTTCATTTTCTTCTTCTTCTCGTTCACTGTTGTTTAGTAATGTCTACACAAGAAGTCCGGTTCTCTGGATGTATGTTGCTGTGGTTGAAAGTTCGTCAAGACTCTTAAACAGCTTTGTGTGGATGTGCGTCTCTGTGGGCCAATGTTCAGTCTGCAATTGACTAAGCATGTGGCAGTCTTGCAGGATGTGTTTGGCTGTCTGTGCTGCCTGTCCACACGTACATAGGGGTGATGGGACCAATCTCAGTCTGTATAAGTGACTGTTCAGTCTGTTATGTCCTGTTCTAATGCGGAACAGGATCACATGTTGTGCTCAATCAAGATAGTGATAGTTGTCTCTTTGTTGGTCAATTTTCCGGATGGCCTTGATAAGGGTCTTCTTTTCCTGGAAGGTGATTGTTTGTTCTTTTTGTTCCCGTGTTGCTCCCTCTTTTGCTAACGTCTCTGCTCTCATATTTCCTGCAATGCCACAGTGTGATGGTATCCACTGTAGCATTACCTTCTTTTGATATTCACTTCGCATAGGGCTTTTTAAATTCTGGCAGTTTATCACTGTTGAGGGCTTGCAGAACTGACATTGCATCGGTAAGGAATACAACCTGCTGACATTGGCTTATTGTGTTATTTATTATTCCTGCAGCAATGCTTAAGGCCTGCACTTCAGCAGAGTAGTTTGAACAGAATATTCCAGTAGGTGAACAGGTGGATTCGTTTTCTTTATCTGGATAGACCACATAAACTCCTGCGCCTCCGTTCTTCACTGCTCTGGTTGCAGATCCATCAGTATATACTTGGATCCATGCTTCTCTGGGGTATAGTTCTTCAATCATGTCACATGCTGCTGTTTTCCTTTGGAGAGTATTTAGCTCTCCCATGGGGCAGGTGGTAGTTATGGAGGTCTTAATGCTGAAATTTTGATGTTGTTCCCATGGGGTTGGGAGGAGTGTGGGAATTATTTCATTAGTGATGTCTGGTAGTTCATCCTTGTATGTTCTAATTAGTTTTTTGGACTGATGCACAAAACTGTTTCTCTTCAACCTCCCACTGGCTAAATCTCTAAATCTAGTTTTCATTGGATGTGCTGGCATGTTCTTGTACTTTTCTGCTTGGATCAGGGTCTTAGTGTCTCGTCTGTAGGATAAAGGTGGAATGCCTGTATTTTTTCCATTTCATTTATTGGTGTGGTCTTCATGGCACCCGTGATCAACCGAAGCGCTTGATTTTGTATCTTATCCAAGGCTTGTAGGTGTGATTTGGCTGCCCTAGACCATGCTGCTGATCCGTACTCTAATATTGGTCTTATTGCACCTGTATAAACTTAGTTTAGTGTTGTTCCGTTAGCTCCCAAACTTGATCCAGCTTTTTTCCTCAGTATGGTAAGTTTTTTTTCTTGCTTTGGCCTGTTCTCTTGATGTGGTGCCTCCATGTCATTCTCTTATCTAATGTAATGCCCAAGTACACCGGTTCCTTGTTGTTCCTCATGTATATTTCCAAGTCGTATCTCTCCTGCTTTGCCTTTGTTTGAGAGCTTGAAAAGTGTTGTTGAGGATTTTTCCGCGTTGACCTGCACCATCCATTTCTCTGCCCATGCTGCTATGTTGTCTCCTGCCCTTTGTATTCGCTTATTAGCGATAGTTAGATGTTCTTCTACACACCACACCACCAGGTCATCAGCATATAGGGCAGCTCTCACACCTTGTGGCTGATCGTGGATGAGGTCATTGATGAACACAAGGAACAGGGTGGGAGACAATACTGAGCCTTGAGGAACTCCATGTTTTAGGAGGATTTTCTTGCTGTTGTGGCCTTCCATGGTGACTCTTGCTTTCCGATTGTGTAGAAACGACTGGATCCATTTTCTCATATTACCCTTGATTCCGTTTCTTTGCAGTTTTACTATTAACCCATCTTTCCATATTTTGTCAAAAGCTGTTTGGAGATCTATCCATAGGGTAAAGACTTTTTCTTTTCTTGGAAGGCATCTTCATCGATCTGGGACAGGTATGTGATTTGGTCTTCTGTGCTGCTGCATTCTCTAAACCCTGCTTGTTCTGGCACTAAAATTTTCTCGGATTCCAAGTACCATTTCAATCTTCTGTTGATCATCCTCTCCATTGTCTTACATACACAGCTAGTTAGGCTTATTGGTCTGTAGCTGGTGGCCTTCCTGTTGTCTTTTCCTTTCTTTATGATGGGGCACATGAGCGCCTCTCTCCATGTCTGTGGCACACTGCCTGTCATCCAACTGTAGTTGTATATTTGCAAAAGTTTGCTCATTGCTGTATATCCTAAATGTTTTAACATGTCAGGAAAGCAGATCAAAGGTCAATCCCAAAAAGGCCTGTGTGATGTAGTGCTCTTTGAACAACTCCATAGTAAAAGCAGATCTTCCAGACATCACTTTCAATGGGCAGAACATTGAAAGGCAAGACAAGCTGAAGTATCTGGGAGTAATGTTTGATCGTGGGCTATCATTCAAGTATCATGTCGACTTGATCATACAGAAGTGCAAGTGAGGACTGGCAGCCTTAAAAACAATCGCTGCTGCACGCTTGGAACAGAAACTCCTGTTTCTCCTGTATCATCAGCTCATGATTTCAGTAATCAAGTAAGGTCTGGGAATACTCATGCTGTCAGTGTCACAATGTGAATAACTGGAACGCATTCAAAATGAAGGGATGCGACTAGTTTTGGGCTGTGCACGTGATACCTCCATTGTAACAATGAGATATGTGCTCAGACTGCTGTCGATTTGATCCAGATAAGTAATGGCCCAGGCAAAAACCTATATGCGGATAACTGACAAAATACACCCCCTACATGACAATGTAGCTGACATCAAAGGAGCAAGATTAAAGAGGGGGATGTCATGGATGGTACAGGCAGAGGCTACGATTGGTCAGGTGACCAAGGTTGAAAATATATCCAAAAGGGAAGAGTAGAGTAAGGGGAGAACTGGATAAACTACCAGCAGGTCATCATTAGCATTGGCAGAGAGTGCAGAGCTTGGGGCAATGGAAAGGCAGAGCTGGAGATCAATCAGCTGATAAGTTGTGGCTGGATGACCTATTACCATAGCATTTATTCGTGCTTGTAACCAGTCATTATAAAACATAAGAATTAGCTACTAACTACCATAGAGAATAAACAGAGCAGTTACGACATTTCGTAGTTACCAAAAGACGAGTTACACTGAGTATAGGATGACATAAAAACGAAACTGAAACTATGTCAAACTGGGTGGCCCACCGCTATCTTTTGGCGGGAGTTGCCTAGCAAAAAGTGACGCAAATAGGAATAGCCTTACTCCCTGTACGGATGCTTGATAGAATAACCAATAAATTAACAAAATATTTGTTTATCCAGTGAAAGGGTAGTGTCACAGTATAATAACTAAATTACACCTTCATGACATTATCCTCTAAGGTCGTATCAAACTGCGAGAGGTCACACAATCAAAATACTTGTAACCGCTATTCACAAAGCGTAACACAAAGGCGTGCTGACAATCACCCTTTTTTTAATAACGACGATGGTACACGTACGAATTCAATAACAACAGCAATAAATTGTCAGCAATAACCATATGGCTGGCTCAGCAAGTCCTATTACCATTGGAATATAAAACAATAATGTACAAAACCCAGTGACCATAAAGAGAGCACGATCAAAATACAATACGGCTTCTAAAGCTGGCCAACTGACATCTTTCTCCATCAGGCTTCCTGTTCACTCCACTCCATTGCACCCTTTTCTTTTAAAGCTGATGTGGGCACCAAAAGATAATTTTATTCCATCAAAGCCCATGTGCGCAAAAAAAAGATATTATGTGACAGGTAGCAAGATCACACACTACCCAAAGATGCCAAGAAATATTATTTTGGTAGTCAGTAGTACAGATAGAGCCATTGCAACCGGAGGTGTTCTAAAACTAAGCGTTGTGTAGCAACCTGGTGCTCCTCCAGTTTTAGATCACAAAAATCTTGGCTCCAACGTTGTGATCCACAACAGAATGCAGCCGCGTCCGTTATTATTCTTCATCAGTAAATTTTGCAGTCGCAAGAATAAATACGCCTTATGCGAAAATCTATGTGAAACTGACTTTTAACTTGTGATTAAACAAGTAAGTACGATTCGCTCGAACATTATTTCTATTTCAGCTCAATATCAGTGAATACTATGATTAGGCTAAGAAGCAAATGAAGCCAGTAACAGTAGAAATAAAACCAGTAGAGGCTCCTCCACCAAAGGTGCCATTTAACAAAGAAACTTCATTTAAGGAAATTGAAGAAAAAGTAAATACTGATGAATGTTTTAATCCATGTTGGATGGAAGTAAAAGAAAGAAAATTTATTATGCATGCAACCGATTCTCCATTGAGACCATTGTAAATATATTAACCTCTGATTGTACAATTTTGTTGTTGATGTGGAAAAGTTCAACTGTTAAATAAATCTTGATGCATTACCAAAGTATTTACTGAGAATCATTGAATATTGGACTAGATACATGTTGTGGTTGTACTGAATATTGTATTGTATTACATATCATCACCACTATCTCTCACAAAAATAACATCTCAAGAGGAAGGAACCTACCTGGGTTAGAAAGTGATATACGCCAAGGAACCACCAACTCTGGCGGACTTTAAGCCAGTATTCTATACTTGGAGAACATACTTTAATAAAATAACACTATTGCCTGTCCAACTATAATCCCAATCAAGTAATCTCTTTAACTGGTGCTGCCACAAAGTGATCATGCTGGGGATGATGATGCCAGTGTGTACACTGATGGGCATGTAGTGCATGGTGAGAAATCAAGAACGGGCTTCTCTACGAGAATAAAGGGCAGGGTCATTGCTGAACAGAGTGGAGCCTACGTCATCATTAGCTTTGGCAGATAATGCAGAGCTTGGGGCAATGGAAAGGTAGAGCTGGAGATCAATCAGCTGATAACAATGGACAACAGCCAAATTGTATCCGAGACAATAGTAGCCATTGTTAACTAATTTGGACATGCTGATCACGAATATGAACTTAAAAATTGCGAATTAGCTCTAGTTTTCAAGATCAGGGGTCAGTAGGCTGGTGGCTTCACCTTCTCGATGTGAATGACCCAGTCCTTCTCTTTTCTATAGCCCTGATGTGTGATTCCCCACAAGATGGATAGCCTTGAGAGCAATTGGATGACGCAATCTGTAGCAGTCATTGCAACCACATTTCTTCCTTCTCATCATTTGTGTTGTAGATTCTGTGAGTGCAGGCGAGTCATTCATGATGCCTCGTGAATGTGTGAACAGAGCGGATTATTTTTGCTATATTTGCAGACAAAGACTTTGCTATCACAAAGTCGACCCATTACACCGATGATAAAGAAAGTTTACAGCCTTTATTTTGGTTGTGAGATCGGTGAGCAGGACCGGTATTGGGCCCCACACATATGTTGTAAATCCTGTGCAATGAATCTGTGCTGCTGGTTGTACTGAAAAGGAGATCGATGCGTTTTGCAGTTCCAATGGTGTGGAGGGAACCGACAAACCATCTTAATGATTGTTACTTTTGCATAACTCCTCCAATTGGACATGGTATTTCTAAGAAGAAAAAGTGGCCTGTGACCTATCTGAATATTCCCTCTGCTATGCGGCCAGTGCCTCACAGGAAAGGACTTCCTGTTCCGGACCCACCAGAATCTTATATTCTGGATGATGAAGAAGATAATAAGGCCAGTGGACATCCGTCACCTGTGAAAGCATCTACATCAAGAGATCCTGATTTTGTGCCTATTGAAGAGTCTGCACAGCCACATAAAATTACCCAGAGTGAACTGAATGCTGCCATCAATGGTTCCTATACCTTGTAGTGGTATGGCAGCTTGCGTACCCTGACAATCCCCAGAGCTATGCCAGTGGGAGTTTTACTCCTGGTAGGTTCAACCAAGCTGGACTGGTCTGTGTGGGTAGGAGTCAGACAAAAGCTGGTACCCTGGTCCTCCAGGTTGGGGGTTTTAGCATAGGGCTGACACCCCTGTCTATGTAAAAAAATAATGAAGTTACGGAAACAACATCAAATGAACAAACTTTGCTGCGGGATGGACATTCGGAGTCTGTGTCTCGTATGACTGTCAGTGGTGAAAGCCGAAAGGAAGCCACTGACATGAAAACGGATGTCCTGACCGCAAAACAGGATACAAGAATAGGATTTTGGAATGTCAGGACAATGTACGAGACAGGTAAACTAAGACAGGTCACGGCAGAAATGAGAAACTATAGGTTACACATCCTGGGGATAAGTGAAAGCAGATGGACAGGGGCAGGAAAAGTTAAAACAGCAACAGGAGAAACAGTACTTTACTCTGGAAGAGAGGATGGACAGCACAGTGAAGGCGTAGCCATTATTCTACAGAAAGGGATAGAAAGGACATTACTGGAATGGAAACCCATCAACAACAGACTGATACGATTGAGATTGAGAGGGAAATTCACCAACACTACAATAATACAATGCTACGCACCAACGAATGATAGCGATGAGGAGGTCAAGGATGAATTCTATCAACAACTGCAGAAAGAAATGGAAGACACACCTAGATATGATCTTGTTATAGTAATGGGAGACCTCAATGCGAAAGTTGGTACACACAATACATATAATGAAAGAACAATGGGGAAATGCGGCAGTGGAACAGCAAACAAAAATGGGGATAAGCTAATAAGTTTCTGTAGCATTAACAACCTGGTCATTGGAGGGACACTTTTCCCACATAAGGAAATTCACAAGTTAACATGGGAATCACCAAATGGTCGGGACAGAAACCAGATAGACCACATCATGTTTAATGGTAGATGGAGACATGCATTACAAGATGTGAAGGTAAGAAGAGGTGCAGATGTGGGAAGTGATCACCATTTAGTAGTAGCAAAACTGAAAGTGAAACTAAGAAGGGCTGGACCAACTGTAACTACACAGAAAAGGTTTGACATCAGCAAACTGAAGGACCCCCTTACCAGAAAAGCTTTTGCGGCCGACATTAAGAAACGATATCAATTTGCCAAAAGCCAGGAAAAGACATTGACTGATGATATAGACCAGAATTTCAACACCATTTCAACAATATATAAGGAAAGTAGCAAATCATGCTTAGGATTCCAGGAAAGGAAGAAGCAAGACTGGATAACATCAGAAACACTAAACACCATAAAGATGAGAAAGGAAATGAAAAGAAAGAAAACAGAAGCGAAGTCCCCCAGGTTAAAGCAACTATATAGCGAACAGTACAGCCAGCTGGACAGGGAAGTTAAACGCCAAACCCGAGCCAACAAAAGGAATTTCCTAGACGATCTTGCAAAACAGGCAGAAGAGGCAGCACTGAGAAATGAACAAAGCACAGTATACAAAATAACTAAATTCATCAGCGGAAAACAAGGTGCAAACAATATTACATTAGTAAGAGATAAGCAAGGAAATCTCATCAAGACAGCAGAGGGACAGGAAACAAGATGGGCAGAGCACTTCAGAGAAACTCTGAACAAGGAAATACCAGAGACACAATTGAATGTTCCTGAGGCTGAAAACGATCTAGATGTAAATACAGACATTCCACGAAAAGAAGAAATCATCACAGCAATCAAAGGGTTAAAGAACGGTAAAGCTCCGGGCCATGATAACTTAAATGCAGAGCTATTTAAGACAGACCCTGAGCTAGCAGCAGAACTATTAGAACCACTATTTGCACAAGTGTGGAAAACGGGGACAACACCATCAGCGTGGAACAAAGGAATAATTGTCAAATTGCCCAAGAAGGGAGATCTTGCAGACTGCAATAATTGGAGAAGAATCACTCTTCTCTCAGTTCCCAGCAAAATACTAGGCAGGATAATTATACAGAGAATTTCAAAGGCAGTAGACTACAAACTGAGGAAAGAACAAGCAGGATTTAGAAAGAACAGAAGATGTGTAGACCATATATTCACTCTCAGGAACATTATAGAGCAGTGCTCAGAATGGCAAAGACAGCTTTACATAAATTTTGTTGATTTTGGAAAGGCTTTTGACAGCATACATAGGGACAGTTTATGGAAAATACTGAGAGCTTATGGAATTCCAAGCTGCATAGTGTCAATCATAAAAAGCCTCTATGCCAACTTTACGTGTAGTGTTGGGCAGAGCAACCTAACCTTCGAGGTGAAGACAGGAGTATGACAAGGATGCCCCTTATCAACCACTCTATTTTTAACAGTCATAGACTGGGTGATGCACCAGACAACAGAGGGCAGTCCAAGAGGAATAAGATGGACAACATTTTCTACATTGGAAGATCTGGAATATGCAGATGACATTGCACTGCTGGCACATTCACATCAACACATCCAGGAAAAAACGGATAGACTTAATAAGTTTAGCCAGCAGGTGGGCTTGAACATCAATTTAAAGAAGTCTGAGGTCATGACGCTCAATGTGAGCAACCCTGAGCCCATATCAGTAAGGAATCAGCAACTGGTACAGACAGATACCTTCACATACCTAGGAAGCATAGTAACACCGGACGGTGGGGCAGGCAAAGACATCAACATCAGAATGAATAAGGCAAGAACAGCCTTCTTTAGCCTAAATAACATCTGGAAGTCCTCCCAATACAGCACAAGCACAAAATTAAGATTATACCAGAGTTGTGTGCTTTCTGTGCTTCTCTATGGTGCGGAATGCTGGAGAGTCACAGAGAAGGAAATGTCAAAATTGTCCTCTTTTCACACAACATGCCTAAGAAAAATTCACCGCATCTTTTGGCCGAATACCATTACCAACCAAGATCTGCTTACTCGTAGCAAGCAAGAGGACATGCACACCATCATAGCTGGCAGACGCTGGAGCTGGGTTGGTCATGTCCTCAGAAGAGACCCCGATGCCATCACAAGAACAGCTATGCTTTGGACCCCTGAGGGAAAGCGAAAGAGAGGCCGACCAAAAACAACTTGGCGGAGGACTGTGGAGGCTGAGATGCAAAGAATGAACCAGAGTTGGGGCACTGTACGAAGGATGGCCACCGACCGTGCAAAGTGGAATCAATTTGTTGTTGCCCTACGCCACTAGGCGTGATGGCCACTGACTGCTTTGACGGTCGGTGGTTAAGGATCGAAGAAGAAGAAGAACTGAATGATCTAGTGAGAGGTCTGGAATTGCCAAAAAATAAAGCATAGCTGTTGGGGTCCAGACTGCAGCAATGGAATCTTCTAGAAGAGAATGTGCATTTGTTTTGTGCTCTGCAAAAAGATCTGCTTCCATATTTCAAAATGACAGATAACATCATTGCTTACGTTGATATAGTGGGTCTGGTGGCAGCACCACACATCAACTACAAAGACGATAATTGGAGGCTGTTTATTGATTCATCTAAGTTGAGCTTAAAAGCTATGCTGCTCCATAATGGTGACGTGTTACCATCTGTTCCACTCGGGTATGCAGTCCACGTGAAAGAAATGTACAACAACATGAAACACCATTAACTATGACAAGTATAAGTGGCAGATTTGTGGTGACCTGAAGGTCATTGCCATCTTGATGGGGCTACAGCAGGGTTACACAACGTTTTGCTGTTTCCTCTGTCTGTGTTACAGTCATGCCTGGACTTCCCACTACATGAAAAAGGATTGGCCCCAACGACAATCACTTGAACCAGGGAAAAAGAATGTACTTAACGAACCACTTGTAGAATCCCACAAGATCTTCGCCCTCCTCTCCACATCAAACTTGGACTAATGAAGAATTTTGTAAAGGCAATGGATCGAAATGGGGCAGGATTTTTATACCTTTGTGATAAATTTCCAAGTCTCAGTGCGGCCAAAATCAAGAAAGGTGTATTTGTTGGTCCACAGATACATCAGCTCTTCCGAGATCAGCATTTTGATGATATCCTCAGAGGTGATGAAAAGTTAGCTTGGAATGCTTTCCAGCAAGTGGCCACTGTTACGGTGTTATTTTAAATGACGGCGTCTGCTGGGGTTAGCAGTGCACAACGTTTAGGGGTCAATAACATTAATAGAATATGTCGATATTCTACGGACTACTGAACGCGAAATATATGCTAAGATTATGACGTATTCGCGTTGGGAAGGTCACGATTGGTGACTTGGTTACATTACCCTTATTACATTGTCCGTCGAGCCGTGAAGTTGTGTTTTTACCTCCTTTCATAATTGGGCTTGTTAATAGCCATACTGCTGTAACTTAATCTAAGGACTCAGGGTCAATACAGATAAGGATATATCTAAATGAATTCATAAAGGTTTATGAGTAACCTGTGAAGGAAGGATCTTTTATAAATAATTTGATTATATTTGTCAAGACATCATGCGCTCATTTCTGGCTGTATGGAACCCAGCAGCGCATGTACAAAGCCATGATGGTCTGTCGACATGAATGTAGTAACTGACACGGACGGACCTTAATATTATGCACGTAATTTCTAATGAACTATATATGAATGTATACCTATGTGAACTGTCTTCGTGCGTCAACTTGTAATAAATATTGGACTCTAATCGAAGACTTACCCACATTACTTTGATTACGTTTGATTGCTTCAACTTGCATAGTTGATTGTCCTTTGACCTGATGAACTCTTCTTTATAGGAAGTTTATATTAATAATGAATCAGTTCGTACGGAACCGAGGTTTGCTTGGACACTTATTAATCAACAACAAAACTTTGTGTCGACCTCAACTGAGATAATGATAGATAAGCAAGCATACAAGCTAAACTAATAATAATCGAACAAAGGACACCCCAACACCAGCGACACCCACGCTTTGTGATAAATTTCCAAGTCTCAGTGCGGCCAAAATCAAGAAAGGTGTATTTGTTGGTCCACAGATACATCAGCTCTTCCGAGATCAGCATTTTGATGATATCCTCAGAGGTGATGAAAAGTTAGCTTGGAATGCTTTCCAGCAAGTGGCCACACACTTTCTAGGAAACAATAAGGCTGACAATTACCAGGAGCTTGTAGAAACCCTCTTGCAGCGCTACGAGAGACTAGGGTGCAACATGTCTTTGAAATTACACTTTTTACACTCTCATCTGGATTTCTTCCCTGCTAACTGTGGTGCTGTCAGTGACGAGCATGGGGAACGATTTCATTAGGATATTACTACCCTCAAAAAAAGGTACCAAAGGAAATGGAATGCCGCACTGCTAGCAGACTATTGTTGGACCCTTGTGAGAGATGCTCCAGAAACTCATTACAAGTGACAGGCAAAAAGGCGTCACTGTGAATCAATTCCGCTATGAGCATTATTATCATACGGTATGTATATGCAAATGTGTAAAACTTGTTTGATAGATATTTTAAAAACTAGAGCTAATCTGGTGTACAGTTTTAACGGCCATTTTCATATTCAACAGCCCAAACAACATAAAGGTAACTTGGTTTAATCTCTGATACACACAAAAAGTCAAAATTTGTTGTCCAGTGTAAGTGATCATGCTGGGGATGATGACACCATTGTGTACACTGATGGATCTGTAGTGCGTGGTGAGAAATCAGGATGGGATACTCTACGAGAACAAAGAGCAGGGTCAATGCTGAACAGAGTGAAGCCTATATGACAACAACCTCCAGCATGAGAATGGAGGTAGCGGCAGTTACTGCAGCACTGAGGTGGCTGTCTGAAACTCCATCAACCAGGGCAGTTATATTGTCAGACTCTCAGAACTGGTGTGGATCTACTGTCCTGGTCATGCAGGGGTTCATGGCAATAAGAGAGCTGACAGACTGACCTCGAGAGCACCCATAGTGGGGACACTGAACATGGATAAAGAAGAGATACTAAGTGCAAGTAATGATCGCCTGCTAGAAAATGACACTGCAATGAATGAATCAACAAGACTGAGACTGTTGGAGTGTGGCATGAAATGTGGGACTAGCACAGATGGATGTGAGAGAGGATGCAAAGGTTGTATATACAACCAGCATGCTACAAGTACAGTTAGCATTCATACTCTTCGACATTTGCTGAGGGAGACTGAACACCTATGGGTTTGTCCTGAGTGCAGAGAGGTCGATTCTGATTAACAAAAACAATTATTTCATAAGGTGTAGCAGCTTGTCTGTCATGTAAGCATTTAGCTATGTCATTGTCTCTATTTTTAGTCTCTATCTCAGGAAGTCATGTGTTTTTACTGACTATTTTGTGGCCGTGTAAAAAGCGGAGACAAAAATAATTATAAAAAAAATATCACCTCCGACGGGACTCGAACCCGCAATCCCCGGCTAGCACTCTCTATAGCCCAATTGGCGACGCTAGGAGGCCGATGCCATCTCCTACACTAAAAACCTCTCCATCAGACTTTAACTCTCTAGTACTCTACTCATAATTACTTCTTAACACTATCACCCAATCTGAGGAAGTGTTGTAAAGGGCATCACCAGTTGGTTAAATCTGCAGCTTTATCCTTCCAGGTTGCTGGATTTATGTCCAGTGCCCTCATGACTCTCTTACACACATCTTTGAGCCTCAGCTGCTATTGCCTAACTGTTCTTTAGCCATCTGCCAGTTATCTGTAGAAAATATCTTTCAGGATGCGGCTATCTTCCTTGAGGTGGACATGGAAAAGCCAGCATAGTCTGCACTGTCTAAGCAGTGTATACATCCTTTGAAGGCCAGCACATGATAACATCTTGACATTTGTCACTCAATGAAATACCAAGGATGTGGGGTAGACACATTGATGGAAGGTAAAAAGCCTTCTTTCTTGCTTAACATAGGTTGTCCAGGTCTTACCTAAGGAAGTGTGCTGGATATGCAGGCATTATATCCTGCTGCTCATGGTGAGTTTGGAGTTTCTCCAAATAATTCATTGTGAGGTGGACAAAGGTGGCTTCAGCTATGCCGGTGTGGCTGTCAATTTCTGTGTCCAGAGTGAGTTAATAACTGATGGTAGACCCCACTGTAGAAGTCATATAACTGCAGTATTAATTACTTCTGTATATTATACCTAAAGGTTGTTATAGCCAGGAGTTGTAGTGGGGATAAGCTCTCACTGCAGATAAATGCTTCTATGGCATGCACCTCAAATAGGCTCTAACAACCAAGCCCAGCTCCTGGCCTTCCCATGTGGCTCAATTTGAGCCCAGCAGAACTGTTTCCACTGATGGGAGAAGGGGCGAAGGCAAATCATTGGTGCCTTAAAACCAGCAGCTTCGGGTAGATAGGGCTCATGATCCTTGGTTGGCAGCCTATCTAAGAGAATGTAAACTTTGAATTCAAGCCACCGCTGTCTTGAAGGAATATCCATTTATGGGAAAGGCTTCAGGGAGTAAATCCTGAGGATAAATCCAGAGTCGGTGTGTCTAAGGCAGTCTGCATGGAGAGGGGGAACATGCTGCATGGGCAACAGCTTGATCTCCATAAAACTGTGCCCAAGCCCATGCTTGAAAAGGACTACACATTTTATTGGCAGGGGAAAGACCTTAATAAAATTAGACAACACGGATCAGGTTTTGTGGTTTAAAAAAATGGCTAACTAAAATGCTTGAACTGGGCAAGAATGGATCAGAGTGCCTGGTAACGCTCTGCTTGAAAACTAGCGCAGGTCCCATCACCTTTGTCAGTGTGTATGCTCCTACTCAGTACTCTGCCTCAGAAGCTAATGATGAGTTATAAGAGAATCTAGCAGCAGTCATCAAAAGCACACCTAGGCAAGAACAGTGTGTTCTCCTTGGTGACTTCAATGCTAGATCCGGTGCAGATAATGTTTCATGGCCTTCATGTCTGGGCAGGTTTTGTATTGGCAAGATGAATGAAAATGGACAACGGCTCTTAAAGTTGTGTGCCCATCATGACCTCTGCATGACCAACACCTACTTTTAGACAAAACCCCAGCATAAGGTGTCATGGAGACACCCACGATCCAAGCACTGGCACCAACTGGATCTGATTCTCGCCAGAAGAACACTTCTCAGGTCTATGCTCTATACACGCTCGTACCATAGTGCAGACTGTAATACAGATCACTCCTTGGCTTGCTGCAAAATCAGAGCACAACCAAGGAAACTCCATTATGTCAGACATGAAAGAAAACCATGCATTGATACCAGTAAGATGTCAGACCCTGTCATTAACACTCAATTTACCACGACTTTCAAAGAAGTGCTCAGTAGCCCACAGCATGGTGAGAGTGTTACAGAGAACTGGGAGCACTTGCGGAACACCATTCAAAGTACGGCACACACCACTTTTGGTAAGAAGACAGCGAAGTCAAGTGACTGGTTCGATGCTTCATCAGATGTGATGGCACCTGTTGTTGACGCTAAGCACAGTGCTGTGACTGAATACAAACATTCATCGAGTGCTAGAACCCTCCAGATCCTGAAGGATACAAGAAGCAATATCCAACAAACTGCACAATGTTGTGAAAATGACAATGGCTCTAGTTCAGTGAGAGCATACAGACTGCAGCGCAAACAGGCAACATTAGACAAATGTATGACAGTATAAAGAAAGCCCTTGGTCCCCAAAAAAGCAAGACGGCACCGCTAAAAGCCAACAGCGGGAAGAAACTAACCGATAAGGGTAAGCAGATGGAGAGGTGGGTCAAGCACTACTCTGAGCTTTACGCCAGAAAAAATACCATAACGCTTGCAGCCCTTGACACTGCCAAATGTCTGCCAACTATGGAGGAGCTGGATGCTGAGCCAACTTTGGAAGAACTTAGCAAGGCCATTGATAGGTTTGGCCTCTGGCAAAGCACAAGGCAGTGATGGAATTCCTCCTGACTTAATTAAATGCTGTAAGAGCTCGCTATTACATCCCCTGGATAGGGTGCTGTGCCAGTGCTGGGAAGATCCAACTATTCTTAAAGACATGTGAGATGCCACAATTGTAACACTGTATAAAACCCAGGAAGATAGAAGTGACTGCAGTAACTACGGAGGCGTTTTCCTTCTTAGTATTGACAGTAATGTTTTTGCAAGTCTTCTTGTGGCGTAGCGTTTGAAGGATAAGAATTAGTTAGAAGAAATAATAGATATGAATGTGGAAAATTTGGCTCAAGAATTCCTGTTGGGTTTTCCCACTTCTGAAGGGTGACAAAGAGGGTAAATTCTCCTAACTAGACAAGGTCTGGAAAAGGTTGTAAGGAGATATTTGGTCTCTCGCTACCATAGTCCCCTTCTCAGTTATCTATTATTGTTATCCTTTAAATTATATTATATTTTACGACCCCCCCCCCCCCCCCCCCCTCCCTTATAAAGGAAGATAAACATCGGACAATATTCAACATCTAATAGAAGGAACAAAGCATGGGGTACATTATATACACCCAATTGGTTTATTGCAATTAAAATGAATAGATGGTGAATGATAGTTTTGTCGATGGAATTAGTGTCTGCTGTATGTACTATGTGTCTCACATCAAGTGTTTTTCATCATGGATGACTAAAATATGGCATTGATATAGGTGAGTTCCCTTTCTATAGGAACTTAGCTTTTCAGCCCCCGGGTGATAGTGAAGCGTGGTTAGTTCTCCGGTCTCCTTCTGACGTTGCACCAGGTAGGTCTTGAATGGTTCGGATTTGCCTTCTCTGTGCTCGACTCCGTATCCTGCTCTGAGATTGGACTGTCGTGCAAGGCTCCACCATAGACTGAAGACAAATACGATGGCTTCATTAATTTTCTAGCTTTAGAAAGCAGTCTTTCCCTAAGCCGTCCGTCTGCCAGTCATCTCAGATTTTAGTCTCTAACATCATATGTCTAGAGCCTAATCTTGAATTCAAGTTTCTCCTTTCTGTCCTTTATTATATTTCTCTGCCCCGGTGGCAGTATTATAATTCTTTAGACTGATTTATCGTCAACTTAACCCGATGAATTATTATAAATGTCAGTTAAACCCACCAAATTTATCATAGAAATGTCGGCAACAGTATTCTAGTTCTGTGCCTCTAGCCTAATCGTCATGTCAATTATGATGAATTTAACAAATAACACTGGCTAACAAAAAAAAATTTTTTTTTTCTTTCTCTAACATTTCTATGTTTTTCTGGTCAATTTTAATGCGCTGTTTTTAAATCTGCAAACCGTTTTTCTCTATCAGGTCGGGATCTCTAGAAATACGCAATTGAAGTTTTTTAACAACGCATACAGTATTACAACATCATTCGTACAAGAAGTATAACAGTTATGTAGGCTTGAATTTCTTTGCAGTCGACTTTCGTCGGTGAATGGCATGTGGTACATCGCGATGAAGCATCCAACAATAATCGGCAAGCATGGTCACACTCCACCGTCCTTGATAACGAGACTCCATTACGGCGATATCTTGATGGAATCGTTCTCCATGTTCATCGCTGACTTCGCCAAGGTTGTCAGGGAAAAAGTCAAGATGCGAATCAAGCAATGGATTTTGAGGGACATGTTACAGCCCATAATTCTGTATGCATCTATGCACTGCTTAACAATATGCACATAGTCGACAGATTTGTGATTTCCCAGAAAGTTATCGACGATCGATTTGAATGCCATCTATGCGCGAAGTTCACTACCATGTAACAAGTTCTCGAATTGTTTGTCTGCAATAACTTTCCTAATCTGAGGTCTTACAAAGATACCTTCCTTTATCTTTGCATCGCTAACTTGCAGAAACTTTTCTCGAAGATAAGTGAAAGCTTTGCTTGGTTTATCTAACGCTTTTACGAAATTCTTCATGAGCCCCAACTTCATATGTAACGGTGGTAAAATGATGCTGTCTTTGTTAACTAGTGGCTCGTTTATTATATTTTTATGCCCGAGCTGCATACGATCCCTGATAGGCCACACCTTTCTTGCATAATGTTCCTGTCTGTTGCGGCTGTCCCATTCACATAGGAAGCAACAAAATTTAGTATACCCAGTCTGCATGCCCGTGAGAAATGCAATGACCTTTAGGTCTCCACAAATCCGCCATTGGTAGTCATTGTACTTTATTTTTGCCAAAATTATAGCCATATTGTCATAAGTTTCTTTCATATGAACAGAGTAAGCGACTGGAATTGATGAAAATAAATTTCCGTTATGCAATAACACGGCTTTTAGACTAGTCTCAGAAGAGTCGATGAAAAGTCGCCATTCATTGACTGTGTGCTCATGACCAAGGTGCACCATTAGACCGTTTACATCTTTGCATTAGCAAATGTCATCATCCATCTCAAAGTATTGAACAAGTTCTCTGTGTCTATGATGAAATTTAGATATCGGAGTATTGGGCGCTAAAAGATTCCATTCTTTGAGTCACGAACAGAGTAATTCCGCTTGTCCTTTGGTAAGAGCGAGATCACGTATTAGATCTGAAAGTTCTGAATGGTTAATTAAGTGAACACCATCATTCACCGGTATATAATCCGAGTCAGATATAGCTTCTAAAGCAGGTAAACTATCACTTTCTGATGGTTCATTCACGTCCAACGGATATTGTTCTGGTGGAACTGGGATCGGACACTTGATTGGATCATAAGGCACTGGTTTCGAAACCGATTCAATATTTGGATAAACTACAGACTTTCTAGTTTTAAAAGTGAAACCATGGATATTTGTCAAGCAGAAGTAACAATCAGTAGCGTGATTTGTCGGTTCACGCCATATTACTGGCACCCCAAAAGGCATCGACTTATGCTTCGGCGATTTTCGTAACCAACCTGCCAATGTATTTGCACAAGTCGAACAAACTGCATTTGGCTTCCAAGATTTATTTGCATCATCAACTTTCGAATCGAAATAAAGTTCATATGCTTTCTTTAGTAATGGTGTAAAGTTTTTCTGGTGAACACGATCGGTAAAATATCCGCACACGTAACAGAACAGATCAGCCGAATTTCTACAACTTCTAGAAGCCATATTTCGCTCAGAATTATTTCAAAATACAGTAACTATTGGAAAAATAGCGTAATATATGTCATGCATCTTTTAGCAGTATAAAAAGTAGAATTATTTTGCATTTTATTAATTTTTAATAAGTTATATAGTAAAAATGAAACGGAGCAAATAACGGTTTCCCAAAAATATATTTATTCACAAATATCTTAAGAACCTGATGTGATAGAGATAAACGGATTTCAAATTTGAAATCAGCGCAAGAAACTGACCTAAGAACACTTATTCTTATATAAGAAAGAAAAATGTTGTTTGTCAGTGTAATTGGACACCAGTGTTTGAGAATTGTCTGACAACATTATCACAACACTTCATGTCTGGTCGCATCGTCATATAATTTATAATGAATATATGTCACGGTCTGTCACATTATCGTTAATATTAATTTCCGCTAGTCTAAGCATCGGTCGAAAATAATCAAATAATATGGAAATTAATATATATATTCCCGTTAACATTCTTATGAACATGTACATATCCCGTGGGATCATAAAATACACCCGATCACATGTGGCTGGATGTGATCGTAAAGCAAAAATATGAATAAAGTAAACGCAGTTATACCAATTTTGCATCGATTTTATAAGGTACTACACATTTCATCACAATATTATGTTCTAACGAGATTTTCACTTACCTACTCAGAGATGGACCATAATCACAATTTAGACACGTGGCTTCAATGCTTTTAATGCGTGAATTCGCCGATATCTGGATTAGGTCTAGCTGTCTCAAGGTTTTCTGGGCAAGTGAAAAATGGCTGGATTTGCCGCACTTTTAGCGGGTCATTTCCGCTTGGACACGTGATCCGTAGCGTGCATCATGTGACCTTAGCATCATATAGACGCTCCAATCAATAACGTTAAAAGTCACGTGGGGTTCCTAAAGTGGCCTAAACTGGTTCTACCTAAGTTTAAGCAGTCTTGTCCTAAATTAAAGCGGGTTTCTAGCTACCGAGGTCAGGGGTCAACAATGACGTTGTATCTAAAAATAGTATTAGGCGCTAGGAGAAAATCACTGAACACTAGGAGAATATCCGCAAGTGTAATTTCCCGTGACTTTACGGGCTTCTCGATCATGCATTGAAGATGATAAAAAATGGCAGCTCATAAATAATAATAAAAAAAAGAAGAGAAGATTGGGCAAGTCGTCACACTTCTTAACGTGACTACACAAGTTAGCTGAGCGCATATATCCAGAGTCACAGTGTGGATTCTGAGCTGGTAGATCAACAGACATGATCTTTTCTCTCTGCGAGCTCCAGGAAATATCAAGAGAGCATAAAAAGCCTTTATATATTACCTTTATAGACCTCACAAAGAAGCGATGGACTCTTCAAAATCCTCCGTAAAATAGGCTGCCCTGCTAAATTGCTGGAAATAATAAAGTCGTTCCATGAAGACATGAAGGGAACAGTTCAATATGCTGCAAGCACATCACAGCCCTTCGACATAACACAGTGGCATTAAACAATGCTGCTTTCTGGCTCCAGCCCTCTTTGGGATCTTCTTTGCTTTACTCAACATGCATTCAGAGATACAACTGAAGGAATTTGCCTTCACACTAGGTCAAATGTCCGACTGTTTAATCTCACAAGGCTGAAGGTAAAACAAAAATCTAAAAGGTCACTATAAGAGACTTGTTATTCACTAATGATGCTGCAATCGTCACTCAAAGCCAACAGGAGCTTCAGAGCTTGATGAATCGCTTCACTCAAGCATGTAAGGACTTTAGCCTCACAATAAGTCTAAGGACAACAAATGTGCTGTGTCAGGATGTGGATCTTGCACCAGTTATCATTCATTTCATAACACTCCACTCCCAAAGGAGCATAGGCCTTCAACAAACACATGCCAAGTCCTCCTGTCACATGCCATCATCTCAAGTTCTTTCCAAGTTTTCCTTATCATTTTCACCTCTGTGTCCAGCTCTCTTCTCCATGTGCTTCTTGGTCTACCTCTGCCTCTCTTGCCCTGGGGGTTCCAGAACAAGGATTGCCTTGTAATGCTATCAACAGGTTTCCTCAGTGTGTGTCCTATCCATCGTCATCGTCTTCTTCTCATCTCTTGTTCCACTGGCACTTGTCTAGTTCTTGTCATCAGTTCCACGTAGGTAACCTTATCATACCATTTTAATCCTTCTATTCTACGCAAGCACCCATTTATGAAAGTCTGTAGGTTTTGGTTGTTGTCTTTGTTGTTCTCCATGTCTCAGAGCCATACAATAGGACTGACTTCACATTTGAGTTGAAGATTCTTATTTTTGTGTTGGATCCGATTTCTCTTGATCTCCATATATTTCCCAATGCAATGAAAGCTCCTCTAGCATTTTGTGTTCTTAGTTTGATGTCACTGTCTGCCCCTTCAACTTTGTCTATATTGCTGCCAAGATATGTGTCGATTCTACATCTTGTATTGGTGTTTCTTCAAATTCAACCCGGTTATCATTACCTGCATTTATTCTCATTATTTTTGTCTTTTCCCTGTGTATTTTCAGACCCAATTGCTGTGACCTCTCATTGAGTGTTTTCATTTTGTCCTGCATCTGATTATGGTTATGGGACAAAAGAGCAAAGTCATCAGCAAAATCCAGATCATCCAACTGCTTAGTCAGAGTCCACTGGATTCCATTTCTGTTATGTGTTGTCGATGATCTCATAACCCAGTCTATTGCTAGTAAGAAAAGAAATGGAGAAAAGAGGCATCCCTGTCGCACTCCTGTTCTTATTCCAAACGGTTCTGTAAGCTGTCCTTCATGAAGAACTCTGCATGTCATGTCTTCATAATTATTGATAGTTATCATTATTGATAACTATTAATTGGCAGCGGTGCACCACTTCACATACCTGGGGTCTACCATCAATGACAAACTCTCTCTGGATACAGAAATTGACAGCCACAGTGGCAAAGCAGCAGCTACCTTTGCTCGCCTCACATTGCGTGTTTGGGGAAACCCCAAACTCACAAAGAAGACCAAAGCTGCGGTATATAACTCCTGCATCACCAGCCCACTTCTGTATGGCAGCAAGACATGGACAACCTTTGCCAAGCAAGAAAGAAGGCTCAATACCTTCAATCGATGGTGTCTATGCCTGATAAATGGTTATTTTTTGTGATATAGCTCGTCCAGTCACCACGTTAATAAAGCTGGTATTGGTGTAAATGGTCAACTCAAAACCGGCACAGTGTTGGGCATACAGGTCACCTTGTCCCAAAACGTAATGAGGCCCCGACAAGGATGTAATGTTGACTATGAGTGTTAATGTGAGTGTCAATACGCGAATGCATGGATTGTTCTGAAGAGTTGACTAGAAGATCAAACACTCACTCACACGTAGTTAGAAGTTAATGATGCAGACTACTGTGGTCGTTTCATACTGTTTAATTGGACGCACACACTTGGACAGTACGGGTATAGTTACAGGAAAACAGGTCGACATATATCATCATATTGTTGATCAATGGTCTACAATCTTAAGTTGGCATTCATGTTGAAGAACATTACAATGGAACGTCCGTAGACAAGCACTTAGATTTCCACTGTTTATAAATATAACCATCAGGCCTTACTGACCGATCATGTCAGTTAATAAATAATGTTCAAGCATGACTCCTAGACAGAACCTCTTTTCTAGCGAAGATTCCTTTAGGTAAAGTTCAGCAAATATTTCTGAAGACAATGTTAACCCACCAGTATTGGGTTTTCTTTATAACTGTGATCTCTTAATCATCACCTGATAATAAGGGGCATCCCTGTTCTCTGGTCGATAACACTAGTCAACAAATTTTCAAAAGTTATTTGTACCAGAAATTAAATATACCATTTCTTATTGATTTTGACATGCTGATTTCAAATATCATAATGAAATTCACCAATTGGCTCTGGGTTTTTTTTAAATGATGAATTTACATTACAGTAATACAAATAATGTATACTGGTTTAATTCTCTGGGATGAACAGCTAGTCTTTCTACTTTAGCATTATAAAAATTGTGGTTACATACTCAATTAATTGATATTTCAACATAAAATGATAGAAAAAATAAAAACATTATTTAAAGTTCACATATCATGTTTTAAAAAGGCACATTTGAACCCATTCCATCATTATTCAGTCGCTGTTCGAGCTCTCTTTGCTTGCTTCTTGTAGTCAATCGATGAGGTGTCTCTTGTCACAGTCCAACAGTAATCAGCAAGCATTGAAGGGCTTCAGTTGCCTTGATACCTTGTCTCCTTAGCAGCAATGTCCTGGTGAAATCGTTCACCATGCTCATCAGTGACCGCTCCACAGTTTGACAAAGAAATCCAGATGAGAATCCAGAAAATGAATTTTCAAAGACATGTTGCAGCCAAGACTCTTATACTTCAGAAGGAGATTTTCTACAATTTCATTGTAATTATCAGATCTGTTGTTTCCAAGAAAATTGTCCACCACTGACTTAAATGCTAGCCATGCTGCTTTTTCCTTGCCATGCAAAACGCAAAGAAACTCGTCATCATGAAGAAGTTTTCGAATTTGCGGACCAACAAATACTCCCTCTCTTATTTTAGCTTCACTCAGTCTTGGAAATTTTCTGATGAGGTATTTGAAAGCCTCATCTGTTTTCTCCATTGCCTTGACAAAGTTTTTCATGAGACCCAGCTTAATGTGCAAGGGTGGCAACAAAATCTTGCTGGTGTCGACAAGTGCTGGGTTCTCAACTTTCTTACTGCCAGGCTGCAATTACTGCCTGATTGGCCAATGTCTTCTGATGTAATGGTCACTTCGTGCACGGTTATCCCACTCACAGAGAAAGCAACAGTACTTGGTGTATCCACCCTGTAGTCCAAGCAAAAGAGCAACCACTTTTAAGTCACCGCAAAGTGACCAATGATGATGATCATAGTTTATACACTTCAAAAGCTGCTTAATGTTTTCATAAGTTTCTTTCATATGAACTGCGTGACCAACTGGAATTGATGGTAACACATTACCATTATTCAACAAAACAGCTTTAAGACTAGTCTTGGATGAATCAATGAAAAGCCTCCACTCTTCCGGTATGTAATTGATTTTGAGGGCTGCCATTAAACCAAAAATGTTGTGGCACGCAGAAAGGTCACCCTCTTTGAAAAAGAATGTAATAAGCGGCTTCTGGCGGTTCCTATACACAGAAATTGTAACATCTTCTGCTAGGAGATTCCACTGTTGCAATCTGGAACCCAAAAGCTCCGCCTTGTTCTTCGGTAAATTCAGATCTCTTACAAGATCATTCAGTTCACCTTGGGTTATTAAGTGTGGTTTAGTGGATGTAGTTTGCTCAAAATCGGGGTATTGCAGCATATGTGTGGCGCCCAGTTCTTATCTTGATCCCCTATTCTGCAGCCAAAATACAAACTGTATGCCTTCTTAATCACTTTAGTTATATTTAGTTTTTGTGATAGAAATGTCACCTCACCACATATATAACAGAATTTATTAGCACTGCTCACACATGTCCTCGGCATTTCTAACTACAATACTTTTGATGAGGACAAATGCACTAACTAATGGCAAAATTTTATCAGAGATACGATTTTTATACCCAAAGGTGATGTAACCATAGGTAATATTGCATCATCAACTTCTAGTTACATTTTTATTGGTCATTAGAAAAGATTATGCAATCGCCCACAACAGTTGTGTCATATATATAAATTGACCGTAATTAAATAAACTAGTAGCAAATATCTTGAAAACTAGAGCCAATCAACATTTTTAAATGTCATTTTCGTATTCAGCACACCAAAATTTGTTAAGATCAGCTATTTTCATTTCTGGTACATTTTGGTTGTTGACTAGTGTAATCGACAAAAAAATAGGATCCAAAATGGCTTCTGGTTCCAGTGAGCATTACTCACTATACAGATGCATAGTAAAGCTTCAATAAAGGCTTTGTTCATGAACACAAATGTTTCTACAAGAATCAGCATATTCTTTCATCATAACTGCTGCATACAATCATATTCAGTGCTGCTAAGTAACATGTCATCCCGACATATTGATATAGATAATTGTCCTGTAGATGTCTGCCCATCTAAGCCTAGCAAGGAAAAGTTCAGCAAAAAAGTTCTTTTACCTGGGCATGGGAAATACACTAGCAGAACACATACGCCCTCTCCTGGCATTACAGAATAAACACTGGGGAACTCATAGACTTAATAATCATATCAGAAACTATCTTCTTCCCCATAATAGATCACAGCGCTCAATAAACTTCGGACTAGTCTCCGACATGGCATTCACCAGGCATTCCATCATCACGGAAGACCCTTTTTCCTCTCCGCATGCGCAGAAACTGCCTGACCCCAACGTTCAGTACAAGGAAAAATAGTCCCACATAGAAATACAAAGATATTCTGATATAAGACCGAATCGTCTGAAATAGACACGGAGTAAACATAGACTCGGACCATAAACATTCCTGCATAAACCTAAGCAAGAACAATCTGTTTCTGGCCCAACAAGGAACAGACCAACAAAATCTAGATTCATACGCCAAATTCGATATCCAGGGGAGATAACCCATATAACAAAAGTATCAATCAATCATGGGTGATATATCTTTGACTAGGAAAGCATTTTGATTCTAAAAACAAATACTTTCCCTCAGACAAATAAATATTATAATAACTACATACATTGCCACCAGTAATCTGTTGGTAACAATGCCACATCTGCATTTCGTGGAAAGATAAAGTGACACCTCAGCATTCTGTATACAGGTGTTGAAATCCATCACCACATTTGTAATATCTCTGTCATCAAGCTGTTTGATGTGTTGATACTGTACACCATCAAGTAAGTCATCAAGTTGTTTGATGTGTTGATGCTGTACATCATCAAGTAAGTCATCAAGCTGTTTGATGTGTTGATGCTGTACACCATCAAGTAAGTCATCAAGCTGTTTGATGTGTTGATGCTGTACACCATGTAGCGAGATTTTGTACCTCTTGCTTTGTTGTGGAAAAAAAAATGTGTACCACGACGCACACACACACACAGCGCAGTAATAACACTCGGCGGATCTTGCTTTGAAGTTTAAAGACAGCGGAAATGTGAATTACGTTTAGCTGGAACGGTATTGCAAGAATGAGGAAATAGCTAACAGGAATGTATGGCGGACTTTCAAAGTTTGCATTTACTGGACATTAAATTATTAACTACAAGAGAACGCCTGGTTGGAATACAATTAAATAATAATAGTTCACTAAAGGAGATGGACTATGAATTATATCCTAAAGGATATTGTTCCAATATAAATAGTTTTAAAGATAATTAATATTTTTCACCTTTATTACATCTGCTAAAAGTTAGCTAATAATCTTTAAAAATTTATTATAACTACATGCCTAAACGGATTTAAATATAAATTGGATAGAATGAAAGCCTCATATGGGGAAAAGGAAATGATACATAGGAAAGAAGGATGGATATAAGTGTGTAGTGAACAGAAGAGAAAACAAGTACAGGAAAAGCACAGATTGCTTCAAATCGCCTCAAACCAGGAGATGAAACGAAAATCTTTTGGGACTTTTAGAGGTGCTTTCTCATATGGGCGAGAGACTGAAATATAAGGACAGAGGGACGCGTTGAAAATCACACACACCAAATCCAGAAGCCAGAGTGAGAAACTGGAAGACAGTATCTGCAAGAAAAGTTATTTTTTCATGCTGCATGCAGGGCAGATTAACTTCAACCAATATAGTCTCATCGTGAGCTTATAAATCCTAAGAGGGTATGTAAGTTTATTAAAGATATATGTTTTACTAATATCATTTTATTTCAGATTTTATTTCCGATTGATTGTATCAGATATAATAAAAAAGGGAATGACGCTAACCAGAGATAACCTTCACCGGCATTGTCAGGAAGCATAATCATTAATTGGTTAGCCAAATATATCATGGCTAGTTCTTGCTTGGAAGCTTATGACATACCAGCAAGTACATAAGTGACTTGACATCCATAAGTGGAAGGCAAAGGTTATATCGTACCCATGTATCATAACATGTGATTTATTCATGTATTTTGTTTATTCTGCACAGTATACATTATCTTATCATGCTATCTCTGTAAAATACTATCATAATTCATTCATTTATATACAAACACTGAAGACATGGTCGCATCATGAACAGCAGTGGGTGGTGAGATTGTTGGAACACCATGGCCACCTATTACTTCTTGTTCCAGGTTTTTATGATCAATGTTTATGATCATTCCTGATCGAGAAACTAAAGACTTGAAGACCGTTGATCCTGCTAACTGAAGCCTAGAGATCAACCAATCTTCAACACCTTAGTCCCCCATAGTTATAGGGCGGGCTGAAGGAAAGTCTTCCGCATTCAAGTGTGTCTCAGGAACCACGAACTAATTTCAGATGAGTTATGTGTATACAATCCACCAAATCCTGTGAGCAGTTTCTAAAAACGACTGTTTAATGATGACAACTAGATGGCAATAGATAATGTGACAAACTTGTTTTATAATTTCAGTGGAAGATAAATCCAAGACTTTTTTGCTTGTTTATTTTGATTTGTAACTGTAAATAATCATACATTTTACCATCTTCCAACACCCATTTCTCATTACAAGAATATAAAGATGTACATAATAAATTATGAAATTGTACTCATTTGACTTGTTAAATTTTTAACTGTTAAATTTTGAGTTACCTTTTCAAATTTAATTATATTATCACATAGGGTTACGACAGCGAAAGTAGCAACTTATACTTCTGAAGCCTAAATCTATTGTCCAGCTCAGAGTATTCACAGCTGTAACTCACTTGTGATACCAGTGTACTTCCCGGGCACTGGAACTTCACCCTTTCTGCAGAGAGATTCTACTTCTCCTCTACCACTATTATCATACTAGAAAAACCTTTCGCTACACACCATCAAGTAAGTCATCAAGCTGTTTGATGTGTTGATGCTGTACACAATCAAGTAAGTCATCAAGCTGTTTGATGTGTTGATGCTGTACACCCTCAAGTAAGTCATCAAGCTGTTTGATGTGTTGATGCTGTACACCATCAAGTAAGTCATCAAGCTGTTTGGTGTGTTGATGCTGTATACCATCAAGTAAGTCATCAAGCTGTTTGATGTGATGATGCTGTACACCATCAAGTAAGTCATCAAGCTGTTTGATGTGTTGATGCTGTACACCATCAAGTAAGTCATCAAGCTGTTTGATGTGTTGATACTGTACACCATCAAGTAAGTCATCAAGCTGTTTGATGTGTTGATACTGTACACCATCAAGTAAGTCATCAAGCTGTTTGATGTGTTGATACTGTACACCATCAAGTAAGTCATCAAGCTGTTTGATGTGTTGATACTGTACACCATCAAGTAAGTCATCAAGCTGTTTGATGTGTTGATACTGTACACCATCAAGTAAGTCATCAAGCTGTTTGATGTGTTGATACTGTACACCATCAAGTAAGTCATCAAGCTGTTTGATGTGTTGATACTGTACACCATCAATTAAATCATCAAGTCATGCAAGGAAGAGTATACTGGTAAGTGGGAATATATTTGCACTTCCATTAATGGACATGCTTCCACTGCAGGCAAAAGTCAAACATTTTTTATTTCCAAAAATGTAAAGACAAACAGTGACAATACATGCTTTGTTTATTCAAGTCATATGGTTCTGTGCATTCAAACACTCGAGCACTATATTAACATCTTGTATTAGCTAATTCATAGAACAGCCCCAGCAAAGCATAATTCTAGAATATAAGAAACAAAATGTACAATACAGCATTTTTAATGACAGTAAGAATGTGTGGTTCTCCAGTGCTTTACTGAACAAGTGCTTTTTATATGGTTTGTGGAGGAAAGTGACTGCATAATCTACTCTCACTGGATATTATGATCATGATAAGGAAAGAGGTGTTTGATGCAATGATGCAATATTGCAAGTGTAGATCTGTTCAATAAATGAGTATGCTAAGGCACATTGATAGTTTACTAAAATAATTAACATATAAACAACTCACATTGTAACCTGGTTCCAGTTTTATTTGTTCACCACTGAATGCAGCTTTAGTCTCAACATGACTTGATGTCTGAGAAGAAAGAGTGATAGACCATAGAAGGATATCTTACACAGCATTATGGCACAGATCAGACAAGTTACTAATATTATCTACTTTAATTAAGCTCCATTACATGTATATATAAAATTAAATTAACCTCATTGTCTTGTTCCTGTTTCACAATGACAGACTGACCAGGGATGCCATTTTCAATCTTTGTTTCATCCTGATGGGGGGAAAAAAAAACATTAGAAAGGGACTTCAGAAGATATGAGTTATATTGAGAACAAAATAAACATGATTTTTCAGAGAATCACTATAAATATTTAATCTACTCCACATCTTTTAGCAACATGATCCAAAAAGAGGTAATGGCCAACAATAGGAAGATTTACTATGTCAGAAGTAACATTGAGTCCGAACAAAAAAAAAAAAAAAAAAAAAAAAACTCACTTCAAAATTCTGCTCCAGTTTAATTTTTTCATTCATAAATGGGTACTGTGTTTGACTATTTCTTGGTGGCTGGAAGAAAAAAAATGATGTTTTATATAAATATATAAGAAAATACCTCAAGTTGGTTAGAAGATGATGTAGAGCTGCAAACATTATGTTAGACAAAAATATCTCACTGTCTAGCAAATAGTCTTGCTATCTGATTTCTTGTTGCACATATGCTTTTATTGTCTTTTAAAGGTTATGGACCAATTGTTAGAAAAAAAAAATACACAGATGCATGATTACAATTTTTGCACAAAATAATACATTTTATTAAAAAAAAGGAAAATCATTAAGTTTATATACAAATACAGTTTGTGGAAAAAAAAGATTATATTTCTTTTTTATAAAAAAAACCTATGGTAATTTTTAGAGTGCAAATTCTGATGAAAATAAAATCAAAATTTGAGGTTTTGTCTACGGACTGTCAAGAATACATTCATGGATGTCCAAGAGGTCCAAGGACCACAGGTTAAAGAAACCTTGCTTCAGAACAACATAAAATGACACCTATCATCAACATAAAATGACACCTATCATCAACATAAAATGACACCTATCATCAACATAAAATGACACCTATCATCAACATAAAATGGCACCTATCATCAACATAAAATGGCACCTATCATCAACATAAAATGGCACCTATCATCAACATAAAATGACACCTATCATCAACATAAAATGACATATCATCAACATAAAATGACACCTATCATCAACATAAAATGACACCTATCATCAACATAAAATGACACCTATCATCAACATAAAATGGCACCTATCATCAACATAAAATCGCACCTATCATCAACATAAAATCGCACCTATCATCAACATAAAATCACACCTATCATCGACATAAAATCACACCTATCATCGACATAAAATGACACCTATCATCAACATAAAATCACACCTATCATCAACATAAAATGACACCTATCATCAACTCAACAGAAAGTGAACATTATTATATTTAGACTTCATAAAATGACACCTATCATCAACTCAACAAAAAGTCAACATTATTATATTTAGACTTCACAAAATCACACACATTATCAACACAAAATTCAACATAATTTACATTTAGACTTCACAAAATAACACCAATCATCAACTCAACAAGGAAGTCAATATCTTTTATATTTAAACTTGATAAAAGCCATAAGACACATTTTAACTATTTTTTTTTTTCTCTAACCAGCGGCACTCGAGCTTTCCAGCTCTTTTGGCCCAGTGACATGTCATTGCAAGGCTGGGGGGTCAGTGGACTTTTCTTCCAACCCAGTCAGGAGCTTCGCCCCTTCCCATCCACAGAGGGTTTATGTGCAGGAGCCGTTCAGGTTATTCAGTCTAATTCCAGGTCATAAACATTCCTTCAAACGCTGACGCCCGGGCTTGAATCTTGAAAACCTGGTCGCCAGTACAACGTTGTAGCCATTACACCAGCACGGCTCCCAACTATTAAAATATTGTAAATTTTAAAAACTCTTTTAATCAACATAGCAGAACAATAGAAGCAACACTGTGTATCAGAATACTAACACAAAAATATATAGAGGTCCTAAAAGTATTTACACATGCTTCATTTTTTATTATAAGAATATTTGATATAGCTCATAATCATAAATTAATTTAATCAATCAACACCATTTAGCTCCCCAAGGAGCATAGGCCTTCAACAAATACATGGGGAGCCGCGCTAGCGTAGTGGTTACAACACCGCTCTGGCGACCGGGTGATACAGGATCAAACCCGGGCGACGGCATTTGAGAATTTTTCGTCGACCGGGATTTGGACTGGATTAACTCGAGACCTGGCGAGGACATTTGAAGGAGTGTCGTCGACCAGGGACTGGCGGCTCCTGAGCCGACCCAGCTGCAATGGGTACCTCCGAAATCGGCGAGTATTTGCCTGAATGTGTGTCCTATCTATTCCAGTGTCTTCTTCTCAACTCTTGTTCCACTGGCACTTGTCTGGTTCTTGTCATGTTCCACATTGGTGAGCATACCCAGTCCTTCTTTTTGCATCCAATATCTGTAACTTTTTGGTTGTTGTTTTTGTTGTTCTCCATGTTTCAGGGCATTACAGATGACATATTTGAGTTGAAGACTCTTGTTTTCGTGTTGGACTTCATTTCTCTTAATTTCATGTTTTCCATGGCAATAAAACCTATCTTGCTTTTCAAATTGTCATTTTGATATCACTGTCCATCACTCTAACTTTGTCTATATTGCTGCCAAGATACGTGTATGATTCTCCAATTTTAGTAATGTTTCTTCAAGTTCAACCTTGTTACCATTTCTTGCATTTATTCTCATAATCTTTGTCTGTTTCCTGTGTATTTTCACACCTTCTTGCTGTGACCTCTCATTGAGTATTTTCATTTTTTCCTGCAACTGATTATTGTTATGGGACAGAAGTGCCAAGTCATCTGCAGAATTTAGATAATAAAGCTGTTTAGTCAGATTTCCCTGGCATTCCAGCAGAGGCCATCAAAACTAATTTAAAGCCTTGAAGAAATAGGTTCTAACAGAAAAGACATTACAATACTCAGCAACCAAAACTGTGAACATAACACAACATTAGGATCTGGCAATTACTACTTATAATATAAGGATCCCGTTACACGCCCATTGAGGCATATTGGGAATATGGTGTTAGGCCCATATTTTCTTGACCGTCGGCACACTAGAGGTGATCTGGTCAGCATCACGCCGGCCACCTTAACCTTCCCAGAGTTGCTCTGGTACCCACTTTAAATGTAAACCTTTATAATTTTCTAATCTTTCCCATTAATTTGTAACAAAATTCTACCAACTTTTCATAATGCATTTTTGGGAAAGTAAGGAAGATCTGCACATTATGACGTTAAAATTAAAATATTCACACTTTGTATTTTTTCCAAATCTCTTGATTGCATTTATATTTTAGACATATTTCTGCCTCTGTATTTGTTTTGTTTACAAAATTTATTGAATTCTCCCAATTTATATTTCAGGGCTGTTATAATTTTATATTGAAATATTTTGCCAAAAAAGCATCAGTGTTCTCCATAGATGAAGCGTGAATGCTTTCATGCCACTCTTTCTGTCAACTGATTTACTTCAAAAGGAAATTGGACATAAAAAAAGTGACCACAAGAGAATTAATGAACAAGCAGCAGAAAGAGATCAACATAACTATTTCCCACCATGTTAAGTGTTTGTATAAACACAGACAAAACCAGAAATTGTTCTATAAGACGCTAAAGAACATGAGGAAGGAAAACAGTGCCCTCTTAAATTTATAAAGGACAAGCAAGGCAAATTGCTTACTGCCCCAAAAGAAGTAATGGAAAGAATATTTTTCAGAGCTCCTAGATGGTGAGCAAGGTTAATCATCAGAAATGATAATCACTGACCCAGAAGAGGAAACCAATGGTGATGAAGATGACATAAAGATGGAAGAACTGAAGGCAGCACTGGAGAAAATCAAGATGGGCAAAGCAGCAGGACATGATGGCATAACACCAGAAATGGTTAAGTACATGGGAGCATCAGGCAACTTATTACTCCTAAGGGACCTACAGGCAGCTTGGTGCAACAAGACCATACCAAAGGATTGGGAGATTGCCATAATAACACCGATTTTCAAAAAGGGTGACAACTGACAATGTGGAAACCATAGAGGCATATCACTTCTCAGTGTCCCTGGTAAAATCTACTCTAGAATACTGGAGCAGAGAGTCAGGCACCTAGCTGAGCCACAAATGGATCAGGTCCAGTGTGGCTTCCAAGCAAATCGAAGTACTCAAGACCTAATCTTCACACTCTTGAGTATAAGAGTGAGATCCATCATTGATTCTTAGATCTGGAAAAGGCATTTGGTATTTCCGAGCTGGCATTTGATGATGATGTTGCCCTGATTGCTAAATCAGAGGCACATCTTCAATCCAGCCTGAAAGTCTGGAAGGAAGAGCTGGAGAAGAGAGGGATGATCATAAGCAGCTCGAAAACAAAAACCATGGTGATATCACGAGAGGAAAGAAGACATCAGATTAAGCTGGGAGAATAGGTCTTGTAGCAAGTTGACCACTTTAAATACCTTGGAGCTGTCACAGACCAGAAGGGAGGCATCAAAGAAGAGTTGGCTACCCAAAGAGCAGCAGCTGGGAGATTTTTTCAAGCCATAAATCGAGGATTCCTCAGCAAAAGAGAAGTTGGTAAGAAGACGAAGATGGCTGTTTACCAGTCCACTTATGTCCCAGTCTTGGCGTATGGATGCGAGTCATAGGCAATGACTACAACCCACAAAAGCCAGATCCAAACCTCAGAAATGAGATATCTGAGAAAGGTGGTTGAAGTAACAAGAAGAGACATGGTCTGCAACCAGATGATACGTCAAGGTGTAAATACCCAACTCCTGCAGACCCAAGTAGAACAGTCCCAACTAAGATGGTTTGGCCATGTATGCAGAATGGGAGTAGATCAGCTACCACAACAAGTATAGGAAACTAAGAGCCAGGGATCCAGACCTTCAGGATGACTCAGAGTCCGCTGGGAGAACAACATTTATGATTATGGACTGGACATCACTAAAAGATCAATAAACAACCTTAGATATATAGATGATACAGTTTTAATTGCAGAAAACAAACTAGACTCACAAGAACTAATGAAGTAAGTAAACAGTATAAGTAATGATTATGGACTGGCCATTAACATTGTAGCTGTAGTAGTAGCCTCCCTGTCAGTCATAACTGACTATGAGAATGTCCACTTGGTCCAATCAACAGCTTCCTCCCAGGTTACTGGATTTATATTTAGTGCCTTCATGTCTAACCTCTACACCTCACGGTAGAAGGGGAGCGACTAAGTAAGTAAGCCTTCATGTCTCTTTTTGCACACATCTTTGAAACTTAGTTATGGTTTTATGGATGTTCTTTTGCCATCTGTCAGTTGGCAATACACATTAACTTTGACAAAACAATAATTAAAAATGCAGATGGTAAGCCCGTATTAAATAAAAGAATAAATCTGAAAAAACTAGAAAAGTCAAGAGTTTCCCATGTCTTGGACATATAATAAGAGAAGATGGCAGATGTAAACTAGAAATCAAGAAAAGAATAGTAATGGCCAAAGCTACATTCAACAACATGAGATAAATACTGACATCTAAACAATTAACTCACAAATTAAAACAGAGAATTATCAAATGTTACATATATTCTTCATTATTGTATGATGTAAAAACATGGATAATGAACGAGCACATTGAAAAATAATTGAGGCCCTTGAAATGGGATATAGCAGATTGGGAGACATTCACAAATTAAAAATGACAGTCATCCAGTATTATTATTTTTTTTTACTTTTTGGTGTAGAAACTGGGACAATGATCAAGCAGTTAGAAAAAAAGAATTGAGACCCTTGAGATATTGATATATAGGCCCTATAGATGAATGAGGCCATTCTCATGAAAAGAAGGCACAGGTGGGGAATCCTAGAATTCTGACCCCAAAAAAATAATGAATGCAATCAAACTCAAAATATTTTGATCATATAACAATAAACAGGCTTGCCACTTCAATACTCTTTAGCTACCCAAGGAGCAAAGGCCTTCAACAAACACATGCCAAGTCTTCCTGTCCTGTGCCATCCGCTCAAGTTCTTTCCATGTTTTTATCATCATTTTCACCTCATTTTCCAGTTCTCTTCTCCATGTGTTTTTTGGTCTACCTCTGCCTCTCTTTCCCTGTGGATTCCAGAACGACTGCCTTGTAATGCTATCAACAGGTTTCCTCAATGTGTGTCCTATCTATTGCCAGCGTTTTCTTCTCAACTCTTGTTCCACCGGGACTTGTCTGGTTCTTATCATCAATTCCACATTTGTGACTTTGTCATACCATTTCAGTCCTTCTATTCTACGCAAGCACCTGTTTATAAAAGTCTGTAGCTTTTTGGTTGTTGTTTTTGTTGCTCTCCATGTCTCAGAGCAACTTCACCGAAAACCATAATGTAATGAAAAGTTGAAGGTATATGTGCAAGAAGAAAACAATGTTGTAAGTATGTGGATATCATGAAGAAATTGATAGTAAATAGTCTATGATAGTGAACATTAAGGCAAGAGATAAAAGACAGTAAATAGTCTATGATAGTGAACATTAAGGCAAGAGATAAAAGATAGTAAATAGTCTATGATAGTGAACATTAAGGCAAGAGATAAAAGATAGTAAATAGTCTATGATAGTGAACATTAAGGCAAGAGATAAAAGATAGTAAATAGTCTATGATAGTGAACATTAAGGCAAGAGATAAAAGACAGTAAATAGTCTATGAAAGTGAACATTAAGGCAAGAGATCTTGATTAGTATACACCTGCCGCCATGTGGCTATAATATGACGGTGAGAGGAAAGGGGGGGGGAAGCGTACCACTTTAAAGTTAGTTGGACTTTAATATTTGTCAAAAACACATGAAACAGTGTAGGCCTATGGGATAAAATGGGTAAGCGGTGGGATATCGTCTTCACCACTATCCATATAAGTCACACAGGTCGTGATGATTAATAAACAACCTCAGATATAAAGATGATACAGTGAAAAATTCTAACCCTTTTTTTACTGCATCTATGAATTCTGTTTCAAAGGCACACTGAAAAGGCGGCCTACTGTTCTTCATATCAACCTGGGTTTGTGTTAAGGTTAGTGCTTTGTCTTTTTTTTTAATTTTAAAAAAGCTCACAACAGTGATTTGTTTAAAGTTAAGTTTCGTTAGAGGCAATTTTAAAAAATATTATTTACGCGACATGACGACCTTTGTCCACTTTCCTGAAACTCGACCATACCTCATAATCTAGTTCCTGTTTTATTTGTGTTGTCTCTTCACATTTCTTCATCTTCGTATAGTTCTGGAGCACAGTTCCTTTTGGAGTATAAATGGCGTCTTTATTAGACTTGGAATAATGAAGGAAACATTTTTAAAAAAAATAAGGTGCGTATCTTTCGCCTTCAAATGTAAACAGTCGAACTGGCAAAATGGTTCTTCTCAGGGTGGAGTTGCCAATTTCTAAATACAATATCTTTTTTTTTTTTTTTCTCGCATGAGGTCGCATTGGCACCCACCCCAAACCCGGCCCCGGTCAAGACCACATGTCCCAACACAAGAAGACCCAATGACAAACTGTGTCACTGTAGTGATCCTCTGTGTTCTCACACAAGGGACCTAATGACACATGAATGTCACTGTACCGGTCCCTGTGTCTAGACACATGATCCTAGCCAAAGGCCAGATTTTAGGGCATTGGCCATGACTCTGCTTTTGAGCTAAAGATGACAGACACAGAATACAAGAACCAGTTTGACTATAGGTCTACTTCGTATTCGGTAGTTTTAAAGTAAAGAGTGACCTCCCCTTATGGGAGCATTCGTTGTTCTTAGTGCCCTAGATAGAATCTAGGGCACTAGTTGTTCTGTACAGAGTGTTAAGCTTCCACACGTATTGGAGTTAAGTCATCATTGTGCCATCTCCGCAGCAAAGGTTGATTCCAATGGTTCCAGAGTTGCTTCTCCAAGGTTTTCAACGTAGCATTTTTTGGTAACTTCTTTTTTTTTCCATAAAGAATCCGTTTTTTTTTTCTCTAACTTTAACTTGCTGAAAAGTGGATATACACAAGGGCAACATTTTATAATTGGGCTAGAAAAGGTGAAAGAAATATTCAACGACGTAAATACATAATACAGGAGAAACAACATTCATTCACTCATAACCCTCCGCTCCCCAAGGAGCAAAGGCCTTTAACAAACACATGCTAAGTCCTCCTATCACGTGCCATCATCTCAAGTTCTTTCCACGTTTTCCTCATCATTTTCACCTCTGTTTCCAGCTCTCTTCTCCATGTGTTTCTTGGTCTACCTCTGCATCTCTTGCCCTGGGGGTTCCAGAACAAGGACTGTCTTGTAATGCTATCAACAGGTTTCTTCAGCGTGTGTCCTATTCTGTCCATGTTTGTTGAAGTTTTTGTGGTTTAACATGTTTGTTGAAGTTTTTGTGGTTTAACATGTTTGTTGAAGTTTTTGTGGTTTAACATGTTTGTTGAAGTTTTTGTGGTTTAACATGTTTGTTGAAGTTTTTGTGGTTTAACATGTTTGTTGAAGTTTTTGTGGTGTAACATGTTTGTTGGAGTTTTTGTGGTTTAACATGTTTGTTGAAGTTTTTGTGGTTTAACATGTTTGTTGAAGTTTTTGTGGTTTAACTCTTTGACTCAGGAACAACGCTCATAGCGTTGGTCAGATGTGACACCCGTGCCAAAACAACTCTCTGAGCGTTGTTTTTAGTCTATCACGAGTTACAATTATGGCACAGGGTGGAAAATAATTACGGAGTCAATGAGTTAACATGTTTGTTGCGGGATGAGGATACCAGCCTCATGCCCAAACCTCATTGGTCATTTTCTACGACATGCTTGGTAGGGAACATTGTTACTAAATATTTGCTCCCCTTTCGGGCCCTGGCAACACATACAAAAACTGCAAATAAAGAATAACATGGTAAATACTAAAGTGATTTTTTTTTTTTAAACAACCTCTGTTGAGAAAACGGCCAAATTTAAACATGGTGAGGCCCTAAGATATTATTTATTATTCGTCCATCACAGAAGATGAAGACCACTCTGTTCATCCAATTATTGGGAATATGTTAAATTTGTCTGAGGTTACGAAGGTGACTGATGAGCCCGATGCGGGCCTGGAAAGATCTTGGACAGTATGGGCAGGGAATGTTGACTTCAGGTGAAAGTTTTATTTCACGGGCTTTTCTAGCCTCTCCACTGTTCTGCTGCTGCTTTTATGGATGACTCACACTTACATGCCGCTGCACCTTTACGAAGAGATGTGCGCCAAGCGGTTTGGTCTTGCGCAGCACCTCCCCAAGTTTCAGGGTTTATGCCAAAAGTTTTTTATGAAGTCTTGAGCGTGTCTTCAAAGCGCTTCTTCTGGGCACCATAGGAGCGTTTACCCTTTCGCAATTCACCATAAAAAGAGTATTTTTGTCAGTCGATGGTCAGGCATGCAGACTACGTGACCTGCCCAACAAATCTGTGACTGCATCAGAATAGTATCGAAGCTAGGGATGCCAGCTGTGTCAAGAATGACAGTATCCGGATCTTGTCTTGCCATTTGATATTCATCACCTTTCTGAGACAGACTGTATGGAAGTGGTTAAGCTTCTTTACGTGGCGTCTTTATACAGTCCATGTTTCACATGCATACAGCAGCACTGGAAGCACCGTAGCTCTGTACAACTTCAGCTTTGTCTGTAGACTAATGCCACTTCGATGCCAAACGTTGGTGTATAGTCTGCCAAATGTGCTGCTGGCTTTGAAGATCCTGGTGTTCACCTCATAATTAATGACGACGTTTTTGGATAGTGTGCTACCAAGGTATGTGAATCTGTTCACAACTTTCAGTTTCTCACAATTGACCTTGATGATTTACTCATTATAAATTGTGCCGGGAGCTGGTTGGTACAGGATTTCTGTTTTCTCCGTGTTGATGGTAAGCCCAAAATCGGAACATGCTTCAGAGAATCGTGTTGAGGATTATTACATGGTTCATAATCATTTTGGTTTTACTTTAATCTATATAGTTGTACCATGCAGCACCTCACTTGATTAGACTTCAAAACATATTCGCAAATAACTAGCTGACGTGGGTAAGCTAGTAACGAAAACAGTAGATGTGTGGCATTCATGCCTGATGGCTGATGTGTTTCCTATGTGCCAATAATAGTGTTTGACTATGTGGTAGATCCACTTATTCTAGAAGTATAACAGTCATACGCCAAAATAATAATGTGTGTTTAAAGACCTATGAATCTAAAAAGATATTAAAGTGTGAATATCCAAACGCGGTATGACGCGCGAAGAATTATAGAGATGACGCGATTATAGGCGTAACTGCATTGTGTGAAACAATGATAGTGGTAACTGTTCTGGCGTATAAGGCAAAATGTCGATTAATGTTCAGACAGTGGCTCTCAAATGAACAGACATTATATATATATATATATATATATATATATATATATATATATATATATATATATATATATATATATATATATATATATATATATATATATATATATATATATATATATATATATATATATATATATATATATACATCCATAGATACTGAGGGCACAATCGTCAGCAAACAGAAGATCTATGATGGTGTGTTTTCTCTATCAGAACTGTACCGCCATCTTTATAGACCTTAACAGGTTTTGAATCAGAGCCGGGGGCTTTTCCACTAGAAAGTTGACTAATCGCTTTTTGAGTTTCCTCCAGAGTTGGTATATCATCTAGTGCTTCATTTATAGGAAATTTTGGCCAGCGGTTGATGGCTTCGTCGTTAATAGATGAGGGCTGGTTCAGAATATTATTAATGTGTTCGACCCAGCGTTGGAGAATTGTTCCTTGTCTGTGATTAGTAGTTTTCCATCTGCATTAAGGAGGGGGAATGATCCTGAAGATGTTGGACCATAGACCGTTTTGAGTGCATGGTAAAAGTCTTTCTTGTCAGCAAAGCCTTGGCGCTCATCTGCTTTATTACACAGTCATGAGTGCCGCATCTGGCATAGGTTATGTTGGACGATTCTATGCATGTTGGTGAAAGCGTTTTTCTTGGATGTAGATTTGGATCATTTAAATAAGCTTTATGGAGATAGTGTTTGTCAGCCAACATATTTTTTATATCATCTGAGTTCTCATCAAACCAGTCATTATGTTTCTTGATGGCGGGACCTAGGATCTCTGTATCACTGTTGTAGATCTGCTCACTTAGGGCTGCCCAATTTGTTTCCACACTTTGGCCGCCTAACGAGATAGATTGGAGGCGCTCTTCTAGGGTGTCAGCAAATGACTGTTTCATTTTCATTTTCTTTAGTTTGATGACATCTAGCCTTTTTTGAGTTTTCTTCCCCTGAGGGCGCCTGGCTGGTTGGATACGAATTTTGAGTTTAGACAAAATGAGGCGATTGTCGGTCCCGCATTCGGCACCACACATGGACTCGGTCATCCGGACATCTTGCCTGTCCTTCCTCCTAACAATTGCATAGTAAATTAGGTGCCAATGCTTTGAGCGAGGGTGCATCCAAGAAGTCCTTTTGCGGGTAGTAAGTCGAAAAATGGTGTTAGTGACAAGGGGGTCATGTTCTGCGCAAGTTTGGAGTAAAGGGGATTGACATAAGTCATGGGCCTGACCATGAAGGAGTCACAGGAGGAAGATGAAACTTGGCACATTTAACGTTCATCATATTTGCACTAAATGTGTGAAGTAATCGTTTGTTTCTTCAATGGGTTTTTACGCTACGGTGCACGGCGCAATGTATCCCATTGACCGGATCTGCTGCTCCAAAGATTTGACAAAACAATGGAAAAGAAGGAGGCCAGAGCTGTGATAAAATTTCTGATGTTTCAGGGAAAAACACCTACAGAAATACACAGGGAGATGGAACCAGTGTTTCGTGATTCTTGTCCTTCATATACTTCGGTAAAAAAACTGGTGTCAACAGTTTAAGTGCGGCCGCTCAAATGTTGCTGATCTGCCAAGATCCGGTAGACCAGCCTCAGAGTGCAACAATGAAAATGCAACAAGAGTGAAGAAAATCATTGACCAGGATCAAAAAATGACAATTGTGGAGATAGCTAGTAGAGTAAAACTAAATGAAAGAACAGTTTATAGAATTTTACACAACAGACTGAACATGAGAAAAGTGTGTTTATGCTGGGTTCCGCGACTGTTGACACGTGAACAGAAGAAAACGAGGGTAAATTGCTGTCAACAGTTGCTCAAAAAGTGTCAGTCAAAAATTTTTTTGGAGACCATGGTGACAGTAGATGAGACTTGGGTACACCATTATGACCCCGAATCCAAAATTGCCAGCATGCAATGGAAAACCCCGGGCTCCCCAACACCTGTCACTGACAAGGGCGGTATTACATATGTACACGACCAGCGCAATTGTCATAGGGCAGACGATAGCGGTCTTAGCGAACGTATGTTTCCAACCAGCCCTGGAGCCCCATATGATCAGCCCGTTACTCAGAAGGATGAGGATAGTGGACTGAACGACCGTTTGCTTATAAACGGAGATGGGCCCCACCACCCTAGTGTCTCGCTTACAGGAAGTCACTCCTGCAACGAGGAACCTGCAACTAGGGATAATAATTCCAATTTGTTTCAAGGAACTTTGGAGAAAGTCACTGAGAGCTTTATTTCAGATACTCCGCGATCTAACGGGATCTTAAACCGTCAAGTGTCACTGCAGGACACATTCCACCTGACGCCATTAACTCTCGACGGGGAGGGCAAGGTTGAGAATTTTCTTAGAACTAGGGTTTTAGACGGAGGACTCTCTGGGACTACACGGGCATCTCACGAAATTTTCAGGCCAGGAAATAGTGAGGAAAACTGCCTTACATCTTCGCAGGTAGCTATATTGGATAGTTCTGTCCCGCTTCATATTGGTAGGGGAAGAGTGAGTCCAGAACCACTGCCAGAGGCAGATTTTTCCTACCTTTCTCCAAAGGTAGAAGCTATTGAGATCGATCAGGATTCAATAGAAACCCAGCAAGCAATCGGAGGCTCTACACCAGAGGAACCCGAGACGTTACAGCTTTGTCGCCATATACCAGCGGTCACAAACCCGCTGACGCGCAGCAATGTAGTCGCCATCGCCAGGCCGCCACAGCGCCAGTCGGTCATGTCAGCTGACCAAGACAGCCTGTTGATGGACATAGCAAGGGAAGGTTCAGACCCGCCATTAGACGGCACAGGTCTGAAGAGAGATCCACTCTTCCAACGGAGCATAGGAGCTTGTTCAAAGAGAGGAAGAAAAAGGAGGAAACGCAAAAAGAGGAAGGTCGAAGGACAACAATTGGAGTTCCAGTCACTAGGTGGACATCACTAGTTGTGATCATGAGACTTCAGGACTGACAGACAGCTCTTTAGACAGAGATAGTGGCCAATCTGAAAAGAATACAAGTTTCAGTAATCTAGCACGGAATCGTACTTCAAAAGAGGGGAGTAATGTGATACTCTACTGTAATTTATTTTTTCAATAGGCCCCATGTCCTTTTCTCCTTGCATTACTAACACTATTTCTAGGAGGGATTACAGGTAATCAACCCCATGTTTCTTCTCCTTCTATTATTTACGTTTTTCAGAGAGGGATTTCGATGGAGTTTTATCTTATCTGCATTATATTTCTTCTCTATGAATAGTAGGTGGTGTTTAGTGTTGTTGTGTAGGGAATTGTTGCAGTTTTTTTTCTAGAGGAATAACTGTAGAGCCTAGTTCAGAATTTCACCAAGTTTCTTCTCCTTGAAGTTATTGCGTGCACATAGACGTATTTATGGGAGTTAAACTATTTTTCGGCCATTTTTGCTTCATTTAGCAGTAGAGGGTTGAGCTTAATTACCGATCATTTGTCTCAATGGAAGATGGGGGTAATGACCTTTGCTCACGTACGTAATACTGGCTAGCCGTAACAGGATGAGTCAGAGTTGTTTACAATTTTGATTGGCCGAGATCAAACTGCATTGAATGCCGAGGGATCATTGGCCTAGAACAAAGCCGCGCAAATGACGTCAGGCTAGGGCAGCGTGGAGGAGTCTGAGATATATACTCACTGATTTTCTTAGTCGAGTTCTCTCTAATGAAACTTGCCAGCCGCGTACCATAGTCAAGTCGATTGCCTTAAGTGGGAAAATTCGAGTTTGGTAAGCATGAGCTATTAGCGTGGTACTTTACTGATTTTAATTGAGTGCTAGCACGATCAGTAGTTTCTTGGGAAGTTAATTTAAATTTAATTCTTAACGCCAGAGCCATCAATACTATTTTAGTGATAAAATGGGAAAACTTAAGAGGTTCATATAATTCCTTATTGAAGGAATAGCGGTATCTAGGATGGTTTAAGAGTTGACATGTTACGGGCGTGCTTTGTATTATTTCTAAGTAGGTCTGTAGAGAAACCTGACTCTTTGATTTATGTTATTTACAGAATACTCGGGAGCGTGTGTATTTGTATTTTCATTGAGAGTTTATTCTGTAGTTATATATATATATATATATATATATATATATATATATATATATATATATATATATATATATATATATATATATATATATATATATATATATATATATATATATATATATATATATTCGGGAGATCGTGTATTGTATTCCATTGTAAGCACGTGGGTGCTGTGAATCAATGAATATTAAGCGGGAGCCCGTTGTTGTAACTTCGGGTTTTAATTTAAGCCTGGGTTGGGGTATAACACTTGGCAGTATGTATATGCTAGCATATAAAATGGTTATACGTTATTTGATGTGCATTGTTGTTCTGTGTACTCAGAAGACGTGAGATGTAATTTTAAGGGAATTATATGTGTATTACATTTTTGAAGGTGATTTAATTACTAGAACGGGAATTTAATGATTTCTGGGGAGGTCTATTTTATTTGTGGTAAACATTGCTGCATTAGTGTCGGTGTAGAAGTGGGCCAAAGTATTTTTGCACAGGTAGACTTACTTACTTAGTCGTTCCTCTTCTACCGTGAGGTGTAGAGGTTTGGAAGAGAGAGCGCCAGACTATTCTATCAGCTGTCTTCTTCCTGGCCTGGTTCCATTCTAGTCCTCGGTCCTTCAAAGATTGTCTAATGTTGTCCTCCCAGCGGACTCTGGGTCGTCCTGGAGGTCTGGATCCCTGGCTCTTTGTTTCCCATGCTTGTCGTGGTAGCCGATCTTCTCCCATTCTGCAGACATGGCCAAACCATCTTAGTTGGGACTGTTCTATTTGGGTCTGCAGCGGGTGGGATTTTAGGCCTTGACGTATCGTCTGGTTGCGGACCATGTCTCTTCTTGTTACTTCAACCACCTTCCTCGGATACCTCATTTCTGAGGTTTGGATCTGGGCACAGGTAGAGCCCAGTGAAAAACTGTTGTGACTCGTAGTTAGTCATGCAAAACAAAGAAAATCGGGGTCAGCCGATGTTTATTTTGGAGAGGGGGAGAGCTGACTTATTGGGCATGATTAATTGGTATGGTGGTGCATAACGGGAATAGAGCAGGAAAGTTAAGTGTTAAAGACTTGGGTGTTAAATTTTAAAGTAAGGGAGTTATTTGTTATAGAGGAATATATTATTGATGTGTTGTTCAGCTGTGCATTTTTCTATTGTCTACAGCGGGTAGCGGCACAGTGGGATAGAGCAAAATTTGGCACCACAAATTTCCCCACGGCAAGAGTTGGCATCTCAGACAAATCAGAGTTTTGAGATCTTGCCAGAGGTGGACGAAGAATAGAAAATACGTTTTCCCAAGGCAGGGGAAGACATTACTCCAGTGGAATAGGATTTGTTGGATAAATCCTGAGCTCTGATGCTCGATCTTGTTACACTCGCAAATTGGCATGCTGCAAGCGTTGTCGTAATTATTTCGCTTCATCACGGTCATAATAAAACAGAAGGCCCTGAACCCATAGAGGGGTAACCGGGCAGGTGAATCCAGATGTGTTATTAGGAACCAGCTACAGGTTCCAGTCCAGAATCCAGTGGGTTCTTTTCATACCTTAGTCGTCAATATCAGAATTTGTGGAGAGCAATAGGGTTAAAATCCTCTCTACAGGTGGTAGACCAGCAAGACAGAACTGAGACATAGTTATGTATAGAGTATAGCAGAGGACAGCTGCTGAAGTTTAGAGGTGCAGTTAGCTGTTTAGCAGTGTTCATGAGATTTCAGGATAGGCTGTGTAGTAACGAAGTCTGTGCAGATAGTGTGTAGACAATTCGTAGTAGTTCCAGCTGACTGTGTAATTAGCAGTAACATTAGAATTTAGAATAGCAAGTTGGTGTAGAAGCTCGAAGTCCGAGACCCCCACCAAGTTCAGAGTGGTTTGTGTGTAATCTTAACTTCTTTTCCCATATAGGTGGTAATTGTGGGGGAAGGGTTTGGTTGATGTAAAATAATTGTAACTGTACTTGATTTGTTTTCCAGGTGTGCACACCCGCACTTTATTTCTTTGACATGTATTTGAGTTTTCTATGTGTAAATAAAACGTGTACATTATAGTCTGGATCAGTTACTTTATTTACGTACAGTAGCTATATGTTGTCTGTAGCGTGGTGTATGTGAATCATAATATAACCTTATCCCCTTAGGGTAGTTAGAGGTAGTTGGAGCTATAGCAATCTAATATGTCTGAGAGTGGCGAGGAAAAGTTAACTTCGGTTCTTAACCTCAGAGCCAATAGTTCCAGCTGTTCACATTTTCACTATCATTTTCATCTAATCTATCTTTTTCAATCTTTCTTCTCACTAGTGTCTTGTCACTATACGTTGACAGCCTCTAGTCTTAAATCCACTTCGTGACAACCACCAGAGACTCAGCTAAATGTTCCTGAGGCTGAAAGTGACTTAGACGTAAATACAGACATTCCAAGAAAAGAAGAAATCATCACAGCTATCAAAGGGTTAAAAAATGGAAAAGCGCCTGGTCACGACAATCTAAATGCTGAGTTATTCAAGGCAGACCCTGAACTAGCAGCAGAACTATTAGAACCACTATTTGCACAAGTCTGGGAAACTGAGACAACACCAACAGAGTGGAGTAAAGGAATAATTGTTTAATTGCCCAAGAACGGCGACCTTGCAGACTGCAACAACTGGAGAGGAATTACTCTCCTCTCAGTTCCCAGCAAAATACTAGGCAGGATAATCATCCAGAGAATTTCAAAAGCAGTTGACCATAAACTGAGGAAAGAACAAGCGGGCTTTAGAAAGAACAGAAGATGTGCAGATCATATATTCACCCTCAGGAACATTATAGAGCAGTGCTCAGAATGGCAGAGACAGCTGTACATTAACTTTGTTGATTTTGAAAAGGCTTTCGACAGCATACACAGGGACAGCCTATAGAATATACTGAGGGCTTATGGAATTCCCAGCTGCATTGTTTCCATTATAAAAAGCCTCTATTCTAACTTTACGTGCAGTGTTGGATTGAGTAATGTAACTTTCGAAGTGAAAACAGGAGTACGACAGGGGTGCCCCTTATCAACAACATTATTTTTTACAGCCATAGATTGGGTAAAGCACCAGAAAACAGAGGGCAGTCCAAGAGGAATTAGATGGACAACGTTTTCTACACTGGGGGACCTGGAATATGCAGATAACATTGCACTACTCGCGCATTCACATCAACACATTCAAGACAAAACCGATAGACTGAATAAGTAAGGCCAGCAGGTTGGCCTGAACATCAATTTGAAGAAGACAGAGGTCATGACACTAAATGTGGGCAATCCAGAGCCAATAACTGTAAGGAACCAAAAGTTAGAACAGATAGACACATTTACTTACCTAGGATGCATAGTAACACCGACGGCGGAACAAGCAAGGACATTAACAACCGAATGAATAAAGCGAGAACAGCCTTTGCTATTCTCAACAACATTTGGAAGTCTTCCCAGTACAGCACAAACACCAAATTAAGACTGTATGAGAGTTGTGTACTTTCTGTGCTTCTCTACGGTGCAGAATGTTGGAGAGTAACAGAGAAGGAAATGTCGAAACTGTCCTCCTTCCACACAATCTGCCTAAGGAAAATTCTAAGAATCTTTTGGCCAAACACCATCAGCAACCAAGAACTACTTATTCGGAGTAACCAGGAGGACATGCACACCGTCATAGCTGGCAGACGCTGGAGTTGGGTTGGCCACGTCCTCAGAAGGGACCCTGATACCATCACAAGAACAGCTATGCTATGGACCCCCGAGGGAAAGCGAAAGAGAGGCCGACCAAAAACAACTTGGCGGAGAACTGTGGAAGAAGAGATGCAAAGAATGAACCAGAGTTGGGGCACTGTACGAAGGATGGCCGCCGACCGAGCAAGGTGGAATCAATTTGGTGCTGTCCTACAGGACGCCACTAGGGCTGACTACTTTGACGGTTGGCGGTTATGGATCAAAGAAGAAGAAACGAGTAAAAGATTAAAATAATTATCGATATTTCAATGTAGATAATACTAATAATAATAAAAGTCGTTTACAAGGAAGTTGCTAACTATTGATAATAAAAGTTATGTATTCTGTATAAAAGTTCACTATTGCAGATAAAAGTTTACTATTACGGATTTTTGATTTTTTTTTTTTCGTACGACCGCTAATACTCTAGGCGAAATCTCAGGTTATTATTAATGTCTAACCTGACATTGATTTTACGTGAGTATCCCTTTTTTCTTGTACAGAGACAGGTATCCCTCGCCATTCAGGCAGATACTCGCCGATTTCGGAGGTACCCATTACAGCTGGGTCGGCTCAGGAGCCGACAGTCCCTTGTCGACGATACTACTTCAAATTTCCTCGCCAGGTCTCGAGTTAATCCAGTCCAAATCCCGGTCGACGAAAAATCCTCAAATGCCGTCACCCGGGTTTGATCCTGGATCACCCGGTCGCCAGAGCGGTGTGGTAACCACTACTCTAGCGCGGCTCCCATTACGGATATAATATGCAGAGGAAAAAAAATACATTGGTAAACTGAGAGAAGAGTGATTCCTCTCCAATTATTGCAGTCTGCAAGATCTCCCTTCTTGGGCAATTTGACAATTATTCATTTGTTCCACTCTGATGGTGTTGTCCCCGTTTTCCAGACTTGTGCAAATAGTGGTTCTAATAGTTCTGCTGCTAGCTCAGGGTCTGTCTTAAATAGCTCTGCATTTAAGTTATTGTGGCGAGGCACCTTTCCATTCTTTAACCCTTTGATTGCCATGATGATTTCTTTCTTCCATGGAATGTCTGTATTAACATCTAGATTGTTTTCAGCCTCAGGAACACTCAACTGTGTCTCTGGTGGTTCCTTGTTCAGAGTTTCTCTTAAATGCTCTACCCATCTTGTTTCCTGTCCCTTTGCTGTCGTGATGAGACTTGCTTATCTCTTACTAATGTAATATTGTTTGCACCTCTTGTCCGCTGTTGGTTTTAGTTATTTTGTATACTGTGCTTTGTTCATTTCTCATTGCTGCCTCTTCTGCCCGTCTTGTAAGATCGTCTAGGAAATTCCGTTTGTTGGCTCGGGTTAGGCGTTTAACTTCTTTATCCAGCTGACTGTACTGTTTGCTATAATGTTGTTTTAACCTGAGGGACTTCGCTTCTGTTTTCTTTCTTTTCATTTCCTTTTTCATCATTATGGTGTTTAATGTTTCTGGTGTTATCCAGTCTTGCTTCTTCCTTTCCTGGAATCCCAGGCATGATTTGCTGCTTTCCTTATATATTGTTGAAATGGTGTTGAATTTCTAGTCTATATCATAAGATGATGTCTTTTCCGGACTTTTGGCAATTTGATACTGTTTCTTTATTTCAGCCGCAAAAGCTTTTCTGGTAAGGGGGGGTCCTTCAATTTGCTGATGTCAAACCTTTTCTGTGTAGTTACAGTTGGTCCAGCAGTTCTGATTTTCACCTTCAGTTTCGCTACGACTAAATGGTGTTCATTTCCCACATCTTCACTTCTTCTTACCTTCATATCTTGTAATGCATGTCTCCATCTACCATTAATCATCATGTGGTCTATCTGGTTTCTGTCCCGGCCATTTGGTGATTCCCATATTAATTTGTGAATTTGTTTGTGTGGGAAAAGTGTTCGTCCAATGACCAGGTTGTTAATGCTACAGAAACTTATTTATGTATCCCCATTTTCGATTGCTGTTCCGATGCCACATTTCCCCATTACTCTTTCATTATATGTATTGTGTGTTCCAACTTTCGCATTGAAGTCTCCCATAACTATAAGATCGTAGGTAGGTGTGTCTTCCATTTCTTTTTGCAGTTGTTGATAGAATTCATCCTTGACCTCTTTGTTGCTGTCATTTGTTGGATTGTAGCATTGTATTATTGTAGTGTTGGTGAATCTCCCTTTCAAATCTTGTTCTTATCAGTCTGTTGTTGATGGGTTTCCATTCCAGTAATGACCTTTTTATTCCTTTCTGTAGAATAATGGCTACACCTTCATTGTGCTGTCCATCCTCTCTGCCAGAGTAAAGTACTGTTTCTCCTGTTGCTGTTTTAACTTTTCCTGTCCCTGTCCATCTGCTCTCCCTTATCCCTATAATGTGCAATAAATGATAAACCACAAACATCACACTTGTAGGATTTGTCTTCCTCTAGTATCTTGTGAGGCTGAATGATTAAATCACTGCAAGCATCAGCAGCACTATAACTCATACTAAGCTATGTATACTTTTATGTCTTTGTAGACTACCTCTCTCAGTAAATGCAGCACCTCATACATCACGTACGGTTAATTTCCTATAAGCATTCTTCTATGTCTTTGTAGGTGACCTATCCTATCAAATGCTGCACCACAAACATCACACTTGCAAGGCTTCTCTTCTGAATGCATTCTATTATGATTTTGTACATTACTGATGTGAGTAAATGCTGCACCACAAACATCACACTTGTAAGGCTTATTTAATGTATGTATTCATTTATGTCATTGTAGACTACCACTCTCAGTAAATGCAGTACCACAAACATCACACTTGTACAGCTTATTTCCTGTATATATTGTTTTATGTATTCTTGTTTTATGTATTCCTAGGTGACCTATCTGAGTAAATGCTGCACCACAAACATCACACGTGTAAGGCTTCTCTCCTGAATGTATTGTTTTATGTCTTTCATACATGCCACACGCTATGGTTTACCCATAATCTGTACGGGGTGTTTGTGTTTTCAGATGTGTACGGCCCGTACATACCATCTGTATGGGCTTTTTCGCCTAATTATTAAATATACATATAAATCGACCGTCTTGTGCCACTACCGTAGCTGTAATTTGCGTCATAAGATTCGGCGAGATTTTAAGCGAAGTGGATTAAAAAAAAATAACCAATGAAAATCAAGCTGCCTATTTTTCAATTGCAGCGGGATGTGCAGTAGTTTGCGTGGCGTGTTCAGTCACAATTTTTCGCTAAAGCTAGCGCGAGGTTACTGATTATTTGAACGATTACGCAGCACTGAATTCTTTTTTGAGTCGAGCGTATTGTTTAGGATTAATTTCCAGTTTAGTATTGGAGCTTGCTGCGACAATAGATCAGGCAAGAATGAAAACGAATAGCAAAGTCCGGCCAGACACCGCAAACACATACTTTCTTAGGGCAGGAAAGTCAGCACACCCCAAACCGAGTAAACCTGGTAGCAGTTTACCATCTCTTCTTGACTGTGCAAACGACTGGGAGATGGCGGTAGACCTACCTGGACGGGGGGCATATCCAGAGAGTATCAGAAAATCGCGGAGACAGCCAGATATAGTGCTTCATTCTTCAGCAACGCTTCAGGTCATACTGATTGAACTGACCGTGCCATTTGAATCCAGATTAGACGAGCAACATTCATTCAAAGCGGCCAAGTATAGCGATCTGGCCGAGGATCTGAGACACGATGGATTCAGTGCAAGGGTCATGGTGGTTGAAGTGGGCGCAAGAGGGCTTGTGGCTGCATCAGTGTATGATTTATTGAAACAGTTGGGGCTGAAGGGACAGTCAAGAACAAGGGCACTGAAGAGGCTTAGTGAAACTGCCAAAAAGGCATCAGGCTGGCTGTGGAACAACCGCAATGGGCGATGGAAATCGTGACAATAAACGCTGCGGTACAGAAAACACCAAAATTTTTCTAAGTCCACAACGCTGAGTTTTTTGGTGTACTAGTGAAAGGGCTGCGACTCTGGGGCAACAGGCGATGTATACTATAGGGAGTGTCAGGTACAAAATTTCAGTGGCTTGCGGCGCGCAGGGGCTAAGGCTCGTCGGCTGCGCGCTAGTGTCTCAGTGTGTGTCCTTAGTTGTGAAGGGCGACGGAACGAACGGAATAATTTGTCTTCTCTTTGTTACTTTCACAATTGCCTCCACGGCTGGAGTTGTGGATTTAAAAGTTGCTACCATAAGTGAAATGGGTTCATTTTCGATACAAGACAACAGGAAGCTGAGACGCTTGGGAGTCATGACCCAAGTGGGCCCGCCCCCCTTAGAGTGTAAAGGAATAATCGGGCCGAAACACTTGTCGGATGGGGGAGTGCTTCTGATGATCAGATTGCTTCCTGTTGTATCGCTCTGTAAAGAGTTCCTATCATTCATTTTTTTTAAAAATATGACAATAACATTGTTTAGATGAAGTTAGATTTAACTGTCAGATAACTTAGGCCTATGCTTTCTTTTTCCCCTAAGGTTTAGCATAATTTATTATTTACGGCTGCTTAAAAAAAAAAAGGCTGATACCACTAAATATTATTTGATTGGTAATTTCCTATTACTCGTACCTTTTTGCTCCGCAGTGAATATGTGTAGTTATGTCCAGTTTCGTAGGAGTTAGGGTTAGTATTAGGGTTAGGATTAGGGTTAACACTAACCCTAACCCAAACCCTAATCCTAAACCAAACCCTAATCCTAACCCTAACTGCTACGAAAAAAACACTTAACTACACATATTCACTGCGGAGCAAAAAGGTACGAGTAATAGGAAATTACCATTTGATTTCACTAAAACTTGTAGAAAGTGCGTAAGAAATGTAAATTTAAAAAATAATACAATACAAATTATGGGTAGCCTAATATCGGAATGACGGTCGCTGAATGCTCCGCATGTATTTTCGTACCATTTAGAGTTAGGATTAGGGTTACAGTTGAGGTTAACACTAAATCTAAATGGTACGAAAATACACGCGGAGCATTCGGCGACCGTCATTCCTATATTTAAAAATTTTGAAACTGAAACCCACCCCCCACAAAAGCAAGGCAAATTTACATCGATCAGAAAAAAAATGTATTTGGAGTTAGCCTACTTCTCTTCTTAGTTTTAATTTCGTTTCTTTAAAAAAAAACAAAGTGATTTTGCCTTAAGTGGTCATCATTACGGTCATCCAATGATTTATAATTATTAAATAATTAATTAGCCTACTATCAATGTTTGATTGACACTAAAATTTGTATAGGAAGGTCTATTTAAAACTACCAGTTGGGCTATAACGGCTATTCCAATTTTTGAAGTTCGGTAGAAAATATATAGGCTAATATTACGTCAGCGCTAGTTTATATTTTCATTGCTAGCTTTAGCAAAACATTTATTAGATTTAAGATTCCTAAACCTAACCCATAACGCTTATTACTGGTCTCTTTAGGCCTATACTTTTATAAGGCACTATAGAAAACAGGGTAGCCGAATGGTTATAAACCTTCGGTGAGTTAGGGTCTGCCTACCCATGCATGCGAAGACTGGATTCGATAGACTGCGCGGAAGAAACCACCTGTTGGTTCAACGGGCATGACGGCGATTACCAGCAACGCGCTGTGGAGCGTAAGGAGCACGGCGAGGCACGTAGAAAGCCCTGGTCATCCACTGCACCTGACTTCATCTCCAGTCGTCTTGACTTGTCTTGCCACTGGATTGAGATGGACCCAGGCGAGAGAGTGAGGTCGACGAATTGCGCAACTCTTCCTCACTTTAATCCAAATCACCGCGCAAGTCACTCTTTCATCCATTCATCCATTCATCCATCCACTCACAACAAGTCCTGTGGCGATGGGCGAGCGGCGAAGCGGCAGGCGTGGGTACGCTGGCAGTCGCAGACCTACACACAGGCGGCTCAGGCCATATGGTCGTCTTCCACTGATCGGAGCAGCAGTGGGATTCGGCAGCCCCCTGAGTGTCTGAGCAGCCCTCTTTAGGAAAGCACTGCTCACCTCCATGGCATGAGGAAGGGGCTAGAAAAGGTGCCCTAAACATTGCCTGCTTCACCATTACCTAACCAGCTTACCGCGGTTGGTGGGTACCCTACTTCGGCGGTCGACATATAAGAAAAAGAAAGGACAGATTTTTCCCCCTCATTCTAGGCGCATGGAATGTGCGCACTTTACTTGACAAAGACTTTAATGCAAACAGACCAGAGAGACGAACTGCCCTGATTGGGAGAGAACTGGCCAGGTACAACATTGACATAGCAGCACTGAGTGAAACTCGACTTGCAGGCGAGGGCCAACTTTGCGAAAAGGGTGCAGGTTATACATTCTTTTGGAGCGGAAGAGGAACTGAAGAAAGACGAGAAGCAGGGGTTGGATTTGCAATCAAAACAGCAATTGTCAGCAAGTTAGCGGGGCCCCCAAAGGGAATAAATGACCGACTCATGACGGTCAAGATCCCTCTGTTCTATGGAAGAAAACATGCCACCATCATTAGCGCGTATGCACCAACTATGACAAACCAGGATGATGTCAAGGATAAGTTTTACGAAGAACTACATGCAGTCATTGCATCAGTTCCTAAAGCAGATAAGCTCATCATTCTTGGTGACTTTAATGCAAGAGTAGGCTCAGATAACATCTCCTGGAATGGCACTATTGGTAGGTACGGCGTGGGTCGCTGTAACAGTAATGGACTTCGTCTCCTCCAGACTTGCGCAGAACATGACCTCCTTGTCACCAACACCATTTTTCGACTTCCTACCCGCAACAGGACCTCCTGGATGCACCCTCGCTCAAAGCATTGGCACCTAATTGACTATGTAATTGTTAGGAAGAAGGACAGGCAAGATGTCCGGGTGACCAAGTCCATGTGTGGTGCCGAATGCTGGACTGATCATCGCCTCATTGTATCTAAACTTAAAGTTCGTATCCAACCAGCCAGGCGCCCTCAGGGGAAGAAAACTCAAAAGAGGCTGGATGTCACCAAACTAAAGAAGACAACAATCAAACAGTCATTTACTGACACCTTAGAAGACCGTCTCAAATCTATCTCGCTAGACGGCCAAAGTGTGGAAACAAATTGGGCAGCCCTAAGTGAGCAGATCTACAACACTGCTACAGAGGTCCTGGGTCCTTCCATCAAGAAACAAAATGACTGGTTTGATGAGAACTCAGATGATATAAAGCAGATGTTGGCTGAGAAACACCATCTCCATAAAGCATATTTAAATGATCCAAAATCTACATCCAAGAAAGACGCTTTCAACAACATGCGTAGAATCGTCCAACATAAACTACGCCAGATGCGGGATTCATGGCTGAGTAATAAAGCAGATGAGATCCAAGGCTTCGCTGACAGCCATGACTTGAAAAACTTTTACCTAGCACTCAAAGCGGTCTATGGTCCAACATCATCAGGATCATTTCCCCTCCTTAATGCAGATGGAAAAACACTAATTACAGACAAGGAAAAAATTCTCCAACGCTGGGCTGAACATTTTAATAATATCTTGAACCAGCCATCATCTATTAACGACGAAGCCATCATCCGCCTGCCCCAAATTCCTATAAATGAAGCATTAGATGATGTACCAACTCTGGAGGAAACTAAAAAAGCGATTCGTCAACTGTCTAGTGGAAAGGCCCCTGGCTCCGATTCAATTCCTGTTGAGGTTTATAAAGATGGCGGTGCAGTTCTGATAGAGAAACTTCATATGATCTTCCAGCAAATGTGGCAGAGTGAAACCATCCCACACGATCTCAAAGATGCCTCAATTATACATCTATATAAACGTAAAGGTAATCGCCAAGACTGCAACAATCATCGAGGCATCTCTCTTTTATCAATCGCTGGGAAGATATTCGCCAGAATCCTTTTGAATCGCCTTACGGCTCATCTTGACAAAGGTCTTTTACCTGAAAGTCAGTGTGGATTCCGGAAAGAACGTGGAACCACAGATATGGTGTTCGCTGCAAGACAGCTACAAGAAAAATGCCAAGAACAGCACTGTGACCTGTACACAGCTTTCATCGACTTGACAAAGGCGTTCGACACGGTCAGTAGAGAGGGTCTATGGAAGATCATGGCAAAATACGGCTGCCCAAAGAAATTTATCACAATAGTGCAGCAACTGCATGATGGAATGCAGGCTAGAGTTCAGGAAAACGGTGAGCTATCAGAGCCTTTCCCCGTCTCAAATGGAGTTAAACAAGGGTGCGTACTTGCACCGACTCTGTTCAGTATCATGTTTTCTGCTATGCTGACTGATGCTTTTAGAGACGGGGACACAGGAATCGACATTAGTTATCGTATTGATGGAAAATTGTTTAACCTTAGGAGGCTTCAAGCAAAAACCAAGGTCAAATCACACACCATCAGAGATCTTCTGTTTGCTGATGATTGTGCCCTCAATTCCTTCTCAGAGGCTGATCTGCAGCATAGTGTGGATAGATTCTCCGAAGCCTGCGCCAACTTTGGGCTTACCATCAACACGAAGAAAACAGAAATCATGTACCAACCAGCTCCTGGCACAGTTTATACTGAGCCAGTCATCAAGGTTAATGGTGAGAAACTGAATGTTGTGAACAGATTCACATACCTTGGTAGCACACTATCCCAGAACATTGTCATTGATGATGAGGTGAACACCAGGATCTCCAAAGCCAGCAGCACATTTGGCAGACTATACACCAACGTTTGGCATCGAAGTGGCATTAGTCTACAGACAAAGCTGAAGGTATACAGAGCTGCGGTGCTTCCAGTGCTGCTATATGCATGTTTTTTTTTTTTTTTTTTTTTTTTTTTTTTTTTTTGTTTTTTTTTTTGCGTTCGCCCGCTAACACTCGAGGCGAAATCTCAGGTTATTATTTTATGTCTAACCTGACATTGATTTTACGTGAGTATCCCTTTATTTCTTGTACAGAGACAGGTGTCCCTCGCCATTCAGGCAAATACTCGCCGATTTCGGAGGTACCCATTGCAGCTGGGTCGGCTCAGGAGCCGCCAGTCCCTGGTCGACGAAACTCCTTCAAATGTCCTCGCCAGGTCTCGAGTTAATCCAGTCCAAATCCCGGTCGACGAAAAATCCTCAAATGCCGTCGCCCGGGTTTGATCCTGGATCACCCGGTCGCCAGAGCGGTGTTGTAACCACTAAGCTAGCGCGGCTCCCTATATGCATGTGAAACATGGACTGTATACAGGCGCCACGTAAAGAAGCTAAACCACTTCCATACAGTCTGTCTCAGGAAGATAATGAACATCAAATGGCAAGAAAGATCAGGAAGATAATGAACCGGATACCGCCGTTCTTGACAGAGCTGGTATCCCTAGTATTGATACTATTCTGATGCAGTCACAAATTCGCTGGGCAGGTCATGTAGTCCGCATGCCAGACCATCGACTGCCAAAGATACTCTTTTATGGTGAGATGCAGAAGGGTAAACGCTCCCATGGTGGCCAAAAGAAGCGCTTCAAAGACACGTTAAAGACGTCATTGAAAACCTTTGACATAAACCCAGACACATGGGAAGCTGCTGCGCAAGACCGAACTGCTTGGCGCACATCTCTTCGTAAAGGTGCAGCAGCATGCGAATCATCCAGAAGAGCAGCAGCAGAACAGCGGAGACAAGCTAGAAAGGACCGTGAAATAAAACCTTCACATGAAGCAAACATTCCCTGCCCACACTGTCCAAGATCTTTCCAGGCCCGCATCGGGCTCTTCAGTCACCTTCGTACCCATAGACTAACCTAACATATTCTTAAATAATTGGATGAACAGAGTGGTCTTCATCACCCGTGATGGACGAACAACCAAACCATAGAAAACACAGCAACTGTTCTTCATTTCAACCATAAATTGCATTAATTATTTTCCAAGATTCTATTTCATTATATAATATTAAAATTACAAATTATAATTTTCAAATTGATTATTAATATTTGTATTTACTTTTTCACATTAACATTTTTTTTTCTGTCTAGCAGGAAATATTGCATTCATCTAACAGCATGGCTGAGCCTAACTTTAAAAAAAGGAGGTTAGAAGAAGATCAACGTCGTGGGAAGTTTCAATCTGACTGGACAACTACATTCCCTGGGATTATTGAGACATCCAAATTAGGCTCTTCACATGCATACTGTAGAATATGCAATAGAGATATTAGAGTGTTGGCGTCTGGCTTACACGATGTGAGGGAGCATTTCAAAACAAAACTGCATGAAAGGAACTATCAGCTGAAGAAAGGAAGTTCTATCAAGGCCTTTATTACTCAGCCTCAACAAGATGATAAAATAACGAGGGCTGAAGTTTTATTTGCAAATTTTATTGCTCAACACAACATAGCTGCTTCTATAGCTGAACATTTTTCAGACTTATCAGCTGAGATGTTTCCGGACAGTGCTGTTGCCAAACTTTTCAGATGCAAGCGAACCAAAACAACAGCCATTATTAAAAACTGCTTGGCTCCATCTGCAACATAGACAGTCATCAAATTATGCAGGGAGACACCATTCTCGTTGATGATCGATGAGTCAAAATGACAGAAAAACTGACAAGCGTTTAGCTATAATGGTGAGGGTATTTGAAGATGGCATAGGACCTAGAACCAGGTTGCTGGGCATGCTGGTTGGTACAGGTGGAACCAGTGTTAAGTCGTGTTTTATTAAGGGGAGTTAACTGTTAAAAGTTTTGTAGGTACGCGTCGGTTTTTTGTATACACCCATGTAAGCACACTTTTTGTGATGAGATGAATGCTCGGCGATTTTTTGAACGCAGCGCTACTGACTAGCTGTTATCTTGTTTTTTTTTAAAATATGGTAAGGAATCTGGTCGAAGGTTCTATGAAATAGTTTGAGGGGGGAAAAGCAGATGAGTCCAGCTCACATCTCAAGCTGCATGTTAGCGCTTGAATGAATTCTTATAGACTGAACTGTTTTAACTCTTTAAGTCCCAATCGACTTTATAAAGGCTCAGGGGTTAGACGCGCTTGGCCCAATCGACTTTAAAAAGCCTTTAGTATATGTGCCTCTGTTTGAGACAGTTTCTAATTATAAATACCCACAAAGTCATTTCCGACTGCAAGTACATTCTTTTAAATACCGAACGTGTTTAAGAGTGAACGTGTTTCTGTTTTGAGATATTTATTTTAGATTTTTAAAGCGATTTTTTAAAGCGCATATCCTCCATTTTACCTTGAATAACTAATCATTTTTTTTAAGCGCATATCCTCCATTTTACCTTGAATAACTAATCATTTTTCAATGAAAGCTTTTATACTTGTAGCACAAGAGAAAAGTACATCCAATTACCTTCAGTTTCATATACAACAACAAAGTTATTTATGCATATGACATTTAAAAAAAATTATTTCCAAACAACAACAATAAAAACGCACTGGGGTGGCCATTTTTGCTTGGGCCAAACCCACTTTTTTGCTTGGGACTGAAAGAGTTAAGCAACTGAGATTGCGGGCAGTTTTTTGCGGGCAGAGCTTGGAGAAGGTCGTTCCTTCTCGCTAGTGTGTCCCGGCGTATTTGTGTTTTTCTATGAAGGGAATTTGATAATTGAAGAGGATAATTCTTTTGAAGTAAAGATAAAGAGATTATTGTCGGGTGGGGGCCGCGCTAGCGTAGTGGTTACAACACCGCTCTGGCGACCGGGTGATACAGGATCAAACCCGGGCGACGGCATTTGAGGATTTTTCGTCGACCGGGATTTGGACTGGATTAACTCGAGACCTGGCGAGTACATTTGAAGGAGTGTCGTCGACCAGGGACTGGCGGCTCCTGAGCCGACCCAGCTGCAATGGGTACCTCCGAAATCGGCGAGTATTTGCCTGAATGGCGAGGGACACCTGTCTCTGTACAAGAAATAAAGGGATACTCACGTAAAATCAATGTCATAAATAATAACCTGAGATTTGCCTCGAGTATTAGCGGGCGTACGAAAAAAAAAAAAAAAAAAAAAAAAAAAAAAAAAAAAAAAATTGTCGGGAAAGTTCTTTCTCCCAGGAGTTTATGGATTGTTTTCCAAGAGATATTACCCAGATGCCAGGGGGTACGCCGGCATTATACATTTTGTAAGAAGTCTGATGGATTTATTATAGAGGCCATGGATTGCACCGGCCGTGATTTTGATTCATGTTTATTCTGATGGATTTTTTCCCTTGTTACCAGAAGTCATAGTATGTCGCTGCGTAAGCGACCAGTGATCATCATCATTTATAAAGATATTGATGTAAACCTTTATGAAACGAGAGCTGCTGTGTTCTGCAGCCTTTGTACTTTGAGTTGTGTACCTGTAGCCGAATCTTTGGATATTGCTTGAAGGGATTTATACTATGAGTTACTGCATTCTACAGCCTATTGAGACTGCGATGCAAGTCTTTTGTTTGGATGACTATTTTTGCTGTATGTCTACGAAATGAACTTACTTATCTGATGCACCATGATTTTCTATGAAGTGTCGTCCTATGTTACCATGATGTTTACGTGACTGTCGCGTAATAAACTATTTAAACGTTACCAGTCGTTGCAACGTTTTCTGACTCGTACATTTACTGTAATGTGTGGTTCCAGCCTGTGTTGGTATGCCAGAACCTTTTTTACATTCGCATTTGTTGACAGTCACTTACTCACACATCAGTCGGCCATCTGTAAGCCCGACCTCACTGACTCTGCCCTGGTCAGTCCTTGTAGTACCACACCATCCATCAGAAACATTCCACCACCATCAACAGTAATTGAACAAAATATGTACCACTTAATTGAACCCTCAACGTAATGGTAACATAACTGGTGAGCCAGTTCTTTGGGGTGCTGTACCAACTACAGATGAAGAATTCTATAGTGGAATATTGCCTAACAAGTTCAAAAGCAGGATTTACAGTGTTCACAGTGCTGATTTTTGATGAGCAATCAAAGTGTTACCAGTTCATGTTTCCTGTGCTAGTTTCAAAAAGACGTCATCCAGTGTCAAGGACCTGAGAAGCCAGGAGATCCTGTGGGCCATCAACGTTCTACTTTATCGATACCTGTTATACATCATTGTTGCTGTTACGGAGGCCGGGATTTTTTTCCTTTTGCAAGATAAGTGGTTGTTTGTAGTGTAAACTGTGCCACTGTATGTTTTGATTGAACCTTCCTCACAGCTTACACTATTATATTCCTTTTTTCTATGTTATATGTGTCACATTTATGTGGGCGGTTGGTGAGGTGATTTACGGTAAGATATATCCCACTTTTCCCGAGGGCCTATGTAAGCGTTCTGTAGGGACTTCCTTACGAATTTCCCACAGTGGAAATTTCCAGCGAAATTTTTGCTGACGTATTTCACTCCACTGTGTTTGGTAATTTGTGACACTATTGTTTAGGTGTGACGAAACGTCTCAGTGTTGTTGTCGTTATATTTTTCTCTGTACCTTAGTTTTTTTTATTAATTTGTTTGTGAGTGTCTTCCTCCTCTTACTATCTTTGATTTATATACAAATTTTTAGTTTATACATTGTGCTGTCGTTTGTCTTGTCATTCTATTCGCAGCTGTCATTGCAAGCTTTGCAATATTTTTTTCTTTATTTCTGCTTTCTTACTTTAGTTGATTCCTGCGAACGTGGTCATTTGTGCTTTATATCTTGTCTTTGTCACTTCTGTTTGTATTGTCATGCACTATCAATATTATAATGCATAATAAATATATAGGTAATTAATTATATTATTATACTTAAAGGTAATTGTACAGGTTCTTAGGCAAGGACTTGTCACCCACTGAGTTTGGATAAAGTGAGTTTTTCCAGAAATATATTTACATAAGTTATCTATCTCATATAATTGGGTATAATGTCGAGCTTGGATTACTTCATTGAGCAAGGGAAATCCATTGGTATGACCACTGAGGAAGTAAAAGAATTTCCACTTGCAAAATATGCCAAGGCGCAGAAGTCGGAAGAAAAGAAACAGAAATTAGAAATTGAAAAACAGAAAATGGAAATGGAAAAACAGAAATTAGAGGCTGAAGAGAGAAAAATTCAACAGCAAATGAAAATGCAGGCAGAAGAAAGAAAACTTCAGTTGGAAAATGAAATACAGAAATTAGAGGCTGAAGATAGAAAAATTCAACAGCAAATGGAAGAGAAAAAAAATGCAAATGCAAATGGAAGAAAAAAAGCTTCAGATGCAAGCTGAAGAAAACCAAAGACTACACGAGGAAAGGATCTTATCTATGGAACTGGAGAAAATAAAGGTAGTGAATATTGGTAATACACAAAATGAGACAAACAATCAAACAACTTCTAATAAGGCAAATACTAATTATTATAAAATCAGATTGCCTCCTTTCAACTCTGCCTATAACGATATTTCATTCTATCTGAATAGATTTGAACTTTCATGCGAATCTCATAAGATAATAGACAAGTCGGAATATTGTTCACGACTTATAGAAATACTCAAGGGTGAAGCTATGAACACTATAAGTATGTTGGAGGGCAAGAATAACTATGATGTTGTCAGAGCGGTTTTGTTTAAAAAAATACCATCTGGATGAAGACGGTTATCGCCTATGCTTTAAATCTTTATTGCCAGAGACAGGGAAAGATTTTTCAGACTTTATAGCAAATATTCGCCTTACTTTTTCACGTTGGGTGGAACTTTCAAAAACTGAACATACATACGAGGCCCTCATGGACTTATTGCTTCATGACAAAGTCATGTCGTCTGTAAACGCTTCTTTTCTTTCTCTTTTACATGAGCGAAAACCTGCAAACTTGAAAGATATGGAACAATATTGTCGCCAATACGTCACTGCACACCCAAATGTGACTGTTAGCCACTCTGAGGTCAAAGAAGGTTTACCCGTGGCTTCAGCAATACCATATGGTCCTAATTTGTGCAGTAGATCTCAAAGTGCTGAGCGCAATTTTGGTAGAAGAGATAATCGTGATTTTGGACGGTACCAAAAGGGTCCACCACGTAGTAATTCTCCTTCTCCAAGAAACTGGAGACAATTTAACAGTTCTCAACATTTTGTTTCCAACAATTATGGAAATTTTGGAAGGGGTAACTATAATAGAGATTATCAACCTTACAATAATTTTTTTCGAGGACAACAAAATCCATCTAACAGATATTTTGACCAAAGGGGAAATAGTAATCGCGACAATGCTAACTGGGGTTCAAATCAGAACAATAGTTTCAATAGAGCGAATAACAATGCTCCCAATAGAGAAAATAGTTGCAATAGAATACGATATGACAGTAGATCTCCAAATAATAATAGATCTTATCGCCATGCTAATTCTGCTCAACGAGAGCCCCAGGTTATTAATAATCAAGGTAACAATAATGATAGCGTCTCTAACACTATTGCTTGCTCTGCTTTCGATTTCGAGAGAGCATCTCAGTGCACGGAGTGCAAAACGTTGCTCCAACCTACAGCCATTACTACCTTGAGTTGCGGTCATCCTCTACCCACTCTTCCTGCCTTAGCTGCGCATGACAGAAGAGGTTCTCTTACTCTACATAATGGGTTTGTGAATAATAATCCAGTCTCAGTTCTCTTTGATTCTGGTTGCACAACTGTTGGGGTTAAGCAGTCTCTGATACATCCTTCCTGTGCCACTGGTGAGGTAGTGAAATGTGTGACATTTGGGGGGACGGTTGAAACTTTTCCAACTGCTATCGTTCACATAGCCACTCCCTTTTTTACGGGACATGTCCATGCATGTATGCTCCCGGATCCTATTACAGACCTTATCGTCGGACGTATACATGGAATTAAGGATTGTACCCCTCAACAGATTGCTATCTGGGAAAAACAAAACATGCAGGCTGCTTATGCAGTCACTACTAGAGCACAAGCTCAAAATCTGTTGCAGACTCCATCTGCGGAAATTGGTGAGGTGCATGATCAGAATGCTCACTCCGTGATTTCACGGGAGTCTTTTATCAAACTTCAGTAAAATGATTCATCATTGGGGAAATTTTTTTCTCCTAGTTAAGCAAGATAATGTAAATTGTGTCACAAATATTAAATACTGGTTCTTAATTAAGAATGGAATACTAGTCTGGATGGTACGAGGTTCTACTTCGTCCATGCGTTCGCAAATTCTTGTACCTACCGACATGAGAGTCCGGATCTTGCAACATGCCCACGACTCTCAGTGTGCAGGGCATATGGGATTTTCCCATACTAAATCTAGGGTTCTGTCTTCCTTCTTTTGGCCGGGCGTAAATAGAGATATAACTATTTATTGTCGCTCCTGCAGAATATGTCAGGGGGTTAAGTCACGAGGTCCACGCCATGCAGCCCCTATCCAAGCTGCAGATATCCCTATTCGTCCTTTCCAGAAAATGGCAATTGACATTATTGGCCTTATTAAGGTCAAGTCTGCCAGAGGACATCAGTACATTCTTACATGTATTGACATGTGTACACGTTGGCCAGAGGCAATACCTCTCAAGAGCATTTCTACTGATGATGTTGCAGATGCTCTTTGGCTAATATTTTCACGTCTAGGGTTTCCCAAACAAATCTTATCAGATCATGGCACACAACTGATATCAGACTTGATGTCTCAGGTGATGTCCATTCTCCGCATTGAAAGGTCATTAAGTAGTGTATATCATCCTATGTCAAACGGATTAGTCGAGCATCGGAATAGAACGCTTAAGAATTTACTTGGGAAAATAACTGAGGACCATCCTCAGGATTAGGACAATGTCTTACCCGCTGGTCTTTTCGCGTATAGAGAAGTGCCAAATGAGTATACGGGGTTTTCACCGTTCGAGCTCGTCTTTGGTGCACAACCTCGTGGTCCCATGTCGTTGCTGCACGATCTATTAATTGCTGAGGACCTTAACGATGATACTCAATCTTCCTACGAATATGTCATTTCTCTTAGACAGAGAATAATCGATTCATGTAGGTTAGCCACCTCAGCATCTGAGTCTGCCAAGGAGAAGGCGAGGCTCTTCGCAAATAGATACAGGTGTCTATGACAACTCTATCCTGGTGACGAGGCACTTGTATTGCTTCCTAGTAAAGATGATCGACTTCTTATTACATGGAAAGGTCCTTATACTGTCATCTCTAGAATTTCTGATGTCGATTATGTTGTCGATGTTGACGGGAAGCATAAGACCTATCATATTAATATGCTGAAACAATTTCATGAATGTCCACACTACCTACAGTCTGTTTTTCAGGCGACAGACGACCCTCCGGTTCGTCATAACCACTATGCATCATTGTCTGTTATTCAGGAGGAAGAGGCTACTTTTTCCGATGTAAATCTTCCTCTTCCTGTTGTCCCCCTTCATTCAACAGAATCATGGGAAAATGTAACTGTTTCTTTGCAGTTATCTACAGAAAGGCAACAGCAAGTCTCTTCTCCATTGCAAACTTTTCAAGACGTCCTTACTGACATTCCGGGTCAAACATCAGTCATTAAACATGACATAATACTCACTGATGATAACCCTTTTAGAGTCCGACCTTACCTAATTCCATTACATTTTCAAACACAAGTCGAAAAAGAATTAGATGACATGCTACAGTTAAATATAATTAAACCATCTACTTCAGCATACTCCTCTTCTATGGTTATTGTTTGGAAAAAAGACAATAACATACGTCTTTGTGTTGACTATCGGAAATTAAACCAAGTGACTAAATTTGATGCAGAACCAATGCCTTTGTTGGAAGATCTGCTCATCAAGCTTTCTCAGTCACTCTTCTTTACTAAACTCGACTTGTCCAAGGGATATTGGCAAGTTCTGCTTACTGAACGCGCCAAACCCCTGCCTTTTCTACCCCTCGGGGTTTGTTCCAATGGAACTTCATGCCTTTCAGCCTCGTCAATGCCCCAGCTACTTTTGTACGCATGATGCATCGAATCCTTTCACATCGTCCAGATGTTATTGCATACTTGGATGATATTTGCCTTTTTAGTGATTCTTGGGAAGATCACTTTAGGGGTCTTTCCAAACTTTTCTTTACACTACGCTCTCATAATTTGATGGCTAAACTGTCTAAAGCCCATATTGGGTTTAGTGACATTTCTTTTTTGGGCCACCAGGTTGGTCATGGTCTCTTACAGACGTAGGACCATAACACTTCAAAAATCCTCAATATCACTACTCCTAAGACAAAAAAAAACAGGTGCGTAGTCTTTTGCGTCTAATTCAATTTTATGGTAGATTTATCCCACACCTATCGTCTATCACTGCACCTCTTTCTACTCTTTTGAAAAAGGGGTCGCCTAACCTAGTACACTGGTCCCCAGAATGCCAAACCTCTTTGGAGAAAATTAAGCTATTGTTTTCCTATTCTCATATTTTACGCTTACCCAAGGCAGATAGGCCTTTTATTTTTCACAGTGACGCCTCATTGACAGGGATCGGGGCTGCATTGATGCAAGAGTATTCTCAAACTTTGCATCCTGTGATGTATGTCTCTAGAAAGTTGAGTGCGGCAGAACAGAACTACTCTCTCCTAGAAAGAGAATTATTAGCTATGGTCTGGTCAATTCTGAAGCTGCAGAGGTTCCTTCTGGGCGCGCATTTCATAGTAGAAACTGACCAAAAAGCTCTCACAGCAATACAGAATAAAGACTTGAAGAGTTCAAGGTCCACGCGGTATGCTATTTCGCTACAACCTTTTCACTTTACAATACGTGCTATTCGAGGTTCGAATAATGTGATGGCAGACATACTGTCTCGATGCCCACATGATTCTGCTTGACTGTGATTTTCTAGATTCCCTTTTAGATGTCGGGGTTACTTATATACCCACAACTCTATTGTACTAGCACACACCGCTAAAACACTTTTATGACCCTGTGTAAGTCATGATTCGAAGTTTGTTTGTGCTACTTTCTCTGTTACCCTCGCTTGTGTAAGAGAGGAAGGTTTGATTAACATCGTACAGGGGTCAGAAGTTTACACGGCCACATTTGTTAAGTTAAAATTTAAATTGACTGTTACCTGTCATAAAATCTTACCTTTACCAAACAGAGATTTTCATTTGTATTTCACAGCAACGGCTTTTCCATGAGAGTCAGAGTTGCTTTATTGCTTGATTAAGTGGTTACTTTTCAACACCTTGTTTAAGTTGCCTTGCAAAAGATTTCCTGTTCCAAGTGAAGCCTACCGGCAGTTTGACGCCACTAGATTTCTTAGTATCTTCGTGCTCACAAGAGGTGCCAAGACCATTGGAGTCTTCCTTACTATGCAATTGATTTAGGATAGTAGATAATATTGTATATTAGTGTAACTGTTCATCCACCATTTGTAACTGGTCACTTTGGATCCCCATAGATAGGTATTAGAATAGTGATGGGTGACAGTTATCTGGTTGAGTCTAAAACGTGAATGAATAATAGAAAATCTCCAAGAGTCAATTCAACTTCAATAGTGTCAAGGACGGACACTAGAACTCGTGGTTGAGTAATGATACCATCAACGGTTTATTTGACAATACGTAGACGTGGACAATATGACAGTTCATGCATATACATAGTAGATTAACTTGTGACATATGGTATTCAGCTTCCATCATATACTTAGTGAAGCATCATCAATAGGCATCGATACATTCATACATGTTTATCTTGCTATAAATGACTTCACTTAACGAACGTTCTATACAACGGTTGACCTCTCAAGGGCAGTCCATCATATTACAATCAAGGGTATACAACCCATTACGGAATACTCCTTCTTAGTTAGTTTGACAATAAAAATCCGACTTCTGATAAAGCATTATAACTTGTGAAGTGTATACAAACTTCTAACTGCTGACGTTTTGTTTCACCTCTCCATATTAGCCGTTACTCGCATGACGGCTACTTTAAATATTCAATAACGCAGATCCCGTTCATTCCATACACAATGTTCATATATTAAACATCTTCAAAACTTCCAGTGCATTGACGTTACAACTTTTATCCATTCTGGTCCCAACATGTACGGGTACCAGCTAGAGGTCGACTTGACTGAAGAAAGTCAATGACAAAACTATTCTTACAACATTATCAATCAATTATAATATTACCTGACTTGAGTGACCTGAGGGCTATGACTTAAATTGCAGTGAGCCAGTCACCAAGTAATTACAATATGTCCGAATGAAGGACTGAAAAAACATCAGACTCCCAGTCTGAAAGGAGCTCTGCCTTGCTCCACTACGGAGATACGTCATCTGCCCCTTTGGTAACAACCGCGCTAATTTACCAATATAAAAAATTTCATACTTCAAGAGCCACGACGATATGGAAAAACCATGCCGTGTCAAAAACATTCATCAGTTACTAAAATCACCACTGACCCAGATGACTCTACGTTTTCTCCAATTTGTGCTACCTCTGTTGACTGAATTTAACAAATTGTTTCAGACAGATGAGTCCCAAATAGGTGATATGATGGATGAAATGGACCGTCTGCTACGAAAATTTATTGTCAAATTTGTAGAGATGAAATATGTAAAAGAGGTGAAAGATATAAGATTGTTAAAGTATGCTGAACGTGATCTACAGCATGATGACCATACACTTGCTGTTGGTCTGTCCAACAGGACATTACTGGAAGAGTTAGATATAAGTTCTCAAGTGAGAAATTCATTTTTCAGAGATGTGAGGAACTTTTATGTTGCTGTTGTGAAAAAGATATTGGATAAATTTCCATTTGAGAATGAAGTCCTTAAGGATATCAAAATTCTTGATCCAGCCTTTAAAGACACAGTTCAATATACAGCAATCTGTAAGCTGGCCAACACTTTTGCACCACATTTAGACCAAGAGGTGTTAAAGGATGAATTTGAAGATTATTGTTTGCTGCCTGATGAATGTATTTCAAGATTGGACGCTGGACAAAAAAGAAGCTTTTCTAGGTACTGGCTTGACATAATCAACTTGAAAACTAGCACTGGTCGTACAAGATTTCCCAGTCTGGCAGTCATAGTGAAATGCTTATTGACATTGCCTCACAGCAATGCTGACTGTGAGCGGTCTTTCTCTATGATAAAAAAGATACACACGGCCTGCAGAAATAGACTAAATGATGATACAGTCACAGCATTTCTACAATGCAAAATAAATTCTAACTCTTGCTATTTAGGTTTTAAAGCAAGTGAAGACATGCTTAAAAAGGCAAAGGGCGCATGTCACTATGATGGTGCAGAACCATCCAATTGAATATACTTTTACATGAATTAACTCTTTTGTTACGTTTTTCAGTCTTTGTACAGGTTTTGCAGGCCTTTGTACAGGGTTTTTTATTTTTTGTACAGGTTTTTCATCTCTGAGGTGTGGCATGTATGGTCTTTCTAGGTGACTTATCTAAGTAAATGCTGAATCACAAACATCATACTTGTAAGGCTTCTCCCAGCTACCTTTGTCATGGACGGACATGTTTTTGATCTGCTCTCACATTTCGCAGTAATCACGCAGGAAGTTTAAGTCACATTCCGTGGATTTTTATATCAGTATATTGGTTATTAGACGGTGAAATTTTTAAACATGATATTATGTTAATGTAATGTGTAACATTTTATAGAATAACGTTGAAATGTGTATCAGTTTTTTCTCTATGTTATTGGAGGATATTTTCAACAATGACTACATGACTCATCCGAATGTGACCTTCGCCAACGCAAGAGGCCAGTTGTTGGTCAAGCGTCGCTGTCAAGCATCATAAAATTTTCCCGGTATACAATGTTCTTCACCGATAACAAAACCCCCTGTGGAATGTAACAATGTCATGCTTGGAAGAAGGCGTTAGTTCGCAGCTAACAGTAGGCCCCAGGGACGCTCATTTAAGACCAATGACCATAAAAAACTATGCTTTGAACAAAGAGAGGGCTAATCACATAAAACTTAAAGGTTGTAGAACTGGGTCCGGTATAACCTTGAAGCTATCAAGTCATGGAAAATGTGTAACTATAACATTCCAGAGCACCTTTCAGTATGAAGCATTTCGTATAATTATCATTAAGTACTACGAAACAGGACTTGTAGAGTCAAGAACAGACATAAATGGCGCACTAGTAGAAGATGTTTTAACAACACCACATCTCAAAGTTCACCTTTATCATACGAAAAATAAATTAATGGCCCAGGGGACTGCCAAAGCAATCAAATCATGGTTAGAAACAGAATTTGAAGAATTAAAAGAATCTGCAAAAATTGTAACTGATGTTGAGTTAGAAAACACTAAAATGGACTCTGCTGTATCTATGCCCTACTTGGCAGTAGACACAATGATTCCAGGCATAAATGACTTTACTACCGACAACGACATCCTCAACATCAGCTGCAACCCAATTTCTCACAGTGAATCAGAAATTCTACCTTCTGCAGTATTGGATAAAATAACAGACACCCCTACAATTTCTAAACCTATGTTGGCCATCGAATACCCCATGGACCATGAAAATATACTAAAAGCTGAAACTGTATCTCTTGAACAACAAAAAGAAGACACCACGAAGTACCTGTGCCGTGCTGCCAGGAGCTAATGCAAAATATGGAGGACACTTTACGAAGTTTAATTGGTGATCTCACGTCTTGTAAACAGACATCGCTCAAGGCCGAAAACAAAATTCTTAAAAGTGAGATAGGATCTCTGAGGGAAGAACATTCTAGCATGAAGGACATCATCGAAAAACTGCAGAGAGACTTCTCACTCTATAAGATACGACAACCAGATCATCCTCAAACAATGGTAGAAGATTGCGAAGAATCCATACATAAAAATACGCCAAATCAGCAAAAAGGTCACCACCAAACTGTACACAAAAAACACGAAGAGACACTCACAAACACAACATATCCTATTGGAGTCAAAATTACCAACCGATTTCAAGTTCTTGAGGATTATTCAACAGAAAATGAGCAGGTATCAGCATCCCTACCAGACAACGTTCCAGTGCCCGAAAACCCAATTCACATATCTCAGACCCATCACGACAGCCCACAACAAGAACAGCACAAAAGGCAGCAGCATCAATCTAATAGAAAACAAAGTGAAGAAATACGTAGTGACGTTACACATATTGTAATTGGTGACTCCCTCTTGAAAGGTATTTATTGTGAAAGAATGTCCACTACAAGAGAAGACATCATTTCAGTTATGACAGTGCCGGGGGCTGGTATTAAAAGACTAGTGGACATAATTAATAAGTTCGATATTAATCACAAGATAACAAAAACAACACTACACGTAGGAATTAATGATATGAATGAAAAGAGCCTAAACCCCTCAGGATTGGTGGCTACAATAAAACAAAAATTTCCCAAAGCCTCCATCTTTATTTCATCAATCATACCACCATGCTATGGGTTTCAGCATTGCACAGCGGACACTTATAACACAAAACTACAGAACTATTGTAAACAAAATGGCCTTGGCTTCATCAACAATACTCCATTCTTTACATCTAACTCAGGAGCACCTAAGAAACGACTCTACAGAGATCAAATTCACACATCCACACTGGGAAGCAGCATCCTGGACAAAAACATAAAATATCCAGAAAGGACACAAGACAGCTCAACCCACATAGAGAATGCAAAAAAATCTACTGAGACATCAACCTATAATCACAATACATCACACACCCTACCTGCCCCTCAAAGAAGCACACCTATTGCAAGCAGGCATCCTTCCAGCTATCACAACGCCACTTTTAATCAGGAAGCCGAATCTTATGATACCATGTTTCCCCCATTAGTCACAAGGCAGCCCCACTCAGATACCTCTACCAACAGTATTCCAATGTCCCAGGCTCAGATACTCCTACCAACACTACAACAAGGACGGAAGAAATCAGAGATCACCATGCTTCCTCCCCTAGTTCTTATTATCGTCCTCAGTGGAACCCTGAACTTGTCTATCTGATGCAATTCAGCCCTGCGTCACTTAGACAAGCATTAATGATGTCTGCCCAACGTCACCCCTATTACCTGCTCGGCAGAGACATCAGTTATTGATGAACAAACACTTTGCCTCACTATATCTCTGTTACTACAGCCTTCACTCCATTTGAACATTTGTTGATATTTTAATACAACGGTAATCAGAACTTTTACTACTTTATCGGTTAATATCCTCTAAAATTTTTCTTTGATTACTTATTTCGTTACAATTTAAATTTCTTATTATCACGCGTAGCTTCAATTTGTTAGAATTACCGGTGTTAAGTGTTGTATACTTGTCTGACTTGTGACAATTATTAATTTCTTCCATCTCTCGTTTAACTTCACTTTGTTGCGTTGAGCAGTTCTGGTGTGATATGTTTTATGCCTGATTGTTTTGTGACAATTTTCATATACTCAGTTGAAATTGTTTTTTATTAGTTGTATTAATTATTTTAATATTGTATTTTCTGCAATTTCTCATTCCTTGAATTCCACTTCCTTGGTGAAGTATTAATTCGTAAAAATATTTTGCGCTTTTTTGTGTGCATAACTGTTTTTTAACTTGTAATTTTAAAAATATATACATATTTCTTTTTACTATACAAACATGGCTGGTAATTATGTACCGTGGCTTCACAAGGATGGTCTACGACTTGGTCATCTGAATATTTACCATCTTCTAGGTAAACTCCCCGAACTTACATACATTCTAAGTAAGAATTTTCACATTTTTTGACTTTCAGAAAGTCGCCTAAATGACAGAATAACAGACGATGACATTGCGTTAAATGGTTTTAAAACTATTCGGCAAGACGCAAGCAAAAAACAAGAGACAAGTATAACAGTTTATATTTCCACTTCCCTTAATTTTCGCCGCAGAAACGACTTAGAGACAGCAGAGATAGAATGTGTATGGTTGGAAATAAAGCTACCGAATCAGGGCCCATTTCTGATGGGATATCTTTATCGAAATCCTAGTGCAGGACCTATATGGTACGAAGATTTCACCATAATGATGGACAATGTATTCGCCACAGTCAAGGAGGTTGTTCTTCTTGGTGATTTCAACATCGATATACACAATTCAAATCTAACATGGAAAAATATAATATTATCGTCCAACTTAAAACAAATAGTTAACCAGCCTACAAGAGTAACACAAGCATCAACCACACTTATCGACCACATCTACGTAACTTGCCCAAAAAACATCATAGAATGCTGTGTCCCTAATATTGCAGTGAGTGACCACTATCCAGTATGCTGTACATGGTCAAAGAATAAATGTAAAGTTCCAAAAAATAAACATGTAAGTATCAAATTTAGAAGTTTCAAACATTTCAGTAAGGAATTATTTTTAAATGACTTGCTAACTGCACCTCTCGCCCGTGTTTACCAACTTCCTGATCCGGATGACGCGATTGCATACTGGACAAAAATTTTTTATAGTGTTTTTGACACGCACGTACCAGCTAAGGAAATTTGAGTCAAACGCCAATTAAAATCTCCGTGGATCACACAGGAAGTGTTGGAGGCTATGAGGCAGAGAGATCAAGCGCACAAAAATAAGGACCTCAACACATACATGGTATACAGGAACAAGGTTCAATATTTAATTCGCAAAGAAAAGAAAAATCATTTTAGAAATATGGTTCAGAACAAATCAAATAGTAAGGAAATATGGAAGGCAATTAACACCTTAGCAAAAAAACGTAATGCACCAGACTCATTGTCTTCCAACACTTCATTTACTTGCACCGACTTCAGCAATCGCTTTCAAGCAGAAATAAACAGTCTGAAATCCACAATACCACCTTCCTGTAGTGACTTAGACAAACTTTCAGCATTCTGTAAGAACAAATGTACAAACTCAGTTCCACCCGACATTCCTTTTATGACAGTTAATGAAGTGTATAACTATCTTATTGGCCTTAAAGATAATAGCTCATCAGGGCTTGACGGAATTAGTAATCGAATACTGCGTTACGCCGCACCAGCTATTAGTGATTCACTAACTTTTATATATAATCAATGTATCGCTAAAAGTTATTTTCCTTCGGCCTTTAAGATTGCCAAAGTATATCCTCTCTTCAAACCTGGCTCGTCAGATAACAGTAATCTTGGTAACTATAGACCAATTTCTCTTTTAACATCGCTTTCTAAACCACTAGAAAAACACATACATAAAGCAACACTACATTACCTAGTTAGCATTGACTTGCTAATTAACAGTCAGTCAGGGTTTCGACAAAAGCATTCATGCCACACAGCTCTAACTAAGATGATAGACAACTTGCACCTAAACATAAATAATGATAACATATGTGGAGCAATCTTTGTAGACTTTAGGAAAGCATTTGATATGTTAGATCACGCTGTTTTAATAAGAAAATTAGAAACAATGAAAGCTAACTTTAAACTAGTGACATTACTTAAATCATTCCTGTCCGACAGACAGCAAGTAGTGTGGTACAATAACTTCTTGTTAAGCCCAACTATTATTAACACCGGTGTTCCTCAGGGTTCTATTCTCGGCCCTCTACTTTTTTCCATTTACATAAATGACCTTCCACTACACATCGAGCACTCATCCTGCGACCTATTTGCCGATGACTGTACCATTTATACTAGTGATAAAAGTTGCAACACGCTAGAAATATTATTACAAAGCGACACAGACAATCTTATTAAGTGGAGCAATGAAAACTGCATGCAAATAAATATCATTAAAACAAAATGTATGATAATATCAACTAGACAAAAATTACAAAACTCACAGAAAACAACACTTCAGCTCTACATTGGAACCTCTTTAATTGAAAATGTAAATGAAAATAAAACACTAGGACTCATAATTGACCAACATTTAAGTTGGAATTCGCATATACAAGCACTGACCAAACAAACGGCACAAAATGTTTACCAGTTAGCTAAAATCAAACATTTCCTAGATGAGGAGACACGAAAAATGTTCTATACATCCCAGATACAAACACATCTAGACTATTGTTCCACAATTTGGGATGGCTGCACCATGTCCAACACTCAAAGACTCTATTCATTACAAAAACGTGCAGTGCGCCTAATTTCAGACAAACACCTCACACAGGGTGTAGACACATATACATATCTTAACATATTACCACTAAGAAAGCGCCTTCTCTTCAACAAAGCCAAATATATTCACAAAATCTTGTCACAGAATGCTTCAACGTATCTGTGGCCTATTTTCAAATACAGCGGAAGACGCAGTCAACGCTTAAATAAATTACACATGCCCAAGCCTAGGCTCTACTTATTCAAGAAAAGTTTAGCTTTTTCTGCTGCTCATCTGTGGAATACTCTTAGTCCATATTCATTCAATCACAGACTGTTCAAATACATCATGAGAGCAGATTATATGCCACCCTAATTTAGTTATGTTCTTAAATAATTACATAACATCATATGTAGGTTTTAAAGATAATTTTGTCCTGTTTAATATTAATTATGATAAGGTACTGTAAATCTGTGTAACTGTTATTGTACAATGTTGGGATTTTATTTTATTTTGTTATTTTATTATTTAAGTAATATTTAGGATACATGTGCGAATAAATGGATTCAGTATGGAAGATGAGAGAAAGGAAGGGCAGAATGTTAGATGGGCCTGCGTGCCCAATTCTAAACCCTTTGAAAATAAAGTTCGTTCGTTCGTTCTGTATTCTTTTATGATTTTGTAGATTACCACTGTGAGTAAATGCTGCACCACACATGTAAAGTTTATTTCCAGCAAGTATTCTTTTATGTCTTTCTAGACTAACACTCTCAGTAAATGCAGCACCATAGACATCACACTTGTAAGGCTTCTCTCCTGTACGTGTTCTTTTATGATTTTGTAGTCTACTGCTCTGAGTAAATGGGACACCACAGACATCACACTTGTAAGCTTAACTCCTGTATGTATTCATTTATGTTTTACAAGGCAACTTCTTACAGTAAATGGTGCACCACAGACATCTTTCTAGGTTACCTATCAGAGTAAATGCAGCACCACAAACATCACACGTGTACAGCTTAAATCCTGAATGTATTCTTTTATGTCTTTCTAGTGAACACATCACAGTAAATGCTGTCCCGCAGACATCACACTTGTAAGGCTACTGTCCTGTATGTATTCTTTTACTATTTTGTAGGTGACATATCTGAGTAAATGGTTCATCACAGACATCACACTTGTAAGGTTTATTTCCTGTATGTATTCTTTTATGACTTTGTAAGCTACCTATCTGAGTAAATGCTGCACAACAAACATCACACTTGTAAGGCTTCTCTCCTGAATGTATTGTTTTATGTCTTTCTAGGTAACTTATCTAAGTAAATGCTGAATCACAAACATCATACTTGTAAGGCTTCTCTCCTGTCTGTATTCTTTTATGATTTTGTAGATTACCACTATGAGTAAATGCTGCACCACACGTGTAAAGTTTATTTCCAGCAAGTATTCTTTTATGTCTTTCTAGACTAACCCTCTCAGTAAATGCAGCACCACAGACATCACACTTGTAAGGCTTCTCTCCTGTACGTGTTCTTTTATGATTTTGTAGTCAACTACTCTGAGTAAATGGGACACTAACAGACATCACATTTGTAACTCCTGTATGTATTCGTTTATGTTTTACTAGGCGACTTCTTACAGTAAATGGTGCACCACAGACATCTTTCTAGGTTACCTATCGAGTAAATGCAGCACCACAAACATCACATGTGTACAGCTTAATTCCTGTATGTATTCTTTTATGTCTTTCTAGTGAACACATCACAGTAAATGCTGACCCGCAGACATCACATTTGTAAGGCTTCTCTCCTGTATGTATTCTTTTACTATTTTGTAGGTGACATATCTGAGTAAATGGTTCATCACAGACATCACACTTGTAAGGTTTATTTTCTGTATATATTCTTTTATGACTTTGTAAGCTACCTGTCTCAGTAAATGCTGCACAAACATCACACTTGTAAGGCTTCTCTAATGTATGTATTCTTGTATTTTTGTGAAGACTACTGCTCAGCGTAAATGCTGCTCCACAAATATCACACTTGTAAGGCTTCTCTCCTGTATGTATTCTTTGATGACTTTGTAGGTTACCTGTCTGAGTAAATGCTGCTCCACAAACATCACACTTGTAAGGCTTCTCTCCTGTATGTCTTCTTTTATGACTTTGTAGACTACCGATCTCAGTAAATGCTGCTCTGCAAACATCACACATGTAAGGCTTCTCTCCTGTATGTATTCTTTTATGTATTTGTAGATTACAGCTGTGAGTAAATGCTGCACCACAAACGTTACACTTGTAAGGCTTCTCTCCTGTATGTATTCTTTTATGTTTGTGAAGACTACCACTCAGAGCAAATGCTGCTCCACAAACATCTCACTTGTAAGGCTTCTCTCATGTATGTATTCTTTTATGACTTTGTAGACTACAGTTCAGAGTAAATGCTGCACCACAAACATCACACTTGTAAGGCTTCTCTCCTGTATGTATTCTTTTATGACTTTGTAGGTTGCTTGCCTGAGTAAATGCTGCTCCACAAATATTACACTTGTAAGGCCTCTCTCCTGTATGTATTCTTTTATGACTTTGTAGACTACAGTTCAGATTAAATGCTGCACCACAAACATCACACTTGTAAGGCTTCTCTCCTGTATGTATTCTTTTATGTTTCTGTAGATTACTGCTGTGAGTAAATGCTGCACCACAAACACCACACTTGTAAGGTTTCTCTCCTGTATGTATTCTTTTATGTTTGTGAAGACTACTGCTCTGAACAAATGCTGCTCCACAAACATTACACTTGTAATGCTTCTCTCCTGTATGTATTCTTTTATGTTTGTGAAGACTACTGCTCTGAGCAAATGCTGCTCCACAAACATTAAACTTGTAATGCTTCTCTCCTGTATGTATTCTTTGATGACTTTGTAGGTTACCTGTCTGAGTAAATGCTGCTCCACAAACATCACACTTGTAAGGCTTCTCTCCTGTATGTCTTCTTTTATGATTTTGTAGACTACCGATCTCAGTAAATGCTGCTCTGCAAACGTCACACTTGTAAGGTTTCTCTCCTGTATGTATTCTTTTATGTATTTGTAGATTACTGCTGTGAGTAAATGCTGCACCACAAACGTCACACTTGTAAGGCTTCTCTCCTGTATGTATTCTTTTATGTTTGTGAAGACTACCGCTCAGAGCAAATGCTGCTCCACAAACATCACACTTGTAAGGTTTCTCTCCTGTATGTATTCTTTTATGCCTTTGTAGACTACAGTTCAGAGTAAATGCTGCCCCACAAACATCACACTTGTAAGGCTTCTCTCCTGTATGTATTCTTTTATGACTTTGTAGGTGGCTTGTCTGAGTAAATGCCGCTCCACAAATATCACACTTGTAAGGCCTCTCTCCTGTATGAATTCTTTTATGACTTTGTAGACTACAGTTCAGAGTAAATGCTGCACCACAAACATCACACTTGTAAGGCTTCTCTCCTGTATGTATTATTTTATGACTTTGTAGACTACCTTTCTGAGTAAATGCTGCACCACAAACATCACACTTGTAAGGCTTCTCTCCTGTATGTATTCTTTTATGTTTCTGTAGGTTATCTTTCACAGTGAATGATGGAACATTAATGTCACACTTGTAAGATTTGTCTTTCTCTATATTCTTGTGAGACTGAGTGCTTAAATCACTGCAAGCAACAACAGCTCTGCCAGTCACACAAAGCTGAACATTTATCTCACTGGCAGAAAATGGTTTATTACAATTACAGACTTGATTTTTACAAACTGATGTATTACTGCGTAGGTTGTCAAACATTGTAGCTGTCCTTTCCTGACTGTTGATGAGGTTCACTGATGCTTCATTACAAGTGAGTCTCAGGTTGATGCTATCTTCTCTTGCTACGTCAGTAGAAGTGGCATCTCCAATCTTATTCACTGCTTCATTAATGTTATTTAGACTGTGTTGTGGTAACATATTCTGAAGATCACTGCATTTATTATCAAACTCCCAGCGTCCATCTCTGTGGACTGTTGTCATATGCTTATCCAGGACATCAAGTTGCAAGAAATGAGTGTTGCACAGGTGACAAGAATAAACACCTGCAATAATAAAAATAATGAGCAAAGATAAATAATGAATTGCATGTCTTATATGTTTAGTTAAAGTTTGTTAGCAAAATATAGTAAACAGACTCATAAGCATAATTTTCTGATAATTATGTGATTGTAATTCAGGATCGACATCCTGGCAAAGGGGCGACCGACCCCAACCAGGCGCATCCACGGGTGGCGGATAGTGGAACGACCTCCAGATATGGTGTGTCAGCTGCGAATAAAGTCAGCATAGCTGGACGAATAAGCAGTCGCTGACCAAACGGCGATGTCCTCCCAGCAGGACGGGGAGGGGTAACAGGTGGCACTGATACCCCCACTGAAATCCCCCATACGTCCTACGACGGGTGCATCAAGCGAGTAAGAGCCGCTATAAGCTCTAGCCACGGGGAAGGTAAACCTCGGTAAACAAACCAATCTGCTGCCTTGCAGCTACCATCGGGAGATGGAAAGGCTATGGGAGACAACCCTGAACCACAAACACAACCCGGCCTGCCGAAGACGGAGTGTGTTAGCTACGGCGCAGACACCGGGAAAAATTAGGACACACACGCTTTTGCGGTATGGAGTCATGCGACAATCTCGACTTACGTCATGGCGTCGCTCCTATCAGCTACAACCGGGGAGGAGCGGAGCCGGGCCCCTAGCCTCGAAAGGGCCCACCCAAGCAACCGGTGCCTTTGCCAACCAAATGGTCGGGGGAAGGCAAAGTAGAGCAACTGACCAACCAACCCACTATCTTACAGTGGCTCAATGGAATGCAGAAGGAGTGAGGAACAAGAAACCGGAGTTACAAGAATTCCTCAGGGAAAATAACATTGATATAATCTGCATCCAAGAAACTCACCTAAAAGATACCCAACGATTCTTTGTACGTGGATACCAATCCTTCCGCCAAGATAGGGCAAAAAGAACTAAGGGAGGAATCCTCACACTGATTAAAACCTCAATCCCAGCAGTAGAGACACACAGATCTGGTGAGGATGAACTTGAATACATAACAGTCCAACTACTGCTGCCCAGTGGAGACTTAATGATCACAAACTGCTACAGCCCTCCAACCACAACTCTGGAGCTACACAAAGTGAAGCTTGCAGCATCGAGACACCTCATTATGGGTGACTTCAATAGCCACTCACCCAGCTGGGGCTATAACGCAACAGATCCAAGAGGAGAAGAGGTGGAAGATTGGATGGTAGAGAATAAACTAATTCTAATAAACCAACCAGAGGATAAGCCCACCTTCTATTCCAGAGTATGGAAAACAACGAGCACACCAGATCTTGCTATGGCTACAGATGACATACATCGACTCACCACCAGAACAGTAAATACTCAACTTGGGGGAAGTGACCATGTACCAGTCACATTACAGATATCTGAGATAAGAAGTGCAGGAGAAATCAATATGTCTCCTAGCTGGAATTTCAAAAAAGCAAACTGGGGATTTTTTAAAGAACAAGCCGACAATTTCTGTCAGAACATTGCCCACTCAAATAACATCAATAAAAACATCTCCATCATCAGTGAGGCAATCATCCAAGCAGCAAAGAAGTCAATTCCACGAGGTAAACGACGAGACTACAAACCATACTGGAGTGACAACCTGGGAAAACTCCATAGTGAATTAAATAAAGCACGGGAAACTATGGAGCAAAATCCCACATTAGAGAACACACAGAGGCACAACAGCATAAAACAAGCCTTCAATGAACAAAAGAAAGCTGAAATCCAAAGGAGCTGGCACCAGAAGACCAGCAGTCTCAACATGGAAAAGGACTCAAGCAAGCTATGGAATCTGACAAGAGTACTAAATGAAGAAACAACAACCAGCTACTGTAAGACTGTCATCAAGGAAAATGAAAAATACCACACAGGAAAGATGGCAGCAAACATCCTGGCAGATTTCTACAAGGAAGAAAGCACCACATCACTTTCACATGCACGGATCCAAGAAGTACGTAAGGAAGTAAAAGAAAAACTGAAGCACCAAAACCCAGATATCTGCATGAAGTCACCCCTTACTATGAGAGAACTCAGTGCTGCCATAACAAAACTAAAGAACAGAAAAGCTCCAGGAAAAGATGGCATCACAAATGATATGATCAAGAACCTTGGACCTGTAGCCAGGAGGAGAAAAAGAAAGTGCTGGCGGTTTTTGTAGACTTGACAAAAGCTTTTGATAAGGTATGGAAAGAAGGACTCCTCCTTAAGATGCTCAACAGCAAAATTGAAGGGAGAATGTTCAACTGGATACGGGACTTTCTTCGATACCGCACAGCAAGAGTAAAACTTGACGGGAAACTAAGCCATCGCGTCACTCTACAACAGGGTGTGCCACAAGGAGGAGTTATCTCCCCCACACTTTTTATCATATATATAAATGATATTGCAGAGAAACTGTCCGGGCATATCTCCAGGGCTCTTCATGCTGATGATTTTGCTGCCTGGTGTGCTGCTGAACATTTGCCTACTGCGAAGTTCAGGATGCAAGCAGCGCTAAATACCATCGGTAAATGGGCATCAGATTGGGGAGTACAGATAAACCTCTCCAAGACAGTAGCAACCTGCTTCTCTCTGTCAAATCGCCGAGAAACGATCAAACTGCAGCTAAATGGAAGTGAACTTCCAATCGAGGAAAACCCAACATACCTAGGAGTCAAGTTGGATAAGAGACTCACCTGGAAGCCGCACATAAAAGCAGTAGAACAGAGAGCAATAAGAAAGCTCTCTATTATGAAGAAACTGGCTGGCACAAGTTGGGGGGCAAATACCAACATACTTAAAAAAGTATATACAGGCACAGTCAGACCTGTACTTGAATATGGCATGTCAGCCTGGGCCACAGCATCTAAAACAAACACAGAATGTCTAGGGAAAGTGCAAAATTCAGGCCTTAGGCTAATCACTGGAGGGATGAAGACTTCTCCAATCCAGGCAATGGAGCGATACACCAACATCCGCTCTCTTGATGACAGACGTGAGGAAAAGGTATTCACTCACAGTGAGAAGCTTCTACGAATGCCAAGTCATCCAATGCATGCCAAACTCCATAGTGTGACAAAGAACAGGCTGAAAAGAACCAGCTTCCTAAACATCTCCAAACATCTGCATCGATGCCATGAAGACCTCCTCCCAAATCGATCTACTGAGATTGAAATGTTAATTGATTACGAGGAGCCAGACGACTGCCATGGAAATATATCTATCATCACAGAAGTCCCTGAAATAAAAAAGAAAGGCCACCTGACCCCTCAACAACTAAAAACTTTGGCTCAAGAAATGATTGAAGAAAAGTACAACCCGAAGGAGTGGACACATGCATACACAGATGGATCTGCTGAGGGGGCAGTAAAGAACGGTGGAGGAGGCATTTTTATAAGATTCCTAAATGGAAAGATCATCCGAAAGGCCTTCCCAACTGGAAAGATCTCCTCCAATTTTAGGGCAGAAGCTATGGCACTACTGCAAGCCCTGAAGATCCTCACCAGACCTGAACAGCAGCCACAAGCTAAGATAGTAATCTTCACTGACTGCAGATCATTACTTGAATCAATACAAAACACCAGAAATGATAACATGATGAATGAGATCAGATCTGAGCTTAACATCATCCAAAGGTCATCAACCATTGCCCTTCAGTGGTTACCTGCCCATTGTGGAATCGCTGGTAATGAGAAAGCAGATGCTCTATCAAGAAGCGGCAGTAAAATGGAACAATACAGCCACCCATTGCCCTATCGGGAAGCAAAAACCATCATCCACAACAAGTACAAAAATCAGTGGAAGGAGGAAGGGGATATATACAGCAGAGATGACCCATTCATTCATTCATTCATAACCCTCCACTCCCAAAGGAGCATAGGCCTTCAACAAACACATGCCAAGTCCTCCTGTCCCGTGCCATCATCTCAAGTTCTTTCCATGTTCTCCTCATCATTTTCACCTCTGTTTCCAACTCTCTTCTCCATGTACTTCTTGGTCTTCCTCTGCCTCTCTTGCCCTGGGGGTTCCAGAACAAGGACTGCCTTGTAATGCTATCAACAGGTTTCCTCAGTGTGTGTCCTATCCATCGCCATCGTCTTAGAGATGACCCAATACACCACCTAAACAGACACCAACAGACGACAATTTTCCGCCTGAGAACTGGACACTGCAGATTACTTGGACATCTCTATCGCCTCAAGATATCCCACACGAATGAATGCCCTTGTGGAACTGATATCCAGACTCCAGAACACATTCTCCAGAACTGTCCAACCCATGATAAATTGCGACGTGCGACCTGGCCAAAAGGTGATGAGCTCCAGCAGAAGCTATGGGGCTGCAGCGCCGACCTGGAAAAGACTGTGGACTTCGTCCTGGCGACAGGCCTGCAGATTTAGCATGACTACAAACCGAACGCAGAAGAAGAAGGATCGACATCGTTGCAATCCAGGCAAACCCATTGGTGTTAAGTCTTCCTCAGCAAATGTTGAAGTGTGGAATGCTTACTGTACTGTAGCATCCTGAACTGTATACATGTAGGATGCATCCTCTCATACGTCATACCTGCTAGTCTTATGTTTGATGCCACATTCCAGCTATCTTAGCCTTGTTGATTCATCTAATACAGTGTTGTTTTCTAACAGATGATCATTAACTGTCCTCAGAGTCTCTCCCTTGTGCAGGACCAGTGTCTCTGCATTGTAAATAGATTTCATTTTCTAAGAAAGGCCCACTCGCTGCTTAGTATTAAATGTTATACTGTGCAGATATTTGAATCATGTAAACTTATGTAGCCAAAATAGGAATTTTGTTATTATATATACCTTTCTCATCTCCAAATAAGCATAACTGTTGTTGACTTTCTGGCATGTCCAAGAAGTCAGTATACTGTATCTCAGTTTTAGTACAGCTGTTGTCACAATCAGCCTGAAACAAATTTTGATCAATCCAGGCATTTATGACACATCATCATTATCACGTTTAGCTCCCTAAACAGCCTAGGTCTTCAACAAATGTTAGCCAACTCCTCTTGTTGTATACTATCAGCTCAAGATGTCTCCATGACTGACTCATATCTTTGACTTTTGTATCCGGTTCTCTATTATGTGTGTTTTTGAGTCTCCCAAAACCTCTTTTTACCCTGGACATTTCAGAATGCTATAAACTAGAGCTATATAATTGAACAGCCTTGACACTGGAGTTGAAGATTGATATTTTTGTGTTGGACTTGATTTCTCTTTGCATTTATGACACTTATAATACACAGTTTTTAAATGTATGGGAGATAACGTTTTTCTGCAATCATTTTCTCATTATTGCCATCACTCACGAACACATACAAAGACATATTCACATGCACATACACAAACAAGAAAATAAACATTATGTAAACATGCACAGACACATTCTCATGTACTATTTTATAAACACACACACACAAATATACAGAGCACGCAATTGTTGTCTACATGAAATAAGACCCTATATGGGCACAGTGAACTTTCAAACACACAAAAAAACCATTTGAATTGTTTGTGTCAAAAATAAATAAAACATTCAAATAATAAACAAGCATGTCTAATAAGGCCTCTTGTAGTTCCTGGGGTCTATGAAACTCAGGACAATAATTTGTTTTCTACATAGAGGTTACTTTCACTATTGCCTCCAGCTGCAGGAAATAGTAGTGGACTTGAAAGCTGCCAAGGTGAAGTGGGTTCAATTCTCTGCACCAAACAACAGGAGGCTGATGCTTGGGAGTCATGACCCTAATGGTCCCGCCCCCCTTAGACTCCAAAGGAGATTAAAGGACCGAAACACTTGATCAATAGGGGAACCCTTCTGATGATCAGATTGCCTCTTGTTGTATCGCTCTGTATAGTTTCCTATCATATCAGGCTTCTTGCAGTTTCTGGGATCTCTAATGAGACAAAGAAATATTGCCCCCTCAGGATGTTGCAAAAGGCACTATTATAAGGCCTCTTGCAGTTTCTGGGATCTTTGATGAGACAAAGACATATTGCTCCTTCAGGATGTTGTACAAGGCACTATTATAAGGCTGATCATGAGGCTGGCAACATCATCATGTCAAACAAATAGCTACAGATACCATCACAGTAAGAGCTTGTGAATGTTTAGTGTAAGCTTCCTGGAGTAGTGGTTCTATCCTCCATAAGGGGTGACCAGGATAATGGTGACAAAAGGTTTTTCACCCGTTTGACATAGTTTGTCTAAACAATGGTAAATACAACATTTAAGGTTAATAAACAGTCTGATATAGTTTCTCTAAACAATGGTACATACAAAATATAAGGTTAATTAACTGACTGGTATAGTTTGTCTAAACAATGGTACATACAACATATAAGGTTAATTAACTGTCTGATTTAGTTTGTCTAAAAAAAAAACCATGGTACATACACCATATAAGGTTAATTTATTGTTTGATATAGTTTGTCTAAAAATGGTACATACAACATATAAAGTTAATTAACCTTTAACTGTCTGCATATTTAGAAAACTTGCCCCAACCACTGTCTAACGCCCCATTAACTTTTTATAGTTTGGATGACTTGTACATTCATATAAGTTTTTTGGTCAAATTTGAATGAATGATGTCTGATGATGATATTAGTTTGTCTAAACAAAAAAAGGTACATACATAGACTAATACAAATCAAATACATGGTTACACCCATCATCAGTAGCAAAGCAACAAACTCCCTAGCCATGCAGTGACATTCAGCCGTAATCCTAACCCTTTTCGATTTTCCTAATTTTACTAGAAATTTTGTCTGAAACGATATCAGCGCTTATAAAAACAAAAATCTTATCCCCACATGGCATCAGAATCCAATAAAATTAACTGCCACGTGTTATGCCAATTCATTTCTAAAAAAAAACAGATACAGGTAAGATCGGAAACATACAACTCTCATATAACTTACTTAACATTTACGTTAACTGTCCTAATGATGATAGCCGCAAGGTTGCGTCTCCAGCGTGGAAACATAGGTACATACAATGTTGCGCCCGCAGCGTGCTAAAGGTTAACTGTCTGATTTAGGTTGTCTAAGCAATAATACATAACGCATAAGAGGGTAATTAACTGTCTTATATAGTTTGTCTAAACAACAGTACATACAACATACATGGTTAATTAACCGTCTGCTATAGTTTGTCTAAACAATAGTACAAACAACATAAGATGGTAATTAACTGTCTGATATAATTTATCTAAACAACGGTACATTCAACATATTACTTACTTAGTCGTTCCCCTTCTACCATGAGGTGTAGAGGTTTGGGAGAGAGAGTGCCAGACTATCCTATTGGCTGTCTTCCTCCTGGCCTGGTTTAATTCTAATTCTCGGTCCTTCAAAGATTGTCTAATGTTATCCTCCCAGTGGACTCTGGGTTGTCCTGGGGGTCTGGATTCATAGCCTTTTGTTTCCCATGCTTGTCATGGTAGCCGGTATTCTCCCATTCTACAGACATGGCCAAACCATCATAGTTGGGACTGTTCTACTTCAGTCTGCTTGGGGTGGGATTTTAGGCCTTGACGTATCGTCTGGTTGCGGACCATGTCTCTTCTTGTTACTTCAACCACCTTCCTCAGATACCTAATTTCTGAGGTTTGGATCCAGCTTTTGTGGGTTTTAGTCATTGCCCATGACTCGCATCCATATGTCAAGACTGGGACATAGGTGGTGCAGTATATTGCCATCTTCGTTTTCTTACCAACCTCTCTCTTGCTGAGGAATCCTTGATTTATGGCATGAAAAAGTCTCCCAGCTACTGCTTTTTGAGTGACTACTCTTCTTTGATGCCGCCCTATTGGACTTTAATAGCTCCAAGGTATTTAAAGTGGTCAACCTGCTCCAGGACCTGTTCTCCCAGATTAATCTGATGTCTTCCTTCTTCAAGTGATATCACTATAGAATTTGTTTTAGAGCTGTTTATGACCATCCCTCTCTTCTCCAGCTCTTCCTTCCAGGTTGGATTGGAGATGTGACTCTGATTTAGCAATCAGGGCAACATCATCAGCAAATGCCAGCTTTGAAATACAGACCTGTCTCATCTTCCAGTACCCCACTGAATACTTTCTTGTTCTCTCCTTTTATGCCTTGATGACATCGTCCATGAGGAGTATAAAAAGATAAGGTGACAGGATATCACCTTGTCTTACACCAGTGGTGGTCCTGAACTCTTCTGACTTACATAATTTCTGCAAGACTTGTAGAAGCTCTGTATAGCATGAATCAGAGGTGCTGGAATGTTCTTCCTTGCCAAACAGTCCCAAAGTTTGTTCCAGGAGACCCTGTCAAACGCCTTTTCCAGATCTATGAAACAAAGATGGATCTCACTCTTATACTCAAGGGCCTTTTCACTCAGCTGTCTGAGTGTGAAGATTAGGTCTTGAGTACTTCAGTTCGCTCGGAATCCGCACTGGACCTCATTCAGTTGTGGCTCAGCTAAGTGTCGGAATCTCTGCTCTAGGATTCTAGAGTAGATTTTACCAGGGACACCGAGAAGGGATATGCCTTTATGGTTTCCACATTGTCGATTGTCACCCATTTTGAAAACTAGTGTTATGATGGCAATCTCCCAATCCTTTGGTATGGTCTTGTTGCACCACGCTGCCTGTAGGACCCTTAAGAGTAATAGGTCGCCTGATGCTCCCATGTACTTAACCATTTCTGGTGTTATACCATCATGCACTGCTGCTTTGCCCATCTTGATTTTCTCTAGTGCTGCCTTCAGTTCTTTCATCTTTGTCATCTTCACCATCATTGATTTTCTCTTCTGTGCTAGCGGTTATTATTTCTAATGCTTCACCATGCTCACCATCCAGGAGTTCTGAGAAATATTCTTTCCATCGTTCCATTACTTCCTTTAGGACAGTAAGTAATTTGCCTTGCTTGTCCTTTATAAATTTGAGAGGGCATTATTTTTCCTTCCTCATGTTCTTTAGAGTCTTATAGAACTATTTCTGGTTTTCTTGCGCATCTTTTTTCTAGCTTTTCTCCAAATTCTTCCCATGACTTCTGTTTTGCTGCTAGCACCTTGTTCTTTGCTTCTGTTCTGAGTGTCACATATTCTCTATTTGTCCTGTTGTGTTTTTGGCTCCTTAGTTTTGTTTACATGTAATTTTTTTCTCTCTTATTTTCTCTTTGACTTCCTCTGTCCACCAAGGTGTCCTCTTTCTCTTGTTCCCAAGTCAGGCTTCACCACATGCTTCTGCAGCAGCTGTCTTTATGATGGTTTTAAATTTAATCCAGAGGGTTTCCAAGTCATCAGGTTGTTCTTCTGTGTTGCTCACCTCTGCAGCAATAAGCTCCTGATATCTGGTCTTAATTTCTGGCTCTTTCAGCTTGTAGGTCTTAATGCTCATTTCTCCCATTTGTTTACTTGGTTTCTTGCGTGATGTTGGGCAGAACCTAGGCTGAGCAACTCTTTCAGTTGTTCTTTAGATTGTAAGCAGGTAGTGACCACTTCCAATCTCTGGCCCCCTCAAGACTCTAGCATTCCGGACATATTTGAATGAGCTCCTCCTAACAATGGCATAGTCGATCACTGACTTCTCATTATTTGTCTAAACAACAGTACATACAACATATAAGGTTAATTAACTGTCTGATATAGTTTGTCTAAATAATAATACATACAACATATGAGGTTAATTAACTCTTAGTATCCGGCAAGCCCCGTGAAGTGGTGCGGGTTTAGTACCAATTTTACGGCTCGCCAGTTCAAGTGGCGCGCGATGGTAACGATAGCTAAACTAGCGCGTAAAAATGCGATTTTAGCTCCTGTATAGTAAGAGTTAACTGTCTGATGTAATTTCTGTAAACAATGGTACATACAACAAATAAGGTTAATTAACTGTCTGATGTAGTTTGTCTAAACAATGGTACATACAACATATAAGGTTAATTAAATGTCTAATATAGTTTGTCTAAACAATGGTACATACAACATATAAGGTTAATTAAATGTCTAATATAGTTTGTCTTAAAAAAACAATGGTACATACATGTATAAGGTTAATTAACTGTTTGATAAAGTTTGTCTAAAAATGGTAAAAACAACATATAAAGTTAATTAACTGTCTCGTATAGGTTGTCTAAACAATGGTACATAGAACATTTAAGGTTAATTAACTGTCAGATATAGTTTGTCAAAACAATGGGACATACAACATATACAGTTAATTAATTATCTTATATAGTTTGTCAAATAAACAATGGTACATACAACATAACATGTTAATTAACTGTCTGATATAGTTTGTCTAAATAACAGTACATACAACATATAAGGCTACTTAACTGTCTGATATAATTTGTCTAAACAATGGTACATAAAACATAAAAAGCTAATTATCTGTCTGATATAGTCAGTCTAAACAATGGTACATACACCATATAAGGCTAATTAACTGGCTAATATAGTTTGCATAAACAATGGTACATACAACATAAAAGGCTAATTATCTGTCTGATATAGTCTGTCTAAACAACAGTACATACAACATATAAGGCTAATTAACTGGCAAATATAGTTTGTCTAAACAATGTTACATACAACATAGAAGGCTAATTAACAGGCTGTTATAGTTGGTCTAAACAATGGTCCATACAACATCCCACCTCAGTATTAGCATCTTGATTCTGAAACCCTCCATTACATTCCTGCTTACATTCATCAGAATCTGGATTTTGATTACAGTACATGATACATTTTACCTATGATATACATTCTGACTGATTCTTTAATGCAGTTTGACAAGCAGTTATTATATAGTACAGAATGTTTGAAAAAATGTATATAATCTATAGTTGTGTAAACTCAGTAAAAATACTTCTTAACAAGAGGTTGTTGCTGTTGATGAACAAGGGTTGCTGATCTTGTCACTCTTTTGCAGCCAATGCCAATATTAAGAATTTGTATGTGTTCTGAGGCTGCTAAATGATACTGATTAAAGTGCTTGTGATTGGTGGACAATAATCAATATACCCTTTATCTCCCATAGGAGCATAGGCCTTCAACAAACACATGTCAAGTCCTTCTGTCACATAGACCTTCAACAAACACATGCCAAGTCCTCCTGTCACATAGACCTTCAACAAACACATGCCAAGTCCTCCTGTGACAAAGGCCTTCAACAAACACATGCCAAGTTCTCCTGTCACATAGACCTTCAACAAACACATGCCTTGTCCTCCTGTCACATAGGCCTTCAACAACCACATGCCAAGTCCTCCTGTCACATAGACCTTCAACAAACACATGCCAAGTCCTCCTGTCACATAGACCTTCAACAAACACATGCCAAGTCCTCCTGTCACATAGGCCTTCAACAAACACATGCCAAGTCCTCCTGTCACATAGACCTTCAACAAACACATGCCAAGTCCTCCTGTCACATAGACCTTCAACAAACACTTGCCAAGTCCTCCTGTCACATAGGCCTTCAACAAACACATGCCAAGTCCTCCTGTCACATAGACCTTCAACAAACACATGCCAAGTCCTCCTGTCACATAGACCTTCAACCAAACACATGCCAAGTCCTCCTGTCAAGTGCTCAAGTTCTTTCCATTTTTTCTTCATCCGTTTCATTTGTCTTCAGCTCTCTTCACAAGTTTTTTAGTCTACCTCTGCAACTCTTTCTATGGGGATTTCAGAACAAGGACCCCCTTCTAATGCTATCAATAGGTTTCCTCAATGTGTGTTGTATCCATCACCAGCATCTTTTTCTCATATCCTGTTCTACTGGCACGTGTCTGGTTCTTGTCATCAGTTCCCCATTTGCAACTTTGTAATACAATTTCACTTGTATTAATCACTTGTATTATCTATTCTCTTGTATGTGTGTGAGGGCTGGAGACTCACTGCAGATATGGAGTGAAGGATCCAGGCTTTCGAGTATAAATGTTATAGAAGAATTTTGTGCATTTGCTATAAAGAGCACAAAACAAATGTCTATGTTAGAGAGAAAATAAACACGTATGCAGGCCACCAAGAACCACTTTTGTCAGTAGTGAACCGTCAAAAGCTTGCCTGGTTTGGGCATGTAACTTGTCATGACTCCATTTCAAAAACAATCCTCCAGGGAACAGTTGAAGGTAAATGGAGAAGAGGAAGGCAAAGTAAATCCTGGGCTGATAACATCAAAGAATGGGCAGGACACGGTTTTTCCACACTTGTACGCATTGCTGAGGATAGAGAGCAGTGGAGGACTCTGTCTGCTGATGCTTCCACCATGGCACCCCTACGACCCATGACGGGTTACGGGTTGAGATGATGATGATGAATACAATTTCAAACCATATATTCTATGCAAGCACCCATTTATGAAAGTCTGTAACTATTCTTAATGTTCTTTATCTTTCAGAGCCATACAATATGACTGACTTGACAGAGCCATACAATAGGACTGACTTGACATTTGAGTTGAAGATTCTTATTTTCATGTCAGACTTGGTTTTTTTAAATGTCCATATGTCTCCAAATGCAACAAAAACTCTTCTTACTTTTAGTATTCTTATAATAATAATTTTGTCTGTCCCTCTAACTTTGTCTGTATTGCTGCCAAGATATGTGTATGATTCTACCATCTTTTAGTGGTGTTTCTTCATGTTCAACCTTGTTATCATTTCTTGCATTTATTCTCATTATCTTTGTCTTTTCCCAAAGTGTATTTTCAGACCAACTAGAGAATCCTTATTGAGTATTATCATTTTATCTTGCAACTAATTATGGTTATGAGACAGATGAGCCAAGTCATCTGCAAAATCTAGATCTGTTTAGTCAGATTACATTGGACTGCATTTTTGTTGTGGGATGTCGATGTTTTTATAACCTCATTTATTGCTAGTAAGTAAAGAAATGGAGGCAAGAGGCATCACTGTTGCCCTCCTGTTCTAATCAAAAATGGTTCTTTTTCTTCCTCGATTGTCCTGAAAAGGACATTGGTTGCGATGTGTGATATTTGCGCCTTTCGGCTGACTCATCCGACTTCCGCACAGCATTTTTTGGGACTGGACTAGCCTTCCCTCTTCAATCCCCTCTCACTCAGCCAGACTGCAGTGATGCAGCTTGTTTCCAGGACCACCACTTGGAGGTGGAGTAGGGTTTTGGTCAGCTCTGGTTCGCTGACCCTGATGCAAGCAGACAAGTTATGGGTCACTGACTGCATTCTCTATTGTTTCGTCTTTGGGTCCCAAAATGGTTCTTTAAGCTGTCCTTCATGAAGAACTCTGCATGTAATGTCTTCATGAGTCTTATGTATTAAGTAAATGATCTTCATAGGAACTCTATAATGCTCCTTCACTTTTCAAAGTGATTCTCTGTCTACACTGTCAAATGCCATTTAATAGTGCACAAATTCAATATATAGAAGTGAATTCCATTCCAGACTTTGTTCAACAATTATTCTCAATGTGGCTATCAGGTCTGTACAGGATCTGTTGTGCCAAAAACCTACTCTTAATTGTTTGTCTATGGACTCTTTTAATCTCCCAAGGAAGAGCTAGAGAAGAGAGGGATGGTCATCAGAAGCTCCAAAATGAAAACCAACATGATATCACGACAGAAAAGAAGACATCAGATTAAGCTGGGAGAATAGGTCCTGGAGTAAGTACTCCAGTTTAAATACCTCACAGTTATTACAGAATGGAAGGGAGGCATCAAAGAAGAGTTAGCTACTCAAACAGCAGCAGCTGGGAGACTTTTTCAGGCCATAAATCAAAGATTTTTCAAAGTTAGCAAGAAAACTGAGATAGCTGTATACTGCTCCACCTATATTTCAGTCTTGACATATGGATGCAATTCATGGGCAATGACTACAACAAAAAAAAGCCAGCTCCAAACTTCAGAAATAAGGTATCTGATGAAGGTGGCTGAAGTAACAAGAATAGATATGGTCAGCAACCAGATGATATGGCAAAGCCTCAAAACCCAGCCACTGCAGAGTAAAGTAGAACAGTCTCAACTACGATGGTCTGGACATGTCTGCAGAATGGAAGATGATAAGTTATCATGGCAATTATGAGAAATTGAGATCCAGACCTCCAGGATGACCCAGCATCCACTGGGAAGACAACATTAGACAATCTCTGAAGAACCAAGGACTAGATTGGAACCAGGCAATAAGGAAGACAGCAGATAGGATAGTATGGCACTCCCTCCTCCAAACCTCTACACCTCATTGTAGAAGAGGGATGACTAAGTAAGTATTTTTCCTGGCACTGACAATAACATTATTCCTCTATAATGTGTGCATTCTTGAAAATTTCCTTTCCTAGGTAACTTTACTAGATAACCTTCCTTCCATTCTGCTAGTATTTCTTCTCTTGGCGGTAAGTTCCTCTATGCTGCAAGCTGCTCCTGACACAAACAAAGCACTCTGTGTCGGTCGGGCAATTCCTATCTTTGATGAGGCTATTTGCTTGCTTATATCTCCCTCTTAGCTTTATTATAGCTCTTATAAGCCATGCCAGCAAAATACTATTACAAATCATAATGAAAAGGATACAACAAAAGCTAGAAATAGAAATAAACGAAGTACAGGCGGGTTTTCGACCAGGTAGAGGCACTAGAGATCATATATTCAACATGAGGATCATCATAGAAAAGTGTAGAGAATTCAACGTTGACCTACATACTTGTTTCATTGATTACACCAAAGCTTTCGATTGTGTACAACATCAGCAGTTATGGGCTATTATGAAAAATATGGGATTTCCAAACCACCTTATACAACTCATCGCACTGCTGTACCAAGAACAACAGGCAGCCGTAAGAATAGAGGGTGAAACATCAGAATGGTTTGAAGTACAGAAAGGAGTAAGACAAGGCTGTACCCTTTCCCCTTACCTGTTTAACATTTATGCCGAGAATATCATGAGAAATGTAAGAGATGACCAAGAACACACAGAGTTTGACTCATTTAACATCGGCGGGTACCAGATCCCGGAAATCAGATATGCTGACGACACAGTCCTCCTATCGACCAACCCAGAAGGACTTGAACAATTACTTCTGTCCACCAAAAAACACAGCGAGGCCCAGAATCTATACCTAAACACCAAGAAGACTAAAGTATTGACAACAGACAAGTAAAGACCAAACCAGAAATTGAAATTGATAACGAAGAACTGGAAAGTGTTAATGAATTCGAATACTTAGGATCAATCATCAGCAGCTCTGGCGACTGTGCAGTAGAAATTAAAAGAAGACTTGCAATTGCTTCACATAAACTAATACAGATGAAAAACCTATGGCAAGGCACAAGCAAAGAAACAAAGTTACAACTGATCAGAGCATGTATATTCCCAGTGGCAACATACGGCTGCGAGACTTGGACACTCAATAAAACAGTTGCAAAACAGATTACATCATTTGAAATGAAATGCTACAGAAGGATGTTGAGAATACCCTGGACAGAAAAAAAGACCAACAGAGAAGTACTGCACTCACTAAACGTACAGGAACATTGGCTCCTAAATACCATCGCAATAAGGAAGCTGAAATTTTTCGGTCATATAAAAAGACATAATAGCCTGGAAAAAACAGTGATGGAAGGCATGGTCCCTGGAAAAAGGGGAAGGGGTCGACCTAGACGACGGTGGACCCAGGACATCACAGAGAGTCTGAACTTGTCTTTGGCTGATGCAGGTCGACTTGCCCAGAATCGTGATGCGTTCAGAGCAGCTGTAATGGAGACAACGTTCTAGAAAGAATACGTCACATGATGATGATGAGCTTTATTGTGTTGTTGTACAGGTTCCTCGGATTTCCGTTGGTGACAGCTTCCTCTGTTTCCCTTGCCAAGTCTTCAATATACTTCCTCTTGTTTCTTTTGACGTTTCTTCTTACTTCTTTGTTTTCTTCTAAGTACACTTCATGAGCCTTGGCTTTGGAGCTTCTGGATTTATCTGCTTTCTTGTTTTTCCTGTCTTCTATTTTCTTTATGGTTTCTGGTGTTATCCATGGTTTGTGCTTGTGTTCTCTTTTTCCCAGTACCTCTCCACATGTATCATTTCATATATTTTTTACTTGTTGCCAGTGGTCTTCCGTATCTGCTTCACCATCCAGTTGTTGGAGTAATTGGTATGTGTTACCAGGGCCCGAAAGGGGAGCAAAGAATAGTAACACTGTTCCCTGCCAAGCATGTCGTAGAAAGCGACTAAGGAGGGTTGGTCATGGGGCCGGTTACCACATCCCGTAACAAATTTAAACCACAAAAAACTTCAACAAACATGGACAAGTCAATTACAGTAAATAAAACACAGCCATCCAAGACAGGGAAAGGTCCTCTCACAGGGAGGCGTATGATGCAACACAGAGAAAGCCGAAAGGAGTCTGTGTTGCTGACTAACCTTCTTTCTTCTAGGAGAACTTCCAGATTTGGCACCTGGAATGTTCGGACATTAAACGAACAAGGGAAAGTGGCACAAGTAGCAGCAGAGATGAGGGAATATAAAATCGAGGTTCTGGGACTGTGTGAAACAAAGTGGAAGGGGGTAGAAAGGAAGAAACTTATCGCAGGTGAATTGGTGCTGTCCTCAGGACATGAAGACGAAAGTTCACACCACAGTGAAGGGGTAGCTCTTATGTTATCTAAAGAAGCAAAGAAAGCACTCATTGAATGGGAAGCTGATGGATCCAGAATAATAACAGCTTCTTTTAAAACAGCTAAAAAGAAAAAAAATGTAAATGTCATCCAATGTTATGCACCAACTAATGACAAAGAAGAGTCTGTGAAAGAAGCATTTTATACTAGACTACAGGAAATTATGGAAAAAGTAAAAAGAAGAGATAGGATTTGACACAGGATTTGAAGAAGTCATGGGCTAGGAATAATGAATGAAAATGGGGAACTATTCTCAAACTTCTGTGCTTCAAATAACTGGCTATAAGAGGAAGCATGTTTCCACATAAGAGAATACACAAGGCAACATGGATATCACCAGACCATAGAACAGAAAATCAGATTGATCATATATGCATAAACAAGAAGTTTAGATCATCATTGCAGGATGCAAAGGTATATAGAGGAGCAGATGTGGTATCAGATCACCACCTTCTGATAGCCAAAGTAAAAATGAAACTCAAGAGATATGCAACAATGCAAAATTATAGACAACAATTAAATGTAGGACATCTAAGAAATCAAGAAACAAGAGACACATTTGCGGTCACAATATCCAATAAACTACAAGTGCTCGAACAGCTGGAAGATGTAGAGAATAGAGAAAACTATTGGCAGCAAATCAAAACTATATGGAATGAGACGTGAAGAAATACTGGGGAAAAGGGAACGACAACAAAACGCATGGATAACAACAGAAACCATCAAGAAGATAAAAGACAGAAAAAAAAAGAAAAAAAAAGAAAGCAGATTTAAACACAAGCAAAACCAGAAGTTCCAAAGCTTAGGCTCAAGAAGTGTTCACAGAATCAAACAAAGAAGTAAAAAGAAGTATCAAAAGAGACAAGAGGAAGTATATTGATGAGTTGTATAATCCCCTGGACATCCAGCCAGCAGAAGAAGAGCTACAAATCAACGGTGAAAAACCAACGAAGGAAGAAATAAAGAAAGCCATAAAGCTTCTAAGAGATGGAAAAGTGTCTGGACCTGATGGCATTCCAGCAGAGGCCATCAAAGCAGATATCGACACGGCTACAGAGACGTTATATAAATTACTTGGTAAAGTCTTGGAAAAGGAATAGATATCAGCAGAATGGAAGGAAGGATATCTGGTTAAGTTGCCTAAGAAGGGAAATTTATAACAGTGCACAAATTATAGAGGAATAATGTTACTATCAGTGCCAGGAAAAGTATTAAACAGGGTTATCCTTGAGAGATTAAAAGAGTCCATAGACAAGAAACTGAGAGATGAACAAGCAGGTTTTTGAAAAACAGATCATGTGCAGACCAGATAGCCACTTTGAGAATAATAGTTGAACAAAGTCTGGAATGGAATTCACCACTATACATCGGATTTGTGGAATATGAAAAGGCATTTGACAGTGTAGACAGAGAATCACTTTGGAAATTGATGAGGCATTATGGAGTTCCCCTGAAGATCATTAATTTAATAAAGAAAACATATGAAGACATGACATGCAGAGTTCTTAATGAAGGACAGCTTACAGAACCGTTTGGGATAAGAACAGGAGTGTGACAGGGATGCCTCTTGTCTCCATTTCTTTTCTTACTAGCAATAGACTGGGTTACGAGAACATCAACAACACACAACAGAAATGGAATCCAGTGGACTCTGACTAAGCAGTTGGAAGATCTGGATTTTGCGGATGACTTAGCTCTTCTGTCCCATAACCGTAATCAGATGCAGGACAAATTGAAAACACTCGATGAGTGGTCACAGCAATTAGGTCTGAAAATACACAGGGAAAAGAGAAAGATAATGAGAATAAATGCAGGTAATGATAACAGGGTTGAACTTGAAAAAACACCAATACAAGATGTAGAATCGTACACATATCTTGGCAGCAATATAGACAAAGTTGGAAGGACAGACAGAGATATCAAAATAAGAATACAAAAAGCAAGAGGAGCTTTCATTGCATTGGGAAATATATGGAGATCAAGAGAAATTGGATCCAACACGAAAATAAGAATCTTCAACTCAAATGTGAAGTCAGTCCTATTGTATGGCTCTGAGGCATAGAGAACAACAAAGACAACTACCAAAAAGCTACAGACTTTCATAAATGGGTGCTCGCGTAGAATAGAGGGATTAAATGGTATGACAAGGTTACCAACGTGGAACTGATGACAAGAACTAGACAAGTGCCAGTGGAACAAGAGATGAGAAGAAGATAATGGCGATGGATAGGACACACACGCTGAGGAAACCTGTTGATAGCATTACAAGGCAGTCCTTGTTCTGGAATCCCCAGGGCAAGAGAAGCAGAGGTAGATCAAGAAACACATGGAGAAGAGAGCTGGAAACAGAGGTGAAAATGATAAGGAGAACATGGAAAGAACTTGAGATGATGGCACTGTCGGAGATTTTTGATAGGAAAATTAAGACTTGGGTTGGTCCCTTCTGAATAGATTAGAATAAATGATAGTCACAGTGAGAAGTAGTAAATAGAAATAGATTTCCACGAGTGAGATGGTAGAAATTTATAGAGGCTGTCCCGGAAATCGAGAATCTCTCTCTCTTTCCGCCTATCTTCTACAACAGATCCAGAGGAGTCAGACAGTCTATAAAAAATTATGTATATATTAATAGATCTCTATCCACTCACGTGCCCGCACATACAAGTGACGACAGTTAGACACACAGATGTGGGAAAACTATACAAGGATTATATAGATATTATGGGAACGAACTGACCACCACACTGAAATAAATGTAGGTATAGTTTAATTATCATAGTAAACTTACATCACAACATATAAAATACATCAAAAGCATGTACACAGTCATAAAAAATCAAGGAATGCTACAATAGTGATAGACCCGTTTGCATGGTCCTTCCCCTGGATATATATAGCTCACAGTCCCGTTAGAAGAAAGTGATAACCCCAAAGAGTTACAGACATATATGATTGAGTCTATGGTTTCCCCCTTTTAAGGTATGGACAGACTTGATACTCTGCTTTATTCTAAGGGAAAATATTGTTAGCAATAACTTGCATAAAGGAAGTTACAACGTGGGTGACTCAACAAAGAACATCCTTCAGTCTACTTTCACTCGGTTCTTTCATCAGGGCCCTGACTCACACAACCTTACCTAAACTCGTGCTGTTGTTCGGCGTCTGGCGCAAACTTCAGGACACTCACACACTTTTTATCTGTTTCTGTCGTTTAATGAAGCAGATCCCAGCTCTGCAGATTTGTTTGTTGGTTTCATCAAAATGGATCCGGGGAGCATCTGCTTCATGCGATAGTTATTTCAGACTAAAGTTAGTGTCACTTGACTCACGAGGTAAGAATTAGGCTTAAACGGGCACACAGTGTCAGAACACGAGGTTTCCCTTAATTAGGGAGATGACCGGTGGACAACTTCTCTCAACAGATAATCTAGGTTCACCACACACTTTGTCAACAATGTCGGAAAGTTAATGTTTTAGATTTCTGAAATTATTCTCGCCACAAAGTAGCCTCAACACAGAGTTCGAGGAAATGTTTATGTTTCTCACAGGTATGTCTCTGTACTAAACGCCGGCAAAATTTGGGTTACCCCAGTATTCACTCAACACAGAACTACAGGTGGTCGCACAACTTTAGAATCATACACTGATATATTTATTGAAGTCTAGAAGTTCGACAAATTGTCGAAACAAACTGAGAAACTTCGCTATACAGCTTATTCTATTCACGAGCAACCTGTCTACTGCGAATTTTGAGGACTGAATGAAAATAAAGTTTAACATTCTGGTTATATCTATTACCAGACAAAGGGGTCCCAACTTATTTCGCAAAACGAAATAATCTCCCCTTCTCATTCTTAAACACCTTACATAAACTAGAAGACTACCATGAACTGACACTCGTGCGTTTTCACACCTCACGCTGACCAGGGCCAACAGTGAGTGCCTTGTCAGCTGGGATTTCCAGACAAATGTCTCAAACTGCGCTGAGGAGATGTCGGTTATCGCGCCTCACCTAAGTGCTCAGCCGATGCAACTCGTTGTGGCAGGTGAAAATGCAGACAAAATGTCGCCTATAGGTCTGGCAAAAGCGAATATTCAGTTTCGTCCACTACGCAATAACCTCCCGAGCCTGGCATCTATGTAATAACATCACTAGTGCATTTCTAAATGAGAACAGACACTCGGCAAAAGTTTGAATGGGAAAATAGTAATGTTTAAGTCGCAAATGAACGAATGCGAAAAATTACAAAAAGGATAAAAGAGTGATAATAAAATAGAGGACACGGGTGAAGAAAAGAAGAGTATATAGAGAATTTAATGATCATAACTCTCTGTGACAGAACGTCCCCCCTTTAAGATATGGAAGCACTCCATGTCTACGTTATGGAATTAAATTTTCTATATCCGTAGCTTCAGGGTGTCTGTCTTCTTCCCTCTCATCTCCCCCCTCCATCTCTCTCCAATTCCTACTCAAATCTACTCCCAAAGTTTGCTTTCTCTGGAATGTCTCCAATGCGCGCTTGAAAGAGCGTCGCCGCTTTTGACATTTTTGAAAGATTGCGTGTGATTGCAGCGGAATTTCCCTACCACTAACGTCATTTTCGTCAGTTTTGGCGATCGTCAGGAGATGGTCGGAGGTCGGCACTGGTCTTTCCAAGTATCTCTTTAACAGATTTAAATGGAAAACCTTCTCCTTTACTTGAATAGAGATCTGGTAGTTAGCCTTAGAAATCTTTTTCAGGACGGTAAACGGCCCTTGCCATCCGATCCTCAGTTGGTTGTTTCCGGTAGGGAGTAACACCAAAACTTTCTCTCCTGCTTCCAGTTCTCTCTCTTTCACGACTTCCCTGTATCAGTTAGCGTGCTTTGTGAGTGCTCGCTTAAAGTTAGTCGTTGCTAGGTCCCATCCTAGTTTCAACCGTTCCTTTAAATCCGATACGTATTTACTGGCTGAGACAACTGTCTCATTTGCCTTCTGGTCTGTCAGCAACCAAAGCAAGGCTTCCAGCGGCCCCTTGATAGGTCTGCCGAATAAAAGCGTAGCTGGCGGAAATCCTGTGGAAGTATGAGGAGATTCTCTGTAGCCAAATAAAGCTGCAGGAATACAAAGATCCCAATCTTCAGGTTTCACTTGTGCCAGTTTACTTAACATCATGTTGAGGTTTCCATTAACAAGTTCCACGAGCACATTTCCGGCCGAAGTATAAGGCTTTGTGTAGATGTGTTTGGTCCTCAAGATCTTCACGATCTTATCCATCAACAGGTTTCGGTATGGAGATCTGTTATCCGTCAACACTTGCTGAGGGAATCCCAACCGAGTGAAAATCTGCACGAGGGCTTCTGCGACATGCTTGGCATCTGTGCATGTTAGCGGGATAGCTTCTGCCCATAAAGTGCATGTATCGACTAAGGTCAGGATAAACCTGTTCCTTCTTTTAGTCCTTTCTAAGGGTCATAAAATGTCGATCACAACCCGTTCGAATGGTGTTCCCACTATTGGCATTTCACCCAACGAGACTGGGGGTGTCCGTTGCTTGAGTGGTACACATTGGCACTGGGCACAGGATTTGACATACCTGATAATATCAGTGTTTACTCCTGGCCACCAATAATGAGTGGTTATCCGTTGGTTTGTGGCGTTCTGTCCCATATGTCTGCTGAAGGGAAGAGAGTGCCCCATTTCTAGGATTTGGCTTCTGTACTGTTTCGGTACTAGGAGCTGGTTGTAACCTTGGTCAGGCTTGCCCGTTCTGCGATATAGTATGCCATCCTTAGAAAAAATGTCCCCGTGCTGTCTGGGTTCCTTAGCCATGGGCAGTTTCCTAAAGCAAGGTGCCAAAGTAGGGTCCTTTTGTTGCGCTTCTTTAAGTTCCATAGGTAACAAATTTGGCGCAGGCTCCCGTTCCTTCTTAGTTCGCCCTCTTGTAGTTACTGCTGCCACAATCGGCTCTTCCGGTTTCCCAATAAACACGTATCTACCACCAAGTATGACTGGGTAGATGGGGTCATCCATAACAGCCGCTTTGATCACGCCTCTGACAAACTCAGAGTGGATCTCCACCAGTGCGATGGGAAGCGCTGTAGGTGCATCACTCTTAGAAACTCCAGAAAGTTTGACAGTCTCTCCTGTCTCTTGACCGGGTTTAACCAGGTTTCTGGCAACAATGCAATCATAGGAAAGCCCCGTGTCAAATAAACAAGAAGTTTGAGAACCGTTCAATATAACAGTACCTCGCGTTGAGGGTCTATCCCCAACAGGTTGGGAATCACTGTCAATAATTCCGCCTTGCGAGACTGTTAGCAAGCATCCGATGCGTTTAGGCTCAGTCTGCTCGCCCTGATCATTTGTCCCGTGCTCAGAGGTTCTCCCTTTGCCACCTTGTCCTTTCTGGCTGCACTGCCATGTAGGGCGGTCGGGTTGATCAGACTGTTTACTGTGGTTGGGGTACTTGTTTTTGTAGAACTTAGACTTTTCAGGAGGGGGGTTTTGAGATCCAGTTTCTATGTGGTTATTCTGATTAGAAGCATGAGAAGATTGCTCTAGATTATTCTTTCGAAAATGCTCCTCTGTCGGTTTACGTTTTGTGGCCGGCAGTTCAGCCAGCGCATTTTGATAGCGCTCAGACTTTTCTAAGATGTCTTCAAGCTTTTCTGCCCCCTGCTCAGCTAGAAATCTCCGGGTATCAGCAGACAAAGTGTTCTTTATTTGTTCTGTTAAAACAAATTCCTCCAGACCTTCATAGGTAGAGGGGAGCTGTGAAAGCTCAAGGCACTTTGTCAGATATCCCTTTAGACGAGATGAGAACTGCTGAAAAGTTTCAGAGCTCTCCTTCCTGCTGTTGCAAAACAGTTGCAGAAACTTTCGCGCATTCATTTCAAAACGCTCCAATAATGCTTTCTTCAACACATCATAATTGTCTTGTTGGCTGCTCTCCAGTTTGGCATAAACATCATACGCAGAACTTTTTAAAGAATGGGAAAGCTTCATATTATATAGCTCTCTAAACCATAAGGTAGAGGCAGCACCACGACTTTGGAACTCTAGAGTCTTAAGCGCCAACTCAAGCTGTCTCTGTTTCTCTTTCCTCTCTCTCCTCCTCGTGCTGTCTCTCCTTCTCTCTTTCTCTCTCCCTGCGGATTTCCATTTCCTCATCCATCTTCTTCTGCTCTAATTTACGGTCTTCCACTTCTTTCCTCCTAGCTTCTTCTTATGCCTCTTTAGCTTCAGCTGCTTTCCTCTCCACGTCGTATCTCTCAAGTTCGTCTCTGACAAAAGCTTTCGCTTCTTCTCCTTCCAAACCTTCTTCTCTTGCCTCGTCCCTGAGGAGTTGTCTAAGTTTCGCCCTTTCGGCAATTGTAAATCAGTGACTGAGACTTAGTCGAGAACGAAAGAAGAAAAAGATACACTGGTTCCTACCACTTGCGAGAAAATACCAAATCAAAAGATGATATACTTTAACCTGGGATACCTCCTCCAAAATATAATATCTCACTATCGCTGCTATTAATCGGCAATAAAGCACCTAATGCAGACGGCTATGCCAAATAAATGGTAGTAAGATTACTCACTAAAAAAATTAGTTGCTACAGTGGAAACAAATATAATTATTGCAAAAAATTTAAGGAGAAAAAAAATCCCCAAAATTTTTAATCCACTATCAAGTTCACCCCTGAAGACAGTAAGGGTAAGGGAGGCAATTTACAGGACGTAATTGTCTGAATGCACTCCTTAGCTTAGCTCAACCACCTACTTCTTCAGAACCCTGTGAATGTTATACACTCACAAACTTTACCAGCGTTTAGTATTACAAAATCAGTAATTAACATATATTCCGACAAAATCAACCTGTAACTCAAATATATAATGCTTAAAATGCTGTGGAAAAACAATTATTAATTGTGTGGTCAGCACGCCCATAAACAGATCGTTATGTCTAGGGGATAATTTTTTTTAAAAGATACCAAACTCACAAGAGATCACACTCTTACTCTATATCAGAATACAGAATCTTAAGTTCAAAATCCCGATAGACGAGACCCCATTCTGTCGTAGATTTTTGATAGGAAAATTAAGACTTGGGTTGGTCCCTTCTGAATAGATTAGAATAAATGATAGTCACAGTGAGAAGTAGTAAATAGAAATAGATTTCCACGAGTGAGATGGTAGAAATTTATAGAGGCTGTTCTGGAAATCGAGAATCTCTCTCTCTTTCCGCCTATCTTCTACAACAGATCCAGAGGAGTCAGACAGTCTATAAAAAATTATGTATATATTAATAGATCTCTATCCACTCACGTGCCCGCACATACAAGTGACGACAGTTAGACACACAGACGTGGGAAAACTATACAAGGATTATATAGATATTATGGGAACGAACTGACCACCACACTGAAATAAATGTAGGTATAGTTTAATTATCGTAGTAAACTTACATCACAACATATAAAATACATCAAAAGCATGTACACAGTCATAAAAAATCAAGGAATGCTACAATAGTGATAGACCCGTTTGTATGGTCCTTCCCCTGGATACATATAGCTCACAGTCCCATTAGAAGAAAGTGATAACCCCAAAGAGTTACAGATACATATGATTGAGTCTATGGTTTCCCCCTTTTAAGGTATGGACAGACTTGATACTCTGCTTTATTCTAAGGGAAAATATTGTTAGCAATAACTTGCATAAAGGAAGTTACAACGTGGGTGACTCAACAAAGAACATCCTTCAGTCTACTTTCACTCAGTTCTTTCATCAGGGCCCTGACTCAAACAACCTTACCTAAACTCGTGCTGTTGTTCACCGTCTGGTGCAAACTTCGGGACACTCACACACTTTTTATCTGTTTCTGTCGTTTAATGAAGCGGATCCCAGCTCTGCAGATTTGTTTGTTGGTTTCATCAAAATGGATCCGAGGAGCGTCTGCTTCATGCGATAGTTATTTCAGACTAAAGTTAGTGTCACTTGACTCACGAGGTAAGAATTAGGCTTAAACGGGCACACAGTGTCAGAACACGAGGTTTCCCTTAATTAGGGAGATGACCGGTGGACAACTTCTCTCAACAGATAATCTAGGTTCACCACACACTTTGTCAACAATGTCGGAAAGTTAATGTTTTAGATTTCTGAAATTATTCTCGCCACAAAGTAGCCTCAACACAGAGTTCGAGGAGAATATGATCTGCCTCAAAGGCCCAGTATAAACATTTATTCTTTAAAAAAAAACTGTTAGTGGGATTGGTATTCTGTCTATCTCTGAAGACACACGCACTGTCAGACAGGTGGTACTTGAAAAAACCCACGTGGTTAAAGATATAAAATGTTTGTTTCTCACAGGTATGTCTCTGTACTAAACGCCGGCAAAATTTGGGTTACCCCAGTATTCACTCAACACAGAACTACAGGTGATCGCACAACTTTAGAATCATGCGCTGATATATTTATTGAAGTCTAGAAGTTCGACAAATTGTCGAAACAAACTGAGAAACTTCGCTATACAGCTTATTCTATTCACGAGCAACCTGTCTACTGCGAATTTTGAGGACTGAATGAATATAAAGTTTAACATTCTGGTTATATCTATTACCAGACAAAGGGGTCCCAACTTATTTCGCAAAACGAAATAATCTCCACTTCTCATTCTTAAACACCTTACATAAACTAGAAGACTACCATGAACTGACACTCGTGCGTTTTCACACCTCACGCTGACCAGGGCCAACAGTAAGTGCCTTGTCAGCTGGGATTTCCAGACAAATGTCTCAAACTGCGCCGAGGAGATGTCGGTTATCGCGCCTCACCTAAGCGCTCAGCCGATGCAACTCACTGTGGCAGGTGAAAATGCAGACAAAATGTCGCCTATAGGTCTGGCGAAAGCGAATATTCACAGTTTTGTCCACTACGCAATAACCTCCCGAGCCTGGCATCTACGTAATAACATCACTAGTGCGTTTCTAAATGAGAACAGCCAAGTAATCATCATTAGAAAAAGCAGTTTATGTCTTTTCTTTTGTGTTTACCTATTTCTTAAATTCATCTTTTCTTCTTTCTTCCTCGTTCATTCTGAAAAGGACGTTGGTTGCGTTGTGTCTGTTTACAGTGAAGCTGCGATATCTGCGCCTTTTGGCCGACACATCCGACTTCAGCACGGCATTGTTTGGGACCGGGTTTGCCTTCCCTCTTTGATCCCTACTCTCTCAGCCAGACTGCAGTGATGCAGCCTGTTTCCAGAGCCACCACTTGGAGGTGGAGTAGCATCTTGGTCAGCTCTGGTTCGCTGACCCTGACGCAAGCAGTCAAGCTATGGGTCACTGACTGCATTCTCTGTTGCTGCGTCTTTGAGTCCCTTAAATTCATCTGTGTCTTCTTAATAGAATTTAAAAGTCACGACAGTGCTTGATATAGTCCTTTAAACTGTCTTTTGATTTGTCTACAAAATGAACATGAATTTTATCTGGTGGTTACTGGGGATGCATTTTCTCCTTGCTTGCCCCTGGTGCTAAGAATCCTCGGCACGCCACTGCCCTAAACATGTAAAATTTGCTGCAAGGGATTTTCTGTCTTCACTAAAGGTAGCCAAAAAAAAAAAAAAACACACACACGTGAGCATATAGGGTACAAACACAAACAAATTACAATGTTTGTGGTGGAGGTGTATAAATAACACTTATTATGTTACATATTTGTTGAAAGTGGTAACATATTGAGCACAGGTTACATTTATGTTAAAAAGTTGTAAAAGCATTACTGAGTAAACTGTCCCCAGCAGGATATACAGATGTCAAACTGGTCCTCATACTCTCTCTCCCTGCAGGAACATGACCATTTTCCTCACTTTCACTTTCTATCTTCACTATGTGTCCCTGAAAACAAAATATTGAACATATTCAAGCTTGAAACAAACCACTTCAAGTCTTAAACATTGCCCCAGTTTGACAACTATCTTCACTATGTGTCCCTGAAAACAAAATATTGAAAATATTCAAGTTTGAAACAAACCACAAGTCTTAAACATTGCCCCAGTTTGACAACTATCTTCACTAGGTATCCCTGAAAACAAAATATTGAACATATTCAAGTTTGAAACAAACCACTTCAGTTTTAAACATTGCCGCAATTTGACAACTGCATGATACATGTTTATGTCTTTAAATTACTTTCTATTCTCAACTGTTTATGCCCCTGTCCCTGATGATGTTTTATAACATTTACATATACTACACTGTTAGAGAAAAAAAAAACACAAAGAACCTAGCAATAAGTAACAAAATATTTAAATGGACAATATTTTAACAGATTTCTCAGTTTAACTCACTTTGGCTGTATACAAATTTGTTATCAAGAATTAAAAAGAATATTCACTTTAAAATGTGTACTGACTTCCTGTTTTATTTTTCGATCCAGGAATGGGATCTTCTGTTCCATACTTTTTTTTTTGTAATCTGAAAAGAAAAACGAATTATAGGTAACAAAATCTTAGACAATTTGTAACATGCTAGTTATTTGAGATATCAATATTACAAGAAATTTCACTCAATTTTTTTTGTTTTTAAATAATGGTGAAAAATAAAACAACCTGAAAATATAAGGAAGAGAGTATGTTAAATGGTAGTATGTCCAATGACACATTCAACAGTCTTTGCTATACTGATTTTCTTCTGAATGATTCAGAGCTGTCAAGTGCATGCAAAATGTGTATCCGATTATTTTTAAAAATTGTACCTTCTACCTATAATCTATCTATACTTGTGCTTTATACACTACACTAAGGCATTTGAGACAGTAAAACATAATAAAAAATGCTAGAAAGCTTCAACATCGATGGTAAGGACCTGAGAATTACAAACAACATGTACTGGTAACAAACATCAGCTATGACAATAAGCAGCTGCACAGGAAGGTTTTAGCAGATTAAAAAAAGAGTGTTCTACATGTTTGATGATATGCGTAGTATGTCTGTGATGGCATTTTAGGCAGTTTGTGCCATACTGATTTATTTGGGTGATTCAGAGATTTTCAACTTACTTAGTCGTTCCCCTTCTACTGTGAGGTGCAGAGGTTTGGAAGAGAGAGCGCCAGACTATCCTATTGGGTGTCTTCCTCCTGGCCTGGTTCCATTCTAGTCCTCAATCCTTCAAAGATTGTTTAATCCTGTCCTCCCAGCGGATTCTGGGTCGTCCTGGGGGTCTGGATCCCTGGCTCTTTGTTTCCCATGCTTGTCGTGGTAGCTGATCTTCTCCCATTCTGCAGACATGGCCAAACCATCTTAGTTGGGACTGTTCTACTTGGGTCTGCAGGGGGTGGCATTTTAGGCCTTGGTGTATCGTCTGGTTGCAGACCATGTCTCTTCTTGTTACTTCAACCACCTTTCTCAGATACCTCATTTCTGAGGTTTGGATCTGGCTTTTATGGGTTGTAGTCATTGCCCATGACTCACATCCATATGTCAAGACTGGGACATAGGTGGAGCGATATACAGCCATCTTCGTTTTCTTACCAACCTCTCTCTTGCTGAGGAATCCTCGATTTATGGCCTGAAAAAGTCTCCCAGCTGCTGCTTTTCGAGTGGCCAACTCTTCTTTCTATAATAGCTCCGAGATATTTAAAGTGGTCGACCTGTTCCAGGACCTGTTCTCCCAGCTTAATCTGATGTCTTCTTTCTTCTCGTGATAACACCATGGATTTTGTTTTAGAGCTGCTTATGACCATCCCTCTCTTCTCCAGCTCTTCCTTCCAGACTTGCAGGTTGGATTGGAGATGTGCCTCTGATTTAGCAATCAGGGCAACATCATCAGCAAATGCCAGCTCTGAAATACATACATACCTGTCTCATCTTCCAGTACCCCACTGAATACTTTCTTGTTCTCTCCTTACATGACTTGATAACATCGTCCATGAGGAGTATGAAAAGATAAGGTGACAGGATATCACCTTGTCTTACACCAGTGGTGGTCCTGAACTCTTCTGACTTATGGTTTGCTGTCCTCAAATAATTTCTGCAAGACTTGTAGAAGCTCTGTATAGCATGAATCAGAGGTGCTGGAATGTTCTTCCTTGCCAAACAGTCCCAAAGTTTGCTCCAGGGGACCCTGTCAAATGCCTTTTCCAGATCTATGAAACAAAGATGGATCTCTCTCTTATACTCAAGGGCCTTTTCACTCTGCTGTCTGAGTGTGAAGATAGGTCTTGAGTACTTCGGTTTGCTCGGAATCCGCACTGGACCTCATCCAATTGTGGCTCAGCTAGGCGTCGGAGTCTCTGCTCTAAGATTCTAGAGTAGATTTTACCAGGGACACTGAGAAGGGATATGCCTCTTTGGTTTCCACACTGTTGATTGTCACCCTTTTTAAAAATTGGTGTTATGATGGCAATCTCCCAGTTTTTTGGTATGGTCTTGTTGCACCACACTGCCTGTAGGACCCTTAAGAGTAATAGGTCGCCTGATGCTCCCATGTACTTAACCATTTCTGGTGTTATACCATTATGCCCTGCTGCTTTGCCCATCTTGATTTTCTCCAGTGCTGCCTTCAGTTCTTCCATCTTCATGTCATCTTTATCAACATTTGTTTCCTCTTCTGTGCTAGTGGTTATCATTTCTGATGCTTCACCTTGCTCACCATCAAGGAGTTCTGAGAAATATTATTTCCATCTTTCCATTACTTCCTTCGGGGCAGTAAGCAATTTGCCTTGCTTGTCCTTTATAAATTTGAGAGGGCATTGTTTTTCCTTCCTCATGTTCTTTAGGGTCTTATAGAACAATTTCTGGTTTTCTCGCGCATCTTTTTCTAGCTTTTCTCCAAATTCTTCCCAGGACTTCTGTTTTGCTACTAGCACCTTGTTCTTTGCTTCTGTTCTGAGTATCACATATTCTCTTTATTTCTCTATTTGTCCTGCTGTGTTTTTAGCTCCTAAGTATTGTTTCCATGCCATTTTCTTCTCTCTTATTTTTCTTTGCCTTCCTTTGTCCACCAAGGTGTCCTCTTTCTCTTGTTCCCAAGTCAGACTTCACCACATGCAGCAGCTGTCTTTATGATGTCCTTGAATTTAAGCCACAAGGTTTCCAAGTCATCAGGTTGTTTTTTTGTGTTTCTCACCGCTGTAGCAATAAGCCCCTGATATCTGGTCCTAATTGCTGGCTCTCTCAGCTTGTAGTTCTTAATGCTCATTTCTTCTGTTCGTTTACTTGGTTTCTTGCGTGATGCTGGGAAGTTCCTAGGCTGAGCAACTCTTTCAGTTCTTTTGATTGTAAGCAGGTAGTGACCACTTCCAATCTCTGGCCCCCTCCAGACTCTAGCATCCCGGACATATTTGAATGAGCTCCTCCTAACAATGGCATAATCGATCACTAACTTCTCATTCTTTCTTGGTTCACACCTAGTGTATGCATGTATGCGCTTATGGGGGAACTTTGTGTTTGTAATGATCAGATTCTGCTCACTGCAGAATCTAATGAGTCGCTTTCCATTGTCATTGAGAGTATCTTCTCCATATCTTCTGATAACTCCACCCCATCTAGCATGGTCATTTCCAACTCTGGCATTGAAATCTCCGAGCATGATAATTTCATCTAGGCAGTCATCCACTGTCCTTTGAAGCAGCTCAAAGAATTCCTCCTTGACCTCTGCTCTCTCATCCTCATTTGGCCCATACACTTTGACCAGGTTGACTATGGTTTCTCCTTCTTTTAGTTTTACAACCATAATGCGCTCCGAGACAAAGTTCCATCCCTTGATACTATCTTTCTGGTTTTTGGCCACAATGCAACCCATGCCCCCTTTAGCTCTTTCAGATTTGGGTACACTACTGTATAGCAGCGTATTGCCATTGAGATTCATGACTCCTTGTCCCTTTTTCTTTGTTTCCGTAACAGCCAGGATTTCTAGTTTTGCTTTCCTCATCTCTTCCACCAGCTCCTCTTCTTTCCCATTTATACTTCTTGTGTTCCAAAAGTCGTAGTCCATAGTCCGTTCCAGTTCTTCGCCTTTAGAATCAGTCCGGTTTTCTCTCTTATATTACTCGTAATCATAGTTTAAAGCAAACAGGTGATTGGCCTGTTGTGCCTTTGCATGGTGGAGGGGCTGCCTCCTTACGGCCTCCATGCAGGCCGCCCTCCTCCTTTTTCAGCCGGGCTTGGGACCGGCCTAGGCGGAGTTAGAGATTTTCAAATGTATACTAAATGTGTGTAAGATCATGTTCAGAAAATGTAACTTGTTCCATTTGATAGCTAGAATCATATAATATAAACATCTGGGAATTTTTGCAGAAGTTTTTTTTTTTTCTTTTTTAAGTACTGTTCTTGACATCAGATATACAGACAAGTTACAAATTTTGCCAGAAATTTCTACATTTTAGTAAATTCACAGAATAATGAAATAAATTAAGGTAATTTGATATAAATTTTCCCATTTAGCAACTTTCTTTTATTTTGTCAGCAATAGATCTCTTCTGTTCCTTACCTTTTATCTCCTTGTGAGGTACAGTGTGGTCACATTTTATGTTAGAGAAGCACTAACGAGGACCTCATATAATTGAAAAACTATTGTTCTCACAGGAATAAATGTACGGGTGTGTCATCACAGAACTAAATGTAAAGTAGGAGCTGTGTTCTCACAGGAATACATGTAGGGTGTGTGTTCTCAAAGGAATATGTGTAAAGTAGGGGGGTGTGTTCTTACAGGAATTAATGTAAAGTAGGGGATGTGTTCTCACAGGAATAAATGTAAAATAGAGGGTGTGTTCTCATAGGAATAAATGGATAGTAGGGGTTGTGTTCTCAAAGGAACAAATGTAAAGTAGAGGGTGTGTTCTCACAGGAATAAATGTAAAATAGAGGATGTGTTCTCACAGGAATTAATGTAAAGTAGGGGATGTGTTCTCAAAGGAATAAATGTAAAGTAGGGGGTGTGTTCTCACAGGAATAAATTTAATGGGTGTGTTCTCACAGGAATCAATGTAACACAGAGGGTGTGTTCTCACAGGAATAAATGTAAAGTAGGGGGTGTGTTCTCACATGAATAAATTTACAAGAATTGCAGCATTTTTTTTTTTTGTCTTTAAGCCTTTAAACATGACAATTTTGCTGATTAATGTCATCTTTCCCTTTTATTACAGAATCATTTAATAATTATAGAACAAATATAGGCCATCTTACAAGTACCATGTTGAGCTTATCATACAAAAGTGCTGGTGAGGTCTGGCAGCTTTACAAACAAAGACTGCTATGCTCATGGAGCAGAGATTATTGTTTCTCCTATATCATTAGCTTGTCATGTCAGTAATCGAATATGAGCTGGGAATACTCATGCTGTCAATATTACAATGTAAATGGCTAAAATGTCAAGTCAGTCCTATTGTATGGCTCTGAGACATGGAAAGCAACAAAGCAACAACAAAAAGGCTATAGATTTTTATAAACGGGTGCTTGCATATAATAGAAGGACTGAAATGATATGACAAAGTCACAAATGTGGAATTGATGATAAGAACCAGTAGACCAAGAATTGAGAAGATGCTGGTGATGGATATGACACACACTGAGGAAACCTGTTGATAGCATTACAAGGCAGTCCTTATTCTGGAATCCACAGGGAAAGAGAGGCAGAGGTAGACCAAAAAACATACGGAGAAGAGAACTGGATACAGAGGTAAAAATGATTCAGAAAACATAGAAAGAACTTGATAGGAAGATAGGATAGGAAGACTTGGCAAGTGTTTTTTGAAGGCCTAGGCTTCTCAGTATTTTTAACAGTCATAGACTGGGTGATGCACCAGACAACAGAGGGCAGTCCGAGAGGAATAAGATGGACTACATTTTCTACATTGGAAGATCTGGAATATGCAAATGACATTGGACTACTAGCACATTCACATCAACACATCCAGGAGAAAATGGATAGACTTAATAAGTATAGCCAGCAGGTGGGCTTGAACATCAATCTAAAGAAGTCAGAGGTCATGACGCTCAATGTGAGCAACCCTGAGCCCATATTAGTAAGGAATCAGCAACTGGTACAGACAGACACCATCACATACCTAGGATGCATAGTAACACCAGACGGCGGAGCAAGCAAAGACATCAACAACAGAATAAACAAAGCAAAAACAGATTTTTTAAGCCTAAACAACATTTGGAAGTCCTCTAATGCAGCACAAGAACAAAATTAAGATTATACCTGAGCTGTGTGCTTTCTGTGCTTCTCTATGGTGTGGAATGCAGGAGAGTTACAGAGAAGGAAATGCCGAAATTGTCCTCTTTTCACACAACATGCCTAAGAAAGATTCACCGAATCTTTTGGCCGAATAACATCACCAACCAAGATCTGCTTACTCGGAGCAAGCAAGAGGACATGAACACCATCATAGCCAGCAGACGCTGGAGCTGGGTTAGCCATGTCCTCAGAAGAGACCATGATGCCATCACAAGAACAGCTATGCTATGGACCCCTGAAGGAAAATGAAAGAGAGGCCGACCAAAAACAACTTGGCGAAGGACTTTGGAGGCTGAGATGCAAAGAATGAACCAGAGTTGGGGCACTGTCGCGGCGTATTTCGCGGTGATGGAAATTTATAATGGCTACATTGTTAACGCTGAGTTTTTGCGACCCTGAGATAGCTTGATTGCTCAAGTCATGTGATTGACAGAAGTGAGAATTTTTGGGCGCCAAGATAGGCAGTGATTGCCTAGCCTTGTCCGAGAGCGGACGTACTGAGTTTTTCCCTGCCCAGCAGTTTGCTGAGAAGAGTGTGCCATGAAATTCATATTCTGAGTTTTGCCTTCCTGCGGAGTATTTGAAGTGTAGTGTATAATTCTAGTTCAGGTTGTTAACTAGTGTCTTGTTACTATATACCGCAGAGTATTCATTGTCTAGTTTGGGAGGTTTTTCCATTGTTATAAATTAGGGCCGCTAGGGTGAGCGGTGATCAGTTCATTGCTAGTACTAGGCTGCCATATTATGTTATATGCAGTTATTAGCTAAGTCTATTAAGAGAAGTTTGCTCTGGCCTGTATTTATGTGTCTAGATATATAATTCATATATTTGTAGCCTTGTATGGCGGTATTGTGTGCATTCGATCATTAAAGGGAAATTCCTGCTAAAGGTGTTATTTCTGATTGTCAGCATTATATGTGGGGGTCGTACCTTTGGAAGGACAAGCCTTGTTTATCAGTACTGGACGTGTTATAATAAATCCATTGAATATAGTGCTCTTGACATCTGGGTGGCTCTTGTCCATTCTATAAAGGCCATGGGGCCTAATTTTTCACTATAGGCTAGACGCTGCTGTGCAAACATAAGAGAACTGTCCTATTCTTTGACGGCTTTGGGCACGTTTTATTGCCTTGTAATCATAGAGATTATTTTGGCAGTGGCTCGGTGTTTGGATCTTGTATTTTTCGGCAGAATTGTTATAAGTTATTCTGTTGGCGGTGAAATATTAGACTGTTTACAGTAGTTATAGGCTAGTTGGCAGGTCTGTTTCAGTATTTAGTTCACAGCACAGCAAGGGGTTACTAGGTCAGTGTTTACGGCGTTAGGTTTACAGCGTGATCTTGTGAGCTATTTTGGTGTTTCAGGTTCACGGCAGTGTGAGTCAGCTCTAGTGAATTGTTTATGGTCGAGTGACCTCGATAATGCTAGTGACCTAGTTAGGCAACAGTGGCATTTTTCAAGTTCAGAGAGTACTGGACAGTGTGTTTGACATCGTGTTGCAAAGTTATTTTGGTGCTGCAGTGGGCAATTACTAGTAGAATTTGCGTCAAAGTGATAGAATTAAGTTGCAGCTTGCGTCCGACTTGTCAGTTTGAGGTATTCCAAGGATGGATGGGTTTGAAAAAAAATTGAAAAAAGGTGATTCGTCTTTTGTCCTCGTAAGACGAATCACCTTTTTTCAATTTTTTTTCAAACCCATCCATCGTATTCCACGTCTTACCGCAGTTCCCCTCCACTTCCTCGAGGTATTCCAAGGTAGTTTTGTGGCATAGTCATAGTGATCCAAGTGGAGCAGTGGAGTTTGAGGTGTTGATACTATCTAGTATAGATTGTCCCAGGCGGCAAATGGGTGCCAGATGGGAGATAATTTGGTCAAACTCGGTATAGGGAGGAAGAAGTTGTTGGTAGGAATTGGTAGATGGTAAGGAGATCAATAGGGGTAGAGGTATCTCAGGATAGGTGGTACTTCTCTTGGTTGGACATTTTGTTTGTCGTGACCTTACTCCACCAAGGGGTCTGTCCAATGGGTGCCTTCCAATGCCTCTGATGTGACCTGACTTCACTGATGTGCACGTCCAGTGGGTGAATATCAACGCCTCTGGCGTGACTGTACTGTACTGATGTGCCCGGCCAGTGGGTGAATATCAAAGCCTCTGTCGTGACCTTGGAAATTATGGTGCTGGAGACTATTGCTTTTCTCAAGTGTAGAACTGTGGATCTTACTCGTAGCAAGCAAGAGGACATGCATACCATCATAGCTGGCAGACGCTGGAGCTGGGTTGGTCATGTCCTCAGAAGAGACCCCGATGCCATCACAAGAACAGCTATGCTTTGGACCCCTGAAGGAAAGCGAAAGAGAGGCCGACCAAAAACAACTTGGCGGAGGACTGTGGAGGCTGAGATGCAAAGAATGAACCAGAGTTGGGGCACTGTACGAAGGATGGCCACCGACCGTGCAAAGTGGAATCAATTTGTTGTTGTCCTACAAGACGCCACTAGGCGTGATGGCCACTGACTGCTTTGACGGTCGGTGGTTAAGGATCGAAGAAGAAGAAGAAGAAGAACTGTGGATAGAACTTTGTGAGGACTCTTGCAGACCATAGTGCCAAAGAACAGTTTTGTATTTGCTGGCACACAGACTTACGAAGAAGTCTGGTTTTCTGAACAGTATTCTGGATATTCAGTCGGGATATTCATGATATCACAGTGGAGAACATTTTCGTGAACTTTATGTCAAGTGTGGTGTTCCGTTTGTTCTGTATTAACCTTCATCTTTGGTGCTGAGGAGCTACGTGGTGGATCGTCGTTGGAGCATCAGTTAAGTTTTTTGTTTGTAAATCTTTGTACATTTGTTATATCTATGTGGTTTTGTGTTTTTTCCTTTAAATTCTGTTTTTCTTTATTTAAAACTTTTCTTTTCTGTCTGTCCACCTGAGACTACTTATCGTTCATTCGGGTTCTCTAGAGTAGTGGTTCAGTAGATTTGTTCTGTTCTACATCTATTTCTTGAGGTCTGCGTATTAGTTTGTTATTGTTTTCTTTCATTTTGTTTGTTCCTTTTCTTTGCTTTCTTGGTAGAAATTAGTTAGTTAGTTAGGTGGGATCTGTCTCTATAAGTTCTTAGTACTTGGGGATTTATATTATATATCTTTGATATGTTATAGTGTTAATATTGCTTATAGGTTATTGAGTTTATTTTGCTTCTTATGAGTTGGTAGTGAAGGAGAGAGCTTTCAGTAGATCATCGCTGTGTGTAGTTGTTGTTTAGTCTACTGTGTTTAATATTATATTTGTGTGTTTAAGGGTGGGAAGGATGGCGAGTTTAATTCATTCTGTTCCTACTTGTGGGAAAAGATTGAATTAGACTGATTTCTTTCTAGGGTGTGGCTGTGTATGTTGAGTGGTGGAGTAAGACAGACGGTTTTCCTGTGACTGCCCTACTTAACATTCCAAGCCCTGTTGGTGTTAGGTGTACTGGTGTAGTTTCTATTAACATTGTCTTGCACATTCAGTAATTCTTTCATTGTGTTTAAGTGGGGTGTTCTCTCATTCCATCTTGCTATCTTGTAAATACGTTTACATGGATTCCTTGTTTTCGTTTGTTTGCAGTCACGAATTGTATATACAAATCTACCTCTGCTCAACTTTGTCTATCATCTTATCCCTCATGACTGGGATTTTTGGTTTTCGTAGTGTTTAGTGTGTGCCTTTTCATCCGTGTAGTGCTCATTTTGCCAATGTAAACATTTATATAAGATAGATTGTTAAGAATTGAATTAGTATCTGGGTATAGCACCAGTGTGGGTGCCAGTAGCAGACTTTGGAGTAAAAGCTGATTTATTGTCAAGGTGGTACAGTGGTGTCATAGCACTAGGAAGTATCATCAGCTGATGTTGTACAACTGTCGACTATTGTAAGGGTCTTTGAGTGGATCACAAAGATTGAGTGGTCAGAAGGACTAAATTTTCAGAGTAAGAAGACAGTAGCCAAGTGGCAAAGTAAGACTATAATTGTACAATTAGAGGTGAAGTGGATTATGTGTATACAGTGAGAGGTGAGGTGTTATATACTTACATGCACAGATATTTGTAAATGTGAGAAGTGATATTGATATTTACTATCATTACTGCATGCTTTGTAAGCACAGAGTTATCTGTTGACATAAGTGAAGTGTTGACAGCACATACGGTTGAGTGGTTGCATAGTAAGGATCTATAGCAGAAGATAATAGTGAGTATTCTGAGTGTACATCATGGACCTAGAGGGCTGCATTTGGATGGGCAAAGAATGTGGGTACACACAGAAAGAACTGATGGATTTTGCCAAGGCAGAATACTACTCAGCAGAGAATCAAAAAGCTTTGGAGAAGGAAAAGATTGAGAAACAGAATGCCTTAAGAGATGCTCAAGCTGAAGAGCTAGAGCTAAACAGAAGAGAATTCCAGTTACAAGAAAAGAAGATGAAAGAAGATAGGGAATTACAAGAAAAGAAGTTGAGAGAAGATAGAGAATTTGAAGAAAAGACAAAGGAGAGGGAGATAGAGTTAGAATTAGAGAAGGAGAGAATGAGAATAGCTCTGGAAGAGAAAAAGATTGATAAAGAAATTCAATTGAAGAGATTAGAAGTGGGTGGGAGTGGTCAGAACGCAACTCTTGGGGGGTCTCATCATCCTTTTAGGCTGCGGCTGCCTAATTTCAACGATAAAATCGATAGTTTGGATTTTTTCCTCGAGACAGTCAAGGCTGAATGCGTGGCCTGGAAGGCTGACAGAGATCAATGGCCATCTCTGTTATCCACCTTACTAGTGGGGCCTGCGATGAAGACTTTCTATAGCCTCCTGCTGGAAGAAAGGGCCGATTACGACAAAGTAAAGGAAAGGTTGCTCCGGAAGTTCCATCTGACTGCTGATGGGAACTGGAGCGTTTCAGAAACGCGATGCCAAGCGCAGACCAAGACTTTGAGAACTTTATCTCGAAGATAAAACTTCTGTTCAACAGATGGATTGAGATGGAGGGAATTAATAAGGACTATGATGGCTTGCTAGACTTGATGTGCGAGACAAAGTGTTGTCGTCATGTCAACTGAGTTGGTGGCGTTCTTCCAAGAGAGCCAGCCAAAAGACATTGAGTCCATGGCCCAGTTGGGGCATCATTATGTCCTTGCCCACCCGGGCAAACCCATCCAGAAGTCAGGTCTGCCAGACGCCTTAGTTGCAGGTGTCGGCAAAGTTCAGTGTCAACCAGGGTGAAATCAGTCAGGCAGTGCAGACAGGTGCCAGGAACAGAAGCTCGATAGGTTATCCAGTCCCTATCAGCCAAGTAGAGGAAACTATGGGAACTTCCGATCTCATCGGAATGGTCGGTCAAATTGGGATAACCGACACGTTAGAAGTAATAGCGATGAAGAAGAGTGCCAAACGCGAAATCAGGTATGCTTCGAGGAGTCTGGTGACGAAGATCGGTTTTGGTACAAAACAAAACATTCCAAACAGAGGAGTGGGTCCTCAGAGAGTCGATCTTCCGACTCTGATGCACAGTCTTCGCCATCTAAAGGCTCTAGCAAGAGTCCACGCGAAGAGTCAAGAGGGGAACCCCGATGTTCCAGATGTAATGGCAGGGGACATAATGTAGACAGGTCTGCCACCCCAATTGAGTACGCGAACTCGGCATTTGTGTTGGACACAGGTAATAGTGAGGACTGTGTGGGGTGCCGACCGTTGTTCCACGCGAACGAAACGATTGTGCTACACTGCAGGCATGCGGCTCCATGTCTGTCAGCAGTCCATGAGACAGGCAAGGTAGCTCTACACAAGGGCATAGTGGAGAAGAAACCAGTCTCCATGTTGAGGGACACGGGGTGTACCACAGTTTGGGTTCGTCAGTCGTGTATCGACGAGTCCTGCCTTACAGGCAAAACTGTGAAGTGTACTACATTTGGGGGCAAAGTTGAGGCTTAACCCCAGGCGTGTATTAATGTGGACACTCTGTTCATTCTCGAGGATCCAATTGCCGATTTAATCGTCAGCAATGTACGGTGAGTGCATACGGCCATGGGTGTAGCGGGAGCAGAAGGTCAGCAACATCAAAGTCCCGAGAGGAAGGTACATCCAAGACAGGGTTCACGGCAGGCGCCTATTGATACTCACAGTCCAAGGCCAAGGGATAGGTATAGGGACAGAAAAGGCATATCTGAGGGTCTGATAGTGAGTATCCACGCGGTATGGGTCCGCAATGTTCCCCTGAGTGCTAGTTGGCGCACTTAATGAAGTCGCGCCAGTGAAGTTCGTGGAGGTATTGTCATTGCGGGACAATACCAAAGTTGCACATGAGACTTTCGCAAATAGGTGGGGTGCGCATGATGCAGTCAGGTGGAAGCCTATGTCGTTGCTTCACAACCACCTGCTGATAGTCCAGCAATAGCAAGGGGTAGGTAGCGGGCTCGCGTTCAGTAGGGTGTTTCGGTTAACGCGAACCGAACTTTAGAGTCTGACCCCCACCACCAGTACTATGGTAAGAAATATAAGTCGTCTGTACAACTTTATAATGTATTGAGGAGTCCGATGGGACTGATTTACATGTGCTAGTATTAGAGGTGTTTTGTGAACTTGTAAAGATCATGTTATGCTTTGCAATGCATGTTTATGCTGTACTATGTTAGGCTTTGCAATGTAGGTATTATGCTGCCATAAAGGCAATCTGCTCTAGAATCGAATATAATGGATATTTAAATCATGTTTCAAAGGATCGTAATGCTATGAGATTATTTACTGTTGAGGATGCCCAGATAAGAATAACGATGAATGTACTATTTATGGTGTGTGATAGACCAGGTGTGGACAGTCGTTATTTTTCACGACTACCAGTACCTGGGTTAGCCTACTTGATACTCATATTTTGTTTTGTGGATAGGTTGAGAAGGCATGTACGACAATGGTGGTGGAGAACTATGGCAATCCTTAGGCAGAGGAGGAGATGCTATGATGGCATATGTTCGCCCATGCGCCAAAGGGGCGGATGTCGCGGCGAATTTCGCAGTGACAGAAAATTATAACGACTACATTGTTAACGCTGAGATTTTGCGACCCTGAGATAACTTGATTGCTCAAGTCATGTGATTGACGGAAGTGAGAATTTTTGGGCGTCAAGATAGGCAGTAATCGCCTAGCCTTGTCCGAGAGCGGACGTACTGAGTTTTTCCCTGCCCAGAAGTTTGCTGAGAAGAGTGTGCCATGAGATTCATATTCTGAGTTTTGCCTTCCTGCGGAGTATTTGAAGTGTAGTGTATAATTCTAGTTCGGGTTTTAACTAGTGTCTTGTTACTACATACCGCAGAGTATTCATTGTCCAGTTTGGGAGGTTTTTCCATTGTTATAAATTAAGGCCACTAGGGTGAGCGGTGATCAGTTCATTGCTAGTACTAGGCCGCCATATTGTGTTATATGCAGTTATTAGCCAAATCTATTAAGAGAAGTTTGCTCTGGCCTGTATTTATGTGTCTAGATATATAATTCATATATTTGACATTTGTAGCCTTGTGTGGCAGTATTGTGTGCATTCGATCATTAAAGGGAAATTCCTGTTAAAGGTGTTATTTCTGATTGTCAGCATTATATGTGGTGGTCGTACCTTTGGAAGGACGAGCCTTGTTTATCCGTACTGGACGTGTTATAATAAATCCATTGAATATAGTGCTCTTGACAGGCACTGTACGAAGGATGGCCACCGACTGAGCAAAGTGGAATCATTTTGTTGTTTCACTACAAGACGCCACTATGCATGATGGCCACTGACTGCTTTGACGGCCAGCGGCAAAGGATAAAAAAAAGGCTTCTGAGGGAGCTAAAGGGTATTGATTAATTGAATGAAATGGCTGGGAACACAATCAAAATGAAGGGATGCTTATCAACATGGGCTGTGCATGAGATAAACCCACTGTGAGTTTGAAGTACATGATTGGATCAGTATTGATAAGATCCAGATATGTGATGGTCATGACAAAAAGCCTATATGCTGATAACCACAGACAGAAGACACCTCCTGCATGGGAACATAGCTGGCAGAAAAGGAGTATGAATAAAGAGTGATATCATGAATGGCAGAGGGAACAATAGGGCAGGTGATCACAGTTAAACATATGTTCAAGGGGGAAGAGTGAAGTAAGTAAGATGAGAATTTATTATCAGCAAGTCATCAACAACTTTGGTAGGGAGTGCAGAGCTTGAGGTAATGGAAAAGTAGAGCTGGAAATTAATCAACTAATAAAAGATTATAGCAAGAACAAAAATAAATATATAATGATTAGTGAGGTTTGGCAGGGGAAAATGAAGATCTTGTGAGGTACAAGTGCTACATATTGTTGATGACAAATTACAATCACATAAAAATATCAGTTCAAACACTTCAAGCCTTCACATTACTCTACTTCCTTCCCATCCCTGTTTATTTTTTTCTATTTTCTGTTTTGTTACATGTGACAGGTATGAACAGACAACTTTCAGGAAATGGAAAAACACACACATGCAAACACTTGCAAAATTTAGAAATTTAAATTGACATTATTTACAGCTATTGGACAGGAAAAGTGAAGCCACGTCAGGTTTTGGAAACTGAAGAAATTATCTGGACTTAGAGGCACCATAGGGCCTATATCATAATTATAACTGAGGTTAAACTGAATATTTTTATTCATACATTTAAAAAAAAAGATAGAAATCTGGATAAGGAGACTGCACCTCTTATGTTCCCAGATTGGCTGTTGGTACTTACATTATAGTTAGACTTAACCTTACCACAAGTCAGTTTCAAGTTTTGTCCAACACCCTTAACTCACTCTAACTCACAAGTAGTAATATACACCACTTTGCCCTTTATAATTATCTGCAAGCCATATCTTGCACCAGCGTGATATATGTCTGAATTTGAAATGAAAATGTAAAAATACCTGGCAGTGAGCTGGTTTAAATCGTTTCAATACATTTGTACAAGTGTGTGAACATTTTAGAATGGGGGAAAAATATTTTATGAAGCTGAAATTTTATACTTTTTCCTATCCGTTACTAGTGCTGCTAATCATTAGTTTATGAGCAATGGCAATAGATTTCTCTTCTTAACACTGGCTATGTTGCTGATCAAGAATGGCTGCTTATTTCTCAGTGAACAGAAGAGAATTATAGCGACAGTAGTTTTTCAGTAAGTCTTAGTTATTTAGATGAAGACTTTGCTAAGACTTCATGTTAGAATATTCATGAAAGTGATTATTATGATGGGGATACTGAGCAGCTGAATGAACAGGTATGAGGTAGCATAACAACTGCTAAACTTTCTGTCAGTAAAAGAAAGGAAAGCGTAAAAACTCAATTCAAACAACCAGTAAAGTTAACAGTACAGCTACAAGTTGAGAGGCAAGTAGAGTCTCACACGATGTCCCAGAATGGACAGAGATTGATGAAGGCATGACACAAAATGCATTTCAGTTTTGTCAAAAGGTGTGACTTAGGGGCTTGACCTGTCAACCCCACTGAAATGATATAGTGTTTTATTTACTGATAAAATTAAAGATTACATGTGTCAGTGCATCAGTTATTATGCCAAACTCAAATGTATTCAGAATAATCCTTCAAAACAATATTTAATGTATGCTCAATGGACCAAAGTCACATGCCCTGAACTGGATAACTTTACTGCTGTGCTAATAAATATTTGGAATTCAGAAGAAACCATTCATCCATGACTACTGGTCTACATCTGCAAAATTGTATACACCTTGGTTTAGTCACGTTTTCAAGAAATAGAAATGAAGCATTATATCATATTATGCTTCATGTCTCTTATGACATTCACAAGGTAAAGAAAAGACTGAACCATTTATGAACATTTTGATACAAAAATTTCAGAATGCCTTTCACTCGTTCCAAAATCTCAGTTTGGATGAAACGGGCATAGGGTACAAAAGAAGATGGCAATACAAGCAATATAATCCACATAAACCAAGCAGATATCACAGAAAAGTCTTTGGTTTGCGTGAATCAGCAACTGGATATGTGAAACATGTTCACATATTTTGTTTCAGATATATCACATGATCCTGAAGTGGATTCAGACAGTGGGCAAGCTGTAAAGATTTTTCAGACCCTAATACAGCCTTTGGATACAGGCCGTCATTTTTGTAAAGGCAGGAATTACACCTCAAGAGAACTCACTGACTTCTTACTGGAGAAGAAGCAATATTACATCGGCACTCCTAACATTATCTTAAGAAATTTTCCCGTGAAACTGAAGACTCTGCACCTTAGTTATCTTGAATACAGATGGTATTTGACACAAACAAGCAAGATGTTGTATACAGCCTTTAAAAAAGCCAAGTAATCAGTTTTTCTTGTGTTTTCTCAGGCCTAAGTAGAGACCATAACCATATGGAAGAACACTGTAAAACTGAAAATTATAGATGAATACAACAATTCAATGAATGTTGTATGACCTAGACTAAAGAGTTGGCTGTTATGGTGTACATAATAGAACATTTTCTTAAATAAGTGGACAACATTTTCCTCTGTTTGCTTGAAGTAGAGGAGGTCAATGCTTCAATGTTATACTGTTTTCACCATGCCGCAGTTCAAGAGAAATCTGATTCACCAACTAACTGAAGCTTCTGCTGTTCTGAGTACACTAAGTATTCCAGAAAATGTAGCTACTGATATTGTTGGACCTCAAGTATTTATGACTACTATGAAAGCATATGATTTTTTTTTTCCTTAACCAGCTGCACTTGCCCAAAAGCAAGGCTGGGCATGAATGATTAGTGGCAACATTCTTCTGCTAAAACCATAAAATAGAATTTGGTATATGTAAATAATATTAGTTTTATTAGTTTCATCTTTGGCTTTTACAGAAATAGTTGGTTTTGGAAAAAGAATCATAAAAATTATATCTATGAAGTGATTGTGACAAGAAAGGGTTTATGTGTTGTAAAATGGATGCACATTTACTTAACTCATTCTGCCATAACGGACGAAAGCATGCAAGATAGGCCTTTCATTATACCCAGGGCGTACAACGTGCCAGCGTGATATGTCAAATTTGAACGGATAATTATAAAATATCTAGCAACAAGCTGGTTTTAAATCATTTCATTACATCTGGAACATGTGTGTGAAAGTTTGTGAGTGAAAAAAATTTGTGAAGTTACAATTGTGTGCTTTATATCCATTGCTAACGTTGCTAATCATTTGTTTAAAAAAAAATGGAGCGAGATTCTTCTAAACACCGGTTATCCGCTGATCAAGCATGAGTTCTTATTTCTCAGTGGACAGAAGATAATTCTAGTGACAATGATTTAGAAGTGAGTTTTAGTGATTCAGATGAAGACATTGTAAAGACTTTGTGTCAGAATATTCATGAAAGTCTTCTCCTTCTTCGTTGACCCTCAGATGTCAACTTGAATAAGTTCAAAGACCCTCAGATGTCAACTTGAATAAGTTCAAAGACCCTCAGATGTCAACTTGAATAAGTTCAAAGACCCTCAGATGTAAACTTGAATAAGTTCAAAGACCCTCAGATGTCAACTTGAATAAGTTCAAAGAAAGCAGTGGTCAGCCTGAGGCTGTTGATATCTCCGTAGATTTTCTCCAGGAATGGTACTGGTGATGGCCATATGCGTCTTCTCTGTTCCTCATATGTTGGGCACCTTTGAAGCAGATGTTCGGCAGTCATTTTATCAGTGCCACAGTCACACTCATCAGTAGTTCCTATCTTTAATTTGTTGAATAGATGGTATCTCAATCTGTTATGACCTGTGCGAAGTCTGAAGATTACCACTTGTTCACTTCTGCTGAGCTGGTAATATGGATCTTTTTTTTTGTGTGGCCTGGATGCTCTTCTTCCCACCTGTGACTGTACCTGCACTTGATAAAACTATTCCTGAAAGTGATTATTCTGACAGTGGTGCCTATCAGCTGATTGAACAGGCATCAGGTAGGCCTAGTATAAACAAAGCTAAACTGTCAGTCAGTAAAGGAAAAGCATGGGGTAAAAACCCCTTTCTGACAACCAGTAAGCCTTAAGCTAAGAGAACTGCCAAAAGTCTAGAGGCAGGTGCATCCTCACAAGATGTCCCAGTGTTATTAGAATATAATGAGGGCATGATACAAAATGCATTTTGATTTTGTCCAATGAGAACACCAGGTGTGACTGAGGGGCTTGACCTGTCAACCCCATTGAAATGTTTCAATGTTTTGTTTACACATGAGGTTAAAGAATTTATGTGACAGTGCATCAATGATTATGCCATACTCACATGTATTCAAAATAACCTTGCAAAACAATATTCAATGTATTTTCGGTGGACCGAAGTCACACGCTTAGAACTTGATATGTTTCTTGCTGTCCTGAATAAATATTGAGATTCAGAAAAGACGGATAGACTTAATAAGTTTAGCCAGCAGGTGGGCTTGAACATCAATTTAAAGAAGAGTGAGGTCATGACGCTCAATGTGAGCAACCCTGAGCCCATATCAGTAAGGAATCAGCAACTGGTACAGACAGATGCCTTCTCATACCTAGGATGCATAGTAACACCAGACGGCGGGGCAGGCAAAGACATCAACATCAGAATGAATAAGGCAAGAACAGCCTTCTTTAGCCTAAACAACATCTGGAAGTCCTCCCAGTACAGCACAAAATTAAGATTATATCAGAGCTGTGTGCTTTCTGGGCTTCTCTATGGTGTGGAATGCTGGAGAGTTACAGAGAAGGAAATGTCAAAATTGTCCTCTTTTCACACAACATGCCTAAGAAAAATTCACCGAATCTTTTGGCCGAATACCATCACTAACCAAGATCTGCTTACTCGTAGCAAGCAAGAGGACATGCACACCATCATAGCTGGCAGACGCTGGAGCTGGGTTGGCCATGTCCTCAGAAGAGACCCCGATGCCATCACAAGAACAGCTATGCTTTGGACCCCTGAAGGAAAACGAAAGAGAGGCCGACAAAAAACAACCTGGCAGAGGATAGGTGAGGCTGAGATGCAAAGAATGAACCAGAGTTGGGGCACTGTACGAAGGATGGCCACCGACCGAGCAAAGTGGAATCAATTTGTTGTTGCCCTACAAGACGCCACTAGGCGTGATGGCCACTGACTGCTTTGACGGTCGGCGGCTAAGGATCAAAGAAGAAGAAGAAAAGACCATTCATTCATGACTACTGGTCTATATCTGCAGAATTTTAAACTCCTTGGTTTCATCAGATGTTTTCATGAAGTTGATTTGAAGCATTATATCATACAATGCTTCATGTCTCTGGCAAAAGTTCACAAGGAAAAGAAAAGATTGAATTTTTTATGAACATGTTGTTCCAAAAATTTCAGAGTGCCTTTTACCCATTCCAAAATCTCAGTATGGGTGAAATCAGTATAATCCAAGTAAACCAAGCAAATATCACATAAAAGTCTTTGGTTTATGTGATTCAGCAACTGGATATGTGATGAACATGTTCCATATTTTGGTTCTGATACTTCATATGATCCTGAAGTAGATGCAAACAGTGGGCAAGCTGTCAAAATTTTTCAGACCCTAATACAGCCTGTGGGTACAGGCCACCATTTATTTGCTGACAGGTATTACACCATAAGAGATTGACTTCTTACTAGAGAAGAAGCAATACTACACTGGTACTCTGAACATTATCCAGAGAAATTTTCCATTACAGCTGAAGACTCTGCGCCTTAGTTATCTGGAATACAGATGGTATATGACACAAACAAGCATGGTGTTATATACAGCATTGAGAGACAAAAGGCCAAGAAATCAGTTTTCCTTGTATCTTCTCAGGCCAAAGTGGAGACTATAACTACACAGAAGCACATTGTTAAACCAAAAATGATAGATGAATACAACAATTCAATGAATGGGTGTGATCTCCTGGATCAAAACGTTGATTATGGTGTGCATAACAGAAAATTTGTTAAATGGTGGAAAAAAATGTTATTCTGGCTTCTTGAAATAGTGTGAGTGAATGTTTCAGTTTTATACTGTTTTCATCGAAGTGAAAAGCAATCAATGCTGCAGTTCAAAAGAAATCTGCTTCACCAACTGAAGCTTCTGCTGTTTCGAGTCCATTTAGTGTCCAAGAAAATGCAGCTACTAACACTGTTAGATCTCAAGCTGCCTCAACTTCAGAGTACCAGTGTGACACAAGGCATCTTGTATGTTATGCAAAAAGAGATAGGAACTGTGTCCACTGCAGCACACCTGCTCGTCATCAGTGCTCACATAATTATTGCACTAGATGTCCAAACCAGCCACATCTACACCCACAATGTTTTTATGACTACCATAAAAGCATGCGAATAGTGGCAAATTCTTCTGGGAAATGTAAAAAAGAATTTGGTAGGTGTAAATAATATTAGCCACAGTTGTTTCATGTTTGATTTTTACAGAAATATGTGGTGTAGGGAAAAAATCATATAAATTATATATTTGAAGTGATTGTGGTAAAAATGTGTTGTGTTTCAAAATGGGTGTGCACTGATATTTTTCTGCTATGGATTAAACTGGAGCTGAAATATGTAATTACACAGTTTTATTTATATTTTTCTGTTCTGTTATTTTTTATCAGGTCTACACTTTTTCTACATCAAATATTATTTACAGCATTTCACAAGATTCTTCAGTCAGTTTCCCACATTTATGTATAAAATAAACACCTAGTTAAATAATATGAGTATCTACTGACTGTTTTTAAAATATAACCTGAAGAGAAAAATTGCACACATTTTGAGTTGTTGTTTTTACAAAGATATGTGGTTTTGAGAAAAAAAATATAAAAATTACATTTGTGAAGTGATAGTGATAAAAGTTTCTAGATATGTTTCAAACTAAATGTGCACTGATATTCTTAACATTTTATTGCTATACATTAATTGGGAACTGAAATATTTAAGTTTCAGTATACAATGTTAAACAATTTGTTAAACAATTTTTTTAAAGAGGTGTACACTTCACCAGACATAGCAGACACTTTTTACATCAAATAATGATTTAAAGCAATTCAAAAGATTTGTCAGTCAATTTCCCACATTTTTAAGTATAAACTAAGCACATAGTTAAATAAACGATTACCTACTGCTTGTCTTTAATGCATAACCTGAAGAGAAAAATTGCACTTATTTTGAGAGGTTGTTTTTAAAAACATGTGGTTTTGAGAAAAAAAAGTCATAAAAGTTACATATGTGAAGTGATAGTGATAAAAGTTTCTAGATATGTTTCAAACTAAATGTGCACTGATATTCTTAACATTTTATTGCTATACATTAATTCGGAGCTGAAATATACAATTAAGTATACAATTTTATTTTATAAACACTTTTTTTTAAACAAGTCTACACTTCACAAGACATAAAACACACCTATTCATATCAATTAATTATTTGAAGCAATTCATAAGATTCTCCAGTCAATTTCCCACATGTCTATGTATAACATATGTACCTACAGAACTAATGTATTTGCCACCTGTCTGAAAAAATTGCATTCATTTTAGGGCCTGAGTAAAACCTAAAATCAGCATTGGATAGAATGAGTTAATCTGTTTTTACTGTTATTTTCTATCAGGTCTACACTTCACTAGACACAGACACTTTTTCACATAACATAATAATTTAATAACATTTTACAAGATTTATTAGCCCTTTTCCCATATTTTCATTCATAGAACATGCAACTACTGATTCAATGTAGGTCCTATATTTTTACTGCTTCTTTTTAAAACAACATTTAGGAAAAAACTGCACGCATTTTAGATGCCCGTTTGTATAAAAAAATATGTGGTTCTCTTTAAAAAAATTATATATGTGAAGTGATAATGATACAAATATGTCAATATGTTTAAAACTAAATGTGTATTAAAATTCTAAACATGTTACTGCCATAGATTAAACTAGAGCTGAAATATTTAAGTGAAATATCATCATGGGCTGTGCATGAGATAAACCCACTGTGACTATGAAGAACAAGCTTGGATCGGTATTGATTAGATCCAGATATGGAATGGTCATGAGAAAAAGCCTATATGCTGATAATACAGATTGAAGACACCTCCTGCATGGGAACATAGCTGGCATAAATGGAGTATGAATAAACAGAGCTAAACTGTTAGGAGTAGGAGTAGGCATATTGATTTGTTGGTCTTTCATTTGGTTCTCAACACCCTTATTCTTTGAATCAATGTTCAGATTATTGGTTTTCTCTATAATTTTACATCTACCATTTTTCTTAATTGTTTCCTTTGAAGTTTGTATCTTGTGTCCTTCCTTTTCTCTATTTGTATTCCTGATTTCCCATTGATCATCATTCCATGAGTCAGCTTGAACTATTTCAGCCCATGATTCACCCCTAGTCTGCTGATGGTCAAGAAAATATTGGCCTTACATCATAATCCTAGTATGCCTCAATGCTGGCCCCATCACCCTAGTCTGTCGATGGTCAAGAAAATATGGGCCTTACATTATATTCCTAGTATGCCTCAATGCTGGCCACATCACCCCTAGCCTGTCGTTGGTCAATAAAATATGGGCCTTACATCATATTCCTAGTATGCCTCAATGCTGGACACATCACCCCTAGTCTGTTGTTGGTCAAGAAAATATGGGCCTTACATTATATTCCTTCTTCTTCTTTGATCCTTAGCCGCCAACCGTCAAAGCAGTCAGCGGCCATCACGCCTAGTGGCGTCTTGTAGGGCAACAACAAATTGATTCCACTTTGCTCGGTCAGCGGCCATCCTTCGTACAGTGCCCCAACTCTGCTTCATTCTTTGCATCTCAGCCTCCACAGTCCTCCGCCAGGTTTTTGGTCAGCCTCTCTTTCATTTTCCTTCAGGGGTCCAAAGCATAGCTGTTCTTGTGATGGCATCGGGGTCTCTTCTGAGGACATGGCCAACCCAGCTCCAGCTATGATGGTGTGCATGTCCTCTTGCTTGCTCCGAGTAAGCAGATCTTGGTTGGTGATGGTATTCGGCCAAAAGATTCGGTGAATTTTTCTTAGGCATGTTGTGTGAAAAGAGGACAATTTTGACATTTCCTTCTCTGTAACTCTCTAGCATTCCGCACCATAGAGAAGCACAGAAAGCACACAGCTCTGATATAATCTTAATTTTGTGCTTGTGCTTTATCGAGAGGACTTCCAGATGTTGTTTAGGATAAAAAAAGGCTGTTCTTGCCTTATTCATTCTGATGTTGATGTCTTTGCCTGCCCCGCCGTCTGGTGTTACTATGCATCCTAGGTATGTGAAGGTCTCTGTCTGTACCAGTTGCTGATTCCTTACTGATATGGGCTCAGGGTTGCTCACATTGAGCGTCATGACCTCTGACTTCTTTAAATTGATGGTCAAGCCCACCTGCTGGCTAAACTTATTAAGCTATCAACTTATATAATGTCTAGTATCATGTCATCTGCATATTCCAGATCTTCCAATGTAGAAAATTTAGTCCATCTTATTCCTCTTGGACTGCCCTCTGTTGTCTGGCGCATCACCAAATCTATGACTGTTAAAAATAGAGTGGTTGATAAGGCGCATCCCTGTTATACTCCTGTCTTCACCTCAAAGGTTAGGTCAATGGTCAAGAAAATATGGGCCTTACATTATATTCCTAGTAGTGCAAGTCTGTCATTGGTCAAGAAAATATGCATATTCCTAGTAGATCTTCCAATGTCAATGCTGGCAAAAATTTAGTCCAAGAAAATATGGGCCTTCTTATTCCTCTTGGACTGCCTCAATGCTGCAACATTGTCATTGGCGCATCTAGTACCAAATCTGGCCACATGACTATGTTAAAAATAGAGTTGGTTGGGATAAGGCGCATCCCTGTTATACTCCTGTCTTACACCTCAAAGGTTAGGTCAATGGTCAAGTAAAAGTAAAATTATGGGCCTTACATTATACTTGCTTTAAAACCTAAACAACAAGAGTTAGTATGCCTCAATGCTGGACACATCACCCCTAGTCTGTCATACAGAATGGTCAAGAAAATATGGGGCCTTACATTATATTCCCTAGTATGGAATCAAATGCTGGCCGAACAATCACCCCTAGTATGCCTCAATGCTGGCAACATCACCCCTAGTCTTTCATTGTCAAGAAAATGATAGGGCTAATTAATTACAATAATTTATAATTCATTGAATGACCGTAATGATGACCACCAAAGGCTGTTTTTTAAAGAAAACGAAATTAAAACTAAGAAGAGAAGTAGGCTAACTCCAAATAAACTTTTCTCTGATCGAGTTAAGATGTAAATTTTCCACGCTATTGTGGTTTTTTTTTTTCTTTTCAGTTTTCATAAGTTTTGGTAATATCGGAATGTTCGCCGAATGCTGCGTGTATTTTCGTACCATCATTTAGGTTAACCCCCTAATTATAACTATTTTAAATGGTACGAAAAATACATGCGGAGCATTCGGCGACCGTCATTACGAATATTAGGCCTACCCATAATTTGTATGCTATTGTATTATTTTTCAAATTTTACATTTCTTACGCACTTTCTACAAGTTTTAGTGAAATCAAAAAATAATATGTAGTGGTACCAGCCTTTTTTTTTTTACCAGCCGTAAATAATAAAATTATGCTAAAAACCTTACGGGAAAAGAAAGCATAGGCCTAAGTTATGTGACAGTTAAATCTACCTTCATCTACACAATGTTATTGTCATATTTTTTTTAAAAATGAATTACTTACCCATACTAACCTGGAAATTACTCCTAAACAATAGGCTCGACTCAAAAAAGATTTCAGTCTGCGTAATCGTTCAAATAACACTGACTAACAAAAAAAAAAAACTTTTTTTTTCTTTCTCTAACATTTCTATGTTTTTCTGGTCAATTTTAATGCGCTGTTTTTAAATCTGCAAACCGTTTTTCTCTATCAGGTCGGGATCTCTAGAAATACGCAATTGAAGTTTTTTAACAACGCATACAGTATTACAACATCATTCGTACAAGAAGTATAACAGTTATGTAGGCTTGAATTTCTTTGCAGTCGACTTTCGTCGGTGAATGGCATGTGGTTATCCAACAATAATCGGCAAGCATGGTCACACTCCACCGTCCTTGATAACGTGACTCCATTACGGCGATATCTTGATGGAATCGTTCTACGTGTTCATCGCTGACTTCGCCAAGGTTGTCAGGGAAAAAGTCAAGATGCGAATCAAGCAAATGGATTTTGAGGGACATGATACAGCCCCATAATTCTGTATGCAATCTATGCACTGCATTAACAATATGCAACATAGTCGACAGATTTGTGATTTCCCAGAAAGTTATCGACGATCGATTTGAATGCCATCCATGCGCGAAGTTCACTACCATGTAACAAGTTCTCGAATTGTTTGTCTGCAATAACTTTCCTAATCTGAATACCTCCTTTATCTTTGCATCGCCACTAACTTCGGAAACTTTTCTCGAAGATCCCGTTTTATCTAACAGCTCTTTAGCAAAATTCTTCATGAGCCCCAACTTTATATGTAAAGTGGTTAAAATGAAGGCTTTGTTAACTAAGGCTCGCGTATTACATTCATATGCCCGAGCTGCATACAATAATCCCTATAGGCCATAATGTTCCTGTCTGAATTGCGGCTGTCCAATTCACTGAAGCCACAAAATTTTAGTATACCCAGTACATGCCCTGAGAATTGTCAATGACCTTTAGGTCTCCACATATCTGCCATTGGTTAGTCATTGACTTTTTTTTTTTTCCAAACGTTAAATATTGTCATAAGGCTTTCATATGAACAGATTTATATTTCTGCAAAAAAGTATGCAAATGTTATCAATGACACGGCTTTTAGACTAGTCTTGGAAGAATCGATAAAAAATCCCCATTAGTCTGATTATCGTTGGTCAGACCATTTACATCTTTGCAATAGCAAATGTCATCACCCATAAGTATTCTCAAACTGATATCCCACAATTCTACTCTTTCCTTGGGCTTTACATTATATTCTTAATATGCCTCAATGCTCATCACCCCTAGTATGCTCCATGGCTGGAAATCAGGCTTTTAGATACCTCCCCTTAGATGGGCAGAAATGTCATCCACCATCTCACAAGGTATTGTCGTTGGTCAAGAAAAATATTGGGCGCTAAAAGATTTCATTCTTTGAGTCGCGAACCGAGTAATTCCGCTTGTCCTTTGGTAAGAGCGAGATCACGTATTAGATCTGAAAGTTCTGAATGGTTAATTAAGTAAACACCATCATTCACCGGTATGTAATCTGAGTCAGAATTAGTTTCTAAAGCAGGTAAACTATCACTTTCTGATGGTTCATTTACGTCCAACGGATATTGTTCTGGTGGTACTTGGATCGGACACGTGATTGGATCATGAGGCACTGGTTTCGAAACCGATTCAATATTTGGATAAACCACAGACTTTCTAGTTTTAAAAGTGAAACCATGGATATTTGTCAAGCAGAAGTAACAATCAGTAGTGTGATTTGTATGTTCACGCCAAATTACTGGCACTCCAAAAGGCATCGACTTATGCTTCGGCGATTTTCGTAACCAACCTGCCAATGTATCGAACAAACTGCATTTGGCTGCCAAGATTTATTTGCATCATCAACTTTCGAATCGAAATAAAGTTCATATGCTTTCTTTAGTAATGGTGTAAAGTTTTTCTGGTCAACACGATCGGTATAATATCCGCACACGTAACAGAACAGATCAGCCGAATTTCTACAACTTCTAGAAGCCATATTTTGCTCATAATTATTTCAAAATACAGTAACTATTTGAAAAATCGCGTAACATATGTCATGCATCTTTTAGCAGTATAAAAAGTAGAATTATGTTGCTTTTTATTAATTTTTAATAAGTTATATAGTAAAAATGAAACGGGGCAAATAACGGTTTCCCAAAAATATATTTATTCACAAATATCTTAAGAACCCGACGTGATAGAGATAAACGGATTTCAGATTTGAAATCAGCGCAAGAAACTGACCTAAGAACACTTATTCTTATATAAGAAAGAAAAATGTTGTTTGTCAGTGTAATCAGTAACCTCGCGCTAGCTTTAGCGAAAAATTGTGAATGAACACGCCACGCACATCCCGCGGCAATTGAAAAATAGGCAGCTTGATTTTCATTGGTTATTTTTTTTTTTTTATCCACTTGGCTTAAAATCTCGCCGAATCTCATGACGCAAATTGTGTAGTGGCACAAGATTTATATGTATATTTAATAATTAGGCGAAAAAACCCGTACAGACCCGTGTACGGCCCGTACACATCTGAAAACGCAAACACCCCGTACAGATTATGGGTAAACCTTTAAGTGTGGCATGTATGCCCCTAGTCTGTCATTGGTCACGAAAATATGCTCCATACATTATATTCCTAGAATGCCTCAATGTTGGCCACATCACCCCTAGTCTGTCACTGGTCAAGAAAATATGCTCCTTACATTATATTCCTAGTATGCCTCAATGCTGGCCACATCACCCCTAGTCTGTCGTATGGTCAAGAAAATATGGGCCTTATGTTATATTCCTAGTATGTCTCAATGCTGGCCACATCACCCCTAGTCTGTCATTGGTCAAGAAAATATGGGCCTTATGTTATATTCCTAGTATGTCTCAATGCTGGCCACATCACCTCTAGTCTGTCGATGGTCAAGAAAATATGGACCTTACATTATATTCCTAGTATGCCTCAATGCTTGCCACATCACCCCTAGTCTGTCATTGGTCAAGAAAATATGGGCCTTATGTTATATTCCTAGTATGCCTCAATGCTGGCCACATCACCTCTAGTCTGTCGATGGTCAAGAAAATATGGACCTTACATTATATTCCTAGTATGCCTCAATGCTTGCCACATCACCCCTAGTCTGTCAATGGTCAAGAAAATATGCTCCATACATTATATTCCTAGAATGCGTCAATGTTGGCCACATCACCCCTAGTCTGTAGCTGATCAAGAAAATATGGGCCTTACATCATATTCCTAGTATGCCTCAATGCTGGCCACATCACCCCTAGTCTGTCATTGGTCAAGAAAATATGCTCCATACATTATATTCCTAGAATGCCTCAATGTTGGCCACATCACCCCTAGTCTGTAGCTGATCAAGAAAATATGGGCCTTACATCATATTCCTAGTATGCCTCAATGCAGGCCACATCACCTCTAGTCTGTCATTGGTCAAGAAAATATGGTCCATACATTATATTCCTAGAATGCCTCAATGTTGGCCACATCACCCTTAGTCTGTAGCTGATCAAGAAAATATGGGCCTTACATCATATTCCTAGTATGCCTCAATGCTGGCCACATCACCCCTAGTCTGTCGATGGTCAAGAAAATATGTGCCTTACATTATATTCCTAGTATGCTTCAATGAGCGTATAATGGTATCCTTTACCTTTTACCACCTGTTTTTATAACATCACCAGTTAAAAGTCATAAGCATTGTAAGAACAGCTTCAGACCTTCACATTCCCAGCCACTATATATTAACATTTGTTCATGTTAAAGTCAAGTAAAGTGTGAAAGTTAAGTAAATATCTGTTAAAGTCAGTTATATAACTGGAACTGCCAGGCCTTTACACCCCTTCACTTTAATATTGTTCTTGTTCAGAGTTTCTTCTTGATTTTGTTTGTTGTTACATATTTTTATTTAACGTAAAAGGACAATTGTGATTGTCCCTATTTACAATGGTTTGACAGGTGTGATGCCACTTTCTCATATCGGCAGTTTTTCAGATTATTTGGAATTGAAAACAATATGTATCCTAATTATAACCCATCAGAGGTTGAACGGGATATCTTTCTTCCTTAATAAAAAAAAACAAAAAAAAAACATCACCTGAAGAGACATTCTGCACCAATTTTTTGGTGCCTGTTTTTTTTTACAGAAATGTTGTTTTGAAGAAAAAATAATAAAATTGCATCCTTGAACTGACTGTGATAACAATGTGTAGATAAATTTTAAACTAAATGTGCACTGATATTCTGAACATTTTATTGCAATTATATGAGTGTAAGTTCAAAATTTTAATTTTTTTTCAGTCAGGTTTAGGCCTACAATTCACAAGACTTGACAGATAGGACCTACTTTTTCACACCAAATAACGTTTTATAGCATTTCACAAGATGCCTCAGCCAATTTCTCAAGTTTTTATGTATAAGATATGCACTTACTAAAATATTGTAGCTGTTGTTTAAGGTTTTGCCTTTTAAGGGCGAGGCATGTTACTTTCATCCGAGACTAAAGTCCGTTGGTTATATCCGAGCACAATTCGCCATTCAGAAATAAGTGAACTCTGTTAAATGAAGCGCTGTGTTGATGAAAATACAAGCCCGGAATATGACTAACTAGCATCCATCAGCTAGCTGAAATGGCGTCGAAAAGGACTGCTAGCCCGAATAAGGCTGATAGACACTAAGTCTATAAAAGCACTAACACCATCTATCATGATAAAGCACTGAAAAGGACTTGTCCTGAAAACGATTGCCAGCTACCCCGCGGGTAAAGAATGCTCTCTGTTTAGAGTTACTTCCCTTGGAGTCTTAGGGAGGGTTCATTGCAAGGTTGCCACTCAAGTTCTAGAGATAAACCCAGATTTTCTTCTTAAAAATACCCAGAAATACCCAGATTATTTTATGCCTCAAATACACGGGATAGACGATGCTTACATAATCTTTTAGTACAACTTTAGCACAAATAAGCTGTGTACTACCAATTTGTATTTATTTCTTCATTTTATTTTATTTTTTATTACCAAAAATTCACAATTATATAAAAATGATTTTATTAACATCCCAATATGTGAACTCTTGAAAATGAGATATTTTAACAGTAACATACTTACAGCAGTTACATTAACAAAATGTTACTTAAATAAAATATAAAAGGTTAGTTGTAACTTGTTACTATTGAAAATTCTCACTTGTCAGCGACTCAGCATCCATGTCGACAACTTCACCTTCATCAAGATCATATGCATGAATTGACAATGCGGAAAATTGATTGTGGAGTTCCAAAATCTTTGCATATCTCTGCCGACAATGTACTTCACGCACATCTTCAACTACGCTTTTACTAGGATTAAACTTAAGACAAACTGCTTGCTTGGATAGTTTTCGACTGGAAACTGTTTCACACAAAAGTTTGTTGGTTTGTTTAGTTTTAACTAAGTTAACTTTCGAAAACACTCTTTCGATGCATGCCAAGAGGTGAGGTGGCATGTGTGTCGTCACGCTGCTACAACTTCCTAGCTTGCCTTCATCACTGCTCATTTTATAATCTTCTAATAACAAAAATAAAACAATATGCTGTTTATCTGTTTAAGTCTGAAATTTAAAAAAAGAATACTTTAAAACACATCGCACGAATGACTGAGTATTGTAGATGACAACCATTAACAGAATAACAGGAAATGGATAGTTGATGTAAACGAGTCAAAAAAAAAAACCAATGTCATTGATTGGTTAAAAACAAGAATTAAATTTAAGTGGAATAAAAAATATATAGCACATAATGTTTTACATTTAATTATAATATAAATATAATGTATAATGCTCAGTGCACAGAATATACATACATTGTAAATACCAATTGTCATATAAACCCAGATTAATGCAGATTTGAAAAACAATACCCAGATACCCAGACGGAAGCCAATAGACCCAGATCTAGTAAAAAATACCCAGCTGTGGCAACACTGGTTCATTGTATAATTTTTCGCGAGAAACTCTAAACAACAATAATATTAAAGTGGAGGGGTGTAAAGGCCTGGTGGCTCCAATTATATAACTGACTTTAACAGATATTTAATTGACTTTCATCTGTTAAAAGTCATATGCATTGTAAGAACAGCATCAGACCTCACATTCCCAACCACTATATATTAACCATTTTTCGTGTTTAATATAGTTTTACTATATTATGCAGCTCCCTAGGTCTGTCTATTCTTAACACCTCTTCTATATTTGTAGGTAAGTTTGATGCTTGCAAATAACCTAATATTGGTATCGACTGATGAAAGATGTTGTTGAAGTGCTACTTTAAATGGTTTGTTAGAACTGATTGATTTTATTAGAGCTAGGTTTGTTTGTTGGTAATGTGGCCATCCTAGGAAACGTGCGTTGTGGTTTCCTAGACAATTTGCACATTTTCTGTTTATATTTCTTGTTCTGTAATCTTTATCATCTACTAATTTGCAGTGATCATAGGTGTGGTCCCCTGCACAATATCGGCATGTTGGCTTACTTCTACGTGTTCTTTTGGTGTGGCCAAATTTCTGGCAGTTTGAGTATTGGATGACTGGTGGTATGTAGGCTTCTGTTTTGATTTTAGTACTGCCACTGAAGAAATGTGGAGCCGCGGTAGCATGGTGGTTAGTGCACTGGCTTCCTGGCGCAGTGGTCTATGGTTCGATCTCCAGATGAGGTGGGATTTTTTAGGCCACAAACGGCTCCTGGGTCGACCCAGCCCCAAATGGGTACCAGAGCAACTCTGGGAAGGTTAAGGCGGCCGGCGTGATGCTGACCACATCACCCCTAGTGTGCCGACGGTCAAGAAAATATGGGCCTAACACCATATTCCCAATATGCCTCAATGGGCGTGTAACGGGATCCTTTACCCTTACTGAAGAAAAGTGATGGGATTTCTCGTCCTTCTAATGTAACTATTTTTACAGTTGAAGTTCATTATTTCTGTGATATCCTTTCCAGTTTAAGAATCCGATATTTTGGACTTTCTGTTGGTAGTCTAGTTCTTATTTCTTCCTCTGGAACTGTCACAGGTATTCCTTTAATTACACATTTCCTGGTTTCTTTGACTAATTCTAGCCAGCTTTAATGTTGTGTGCCAATTCTACTTGAACAGGACTTACTTCAGTTTGTTTTATTAAAGCTTTTGACTTTTCCGTCATGTTCATTTTGAGTATTATGCCATAATTTGTTCTTTTCATGTGTGCTATTTATCTATAACTGTCTCTAATACATTGATGATCTTACTGTATGGTAATGCTCTAATACTTACCACTTTGCCACTGATTTGAAAAAAATCCTTAACGTTGGGAGGTTTTGTTCAACTTTATGAGTAGGCCTATTGATCTGTTGGTCTTTCATTTGGTTCTCAACTCCCTTGTTCTTTGAATCAATGTTCAGATTATTGGTTTTCTCTATAATTTTACTCTGACATCTTCCGTTTTTCTTAATTGTTTCCTTTGAAGCTTGTATCTTGTGTCCTTCCTTGTCTCTATTTGTATTCCTGATTTCCGCTTGATCATCATTTCAGCCAATGATTTTCTGGATATACTACCTGTTTTCAATCTTGTAAGAGTGTTGAAGGGGTATTTTTCTATTTTATACCGTTTGTTTGTAATATATATATATTATTGATTTGAGCAATCATGCTGATGGATGTAATTTTCGAATGTGAGTCATTTCATGTTAGAATTCATCTCGATAGATTGAATAACGCTGTTCAAATTAGAGTCCACAAGTATACACGTTTAATTATGAAGAACGATCAAAGACATTCATGGCAATCAAATTATTAATCAGTGCAGTCTCATAGAAGAAATTACGTATCGTCAAAAGGTCTAGCCTATATACACGCGATGCCATCTGGCGGAACACCCGGTAGCGAAAACTAGAGTTCTTTTGACATATATTAAATTTGTATAATATACTCCTTGCGTTCCTTCTTCAAAGGAAAATTAATCATCAGATACGATGCTTCAATACTGCATCAGTTAATAAACATTACGACCCTTGGCCAATAGTTGAGGAGAAATCTGCACAATAATCATCCTGGGAGTAATATGGATCACGTCCCTCTTGGACGGATTCTAATCATAAAAGGGTCAAGAACAACCGTTGTTATGTCTTAGCATAACACCATACTACGTCATAACTATCCATTGACGTCTACACCAAATCGCGTTTATTAATAAAAATACTTTAGTGCAAAGCACCTTATGTTGGCATCAATTAAATATGCTATCGCGTAACTTTAAACTGGTAGCAAATTTAAGTGGAGCCAACATATAACATACATTATAATGTCGTAACAATTCCCCCGACCAACCGGGTTTAAAAAAATTAATTATATTAATTTTTTATCTTAATATTCGTTGAGTATATCAACGGAATTTCCGAATTAATATACTTAAAATTCGGAATACTCGCAAAAAATTTACGACATACGGCCAGAGATTTTTAGAGTTAAACAGTGTCAAAGTTCGATGTCACTACCATAAAATGTCACACAATGAAATATAAGTAATTAAGACTAACCGAACTAACGAACAGAATCGTCAACAGTCGAGAACGTATAGCCTAAAGTAAGCTAAGTAAGTAAAATGCGTGAAGCAAAATATTACGAAGTAATATGTAATTAATTAATTAAGTAATAAAGTATGTAAGTAATACAAATAATTGTGGGTAATGTGAACTAAAGAACGCTAAATAAATGTTATAGTAGAATTTAACGAAAGTAAGGAATGATTAAGGAAAATAAGAAAAGACAAACGTAAAAGTAAAGAAATAGTAAAGAAGTAGGACGTAGATAAGGTAACTAGAGTAAACCAGATAAAAATATAAAGATGAATAGCATGTATTAAGAACATATATATAGCTAACTAGGAACTTAACCTAAAGGAATACTATAATAAAGAACATATTAATATCTAACATCTAATTTATGACTTATAAATATTAAGTTAATGTGACTAATTAAAATGACTAAACGTATTAAATTATTATATGATTACTCAAAGTCATAATATCGGAACTAGCTTAGAAATGTTCAATCCAAAGAAGCTCAAAGAAATCCATCGTAGAATAATCTTGAGAATATAAAGTTCCATACATGATTGATACATTGTTCATTCTGTGAAGATTTTAAGTGTACATTATAATGTTTATTCCGCTGAAGTAGATCACAAGTGTTCAACAGACATCATGGAAGGTGTATGTATAAACCAATTCATTAAAAGTTCGAGCAGATAGTGCGGGCAGATCGCACTAGAAAGAGTGGTAGATCGCTATGGACACCAACCAAAGTTCATACAAATGAAGAACCAACAATGGATATCGCATGAAGTTGATGTAATCCTCGGCAACTCCGTACGAATTATTAAAAGAGTATTGAGCCGAAAGTCAGATCCGTACCAATAGCAATGAGGTACGCAAGTGGAACTGATAAATGTAAAATAACGAAGTATATTATCGGACAATACTTGGAGTATGAAATACCACCAATGAAGAAGGTATCCCGTACCTTTGGGATGTTGAATATTAATCGCGGTATCTAGTACCTTTAAAGTATGAATATTGCATGTTGTAACTTGTCCAATTGAAGAGTTTTATTCATCATCGTGAAATATCCAGTAGTGGGTATAATAACAGTTCTGGATATGAAACTGATTCGTGATCTTTACCATTAGCTCGTCCCTGTCATATCAGTTGAAGCAGTGCATAGCGAATGACTTTAATTGCATTGAATTATTAAAAAATTGTACATCGAGTAGATGATTGATGAAGTACGATGGGATATTCGATAACGTCATTGGGCAAAGTACAGTTTTGAGTTCAAATATCGCTTGCCATAAAGAATTGTTCACATGTCCACAGACAAATGACTGAACTCAATCCGTCATTATCAGTGTAGGTTCATCAACGAAAGGTGGAAGATCTGACTTGGCAATTCCAATGAATTATTATATTATCAAATATGAGTAAAATGTCATTAATGTTCGTAGAGCCAAGTAATTTTGATGTCATATAAATCAGAAACCCACTGGAATTTTGACAACGTCGGAGTAATCTATTGCGGTGGTTTTTGATGGTATTGTATGGTTGTTATGTTACCTAGGGTACTGTATGAGGTCAGTTGTGAAGGCTCCTGAGATAAAAGTGTATGTGAATTACAGAAGGCCCTTCTTACTACCACTAACGACCTCAAACAGACCTATTCTACTATCATGAATGTAGCTACGTTAAAAAGTCTAAGGTACTGAAATGTGATGTGTAGTTAATATAATATACCGACACACACATGTAATTAATAAGTCTAATAATATTAATAAACTCTATAACACACTGAACTAACTCTGGTTGTTTTAGTTTAAATTTTAACAATTTTTTAAATTTATTAGTTCTGAACCAAGTTTTAGTTTGGTCAGAACATATAAAATGATATGGGTTTATCAATGAAATGCATAAATATGTGGCATAATAAAATGTAATTTGTGTACATAGGTATATTATAAAAATGGTTATTATTAATGTTATCTATACTGTCTTTGGGAGAACTAGTACTGGATGTTTCGTTGGGGTGGCGTCATCACGCCCAATCTGTGACTACCAAAATCATTGTCCATTGACTTATGGAATGAGGTAAATGTTTATTTCTCAATAGTTATGTCTTTATTTGATGGTAGAATAGTTGTGAATCTCCAGCAGGCCAGAATTTCACTTATCTCGCCTGTGACGATCTGATACAGGATTCTTGTGGCCCACTCCTCTCCGTAGCTGGAGTACAATGTTAGGCTGCACAGACACAAATGTTAGGCGGCACACACATCTGCTTGTGTACTCTTACATAAGCATTTGGCACCTCTTTAGTGCCAAAACAGAAACTCACAATTCTGAAACAAAAGTTTTGTGCCATGTGTCAGTACTCTATCTACTGAGCCACTCTTATACACAACACAACACAACAACATTACACAGACTGGGTCAGATCTCTCTGACCAACATAGCACATCTTACCCAGTTGTTTTCATATAGTACCAGTTCCCCAAGACTGCATTGCATCTGAGATATGTTCAATAGTTTCCTCTTTTATTCAATAAGATAGGTGATATGTTCCCACTGATCTCAATAATAGATCTGCCTTCCATAGTCTTAGTTAGGTGTCCATATATTATTTGTTTGTCTCTAGGCCCTGGACTGCGGCTGGGGACCTAGAGCGAGCACTTACTTGTCGTAATCATTTTTCATGATATGGCAGTATCAATCACTCAAAATATTAAAATAAACAAGATAAATGCTTTCATTCTTACCAGAATTCAGAATTGAGAACACAGTTAATACTAGCAAAACTCAGCTGAGCTGCTGGCTAGAGTATGGCGTCCCACTAAATTTTATGTATTCTTCCTTGGAAAACACCACTAGCAGTTAATGACTGTGTTACTGGACAGACTTATATCAAATGGCAAAAATGTGTGTCTCCCTCCCGCTAATATAAAAATGCGTTGGCCAATCAGATCAGAAGACTAAGCTTTTCAATTCAAAATTTGAAAATAAAGTCAAAAGTACATCTCAATTTCTCAAATGTACGTCGGTCACATTTTATCTTTTCCCAAAATTTCACTTGTTTTTTGGGACTAACACATGTAAAAACTGCACGAACCTGCTTCCTAAGTTATTTTTAGCCACTATCTCCCGACTTTGCCCCGCTAGTGTATTACAGTTTGAAATTTGCCTTTTCTTGTCTCAAGGACGCAAAATTGAGACTTTAGTGAAAGTATGCACAACAATACTGTTCGCTAGTCTGATAGGAACAATACGGTCTTTTGTCAATATCTTCCTTGTTATCTGTCCGTATGTATAATTAAAAGTATATTATTTCTCTGCTTAAGATGGGCTATCAAACTAGCTAGGTTTTATTTTCATAACATTATTATTAAGAAAAAACCTACTTTTCTCAAGGTTAGTTTTGAAATCAGTTTTTGAACGTTCGTTCACGCGGTTGCCGCTATATTCAAACTATAACGTCAAAGTACCGTAAATCGTCAAAGAAACGTCTGTTTCTAACAAGAGCTAAAGTCGTTTTCTGTCCATTTCCTTACATTGTGTCAACTAGTGGCGTGATTTTTTTCTTTTAAACTACAAATTGCGTCTTTTTGCCTTTCTAGATTCAAACACGTGTTCAGACCGTCATAATGATTTTTATCTCCGTTTCCCTCCCGTCTACAAGGGTACCGTTTCGTCTGCATGTTTAACTAGTTAGTTTCAATGGCGGTATAAAATGCGGGCATGGGCGAGCATGTCTCCTAGTATCTTACGCATTATTTTTATCCCTACATGTTATCTTTATAATTGGAGATATTTTAACGTTGTATCACGGTAAATTCATCACACATCTCCCCACTTGAGAACATGCACTACTGCAAGTTCCAAAACCAGTGATACACATAGATAAAATTACTCATCACGCCTGCCAACTACTCTAATTTTGATCACAGGGGTGCCTACTGAGAAAATCTGCACCGACATTCAATGACCCCGGGATATATTCGATAATATACTGATAAGGTTGTAACAATAAAGACCATCTTAACAATCTTGCATTTTCATGCTTGGCCTGAGATAAGAACACTAGGGGCTGATGATCCGTCTGGACCACAAAAGTCCTACCATACAGATAGATTTGGAACTTTTTTATTGCCCAGATTAACGCTAAACATTCTTTTTCGCTTGTGGAATATCCTTGCTCCGCTTTATTCAACTTGCGGCTTGCATAAGCGACTGGGTTCAGTTCCCCATTGGGTGAAGATGACCTTTGCAACAGAGCCGCCCCCAGGCCTACATTACTTGCATCTGTTCTCACCACAAAGTCCTGTGTCAAATCAGGCAATTTGAGAATAGGCTTGCTAGTGAGTTTTTCCTTTAACTCTTGGAAAGCCAATTCACATTGCGCAGACCAAACAATTTTATCTGGATTTCCTTTGCGAGTCAGATCAGTCAGAGGAGCACATATAGAGTTAAAATTTTTGATATATTTTTGGTAAAACCCACATAACGACACGAATGATCGCACGTCTTTTTTTGTTTGTGGTCTAGGTGCTCTCTGCAGTTTTTCCAAGTTCTTGGGGTCAGGGGTCATGTTACCCTGATATACAGTGTGTCCCAAGAATTCCAACTCTTTGCATCCAATACAACATTTTGTTGGTCTAGCAGTTAAGTTCGCCTCCCTAAGCCTATCAAATAACATTTTCAGAGAGTTAATGTGTTCTTCAAATGTCTCTGTGGCGACGAGAATATCATCCATGAAATTCGTGATACATGGATTATTCAGGGGATCCAACAATTTGCGCATCATCCTTGAAAATACACTCGGAGCATTTTTCAATCCGAATGGTAGCATGTTGAATTCATAATGTCCTTCCGAGGTGCTAAAAGCTAAATAAGGTCTAACTTCAGGCTTCACTGGAATCTGGTAATAGCCTTTACTAAGATCCACCTTCGAAAAGTATTTTGCCTTGTTCAATCTGGCAAATAACTGTTTTGTGTCTGGTAATGGATCCACTTGTCCTTCTGTGACAGCATTCAGTTTCCTGTAATCTATGCACAGTCTATGTTCCCCAGACGGTTTCCTCAACAAAACTACACTGGAGCTAAAAGAAGATTCACTGTGTGAAATAATCCCCTCTTTCAACAAATAATCTATTTCTTCTTTCAATGCCTTCTCCTTCGCGAACGGAACAGAATAGGCTCTCATACAGATTGGGTTTGAGTCTACCAGCTTCATGTCATACTGTAGCAAATTTGTATGTCCTGGTTTATCTGTTAATACATCTGTATGTTCCTCCAGAACCTGTTGAACTCTCTCCCTCTGGTTTTTAGTCAGGTGCTTACTGACTTTTACCTGTGCGGCTGTCTCACAGGGATGTAATGGGTATTCATGTGAGGTGAGTGGTTCCTTTTGCATTTGAGTTGCGATAGCCAAGGTCAGTAAGGGGGTGCTTTCCTGGAGTGGTCTGTCCAGATACTTCTTTAAAAGGTTTACATGATATACCTTCTCTTTCCCCTTTTTGTCAATTTTATAGTTTGTTCTAGACACCTTCTCTAGAACCGTATATGGACCTTGCCATCCAATTTGTAATTTATTCTGGCTGCCGGGTAGTAGAAGAAGCACCTTCTCTCCCACAGCTAGTTCTCTGTCCTTGGCTTTCCTATTAAAATACGCTGCATGTTTCTTCCTGGCTTGTCTCAAATTATCATTTGCCAGTTTCCATCCAGCTTTCAGACGAGTGGTCAGTTCGTTCACATATTGATACGATGAGGTAACAGTCTCTTCTGCTTTCTCATCCGTCCAGGTCCTTAATAAAGCTTCTAATGGACCTTTTATTGGCCTCCCAAATAGCAGAGTTGCGGGAGCCATCCCGGTTGAACTATGTGGTACCTCCCGATACGCAAACAACGCGGCGGGCAGAAATTGATCCCACATATCTGGTTTTTCATGTGCCAGCTTCCTCAGGATAGAAATGAGAGTCCCATTGAACCTCTCTACCTGGCCGTTCCCTTGTGGATGGTATGGACTACAATGAAAGTGTCTGGCTTGAAATAGCTTAAAAACTTCTTCCGTTAGTTTCCCCTTGAACTGTGAGCCATTATCAGTCAAGATTTGATGCGGGAATCCTAATCTTGTGAATATTGTAAGTAGTGCCTCTGCTACATGTTTTGAATCAATTGATGGCAGGGCTACCGCCTCTCCCCACATAGAACAAGTGTCCACCAGAGTAAGGATGTAACTGTTCCTCCTCTTGGTCCGAGTGAGAGGTCCCACAATATCCACTGCAACCCTCTCAAAAGGTGTTCCCACTATGGGCATTTCCCCTAGAGTTGCAGGAGCAGTCCAATGCTTTGGAGCTACCCTTTGACATTCTGGACAGGATTTGACATATCTTTTTATATCCTCCGTTATCCCTGGCCAGAAGTAATGACAAGCTATACGCTGTCCTGTGGCGCTGATCCCCATGTGACCACTGAAGGGAATCGCATGCCCGAGTTCCATCACTTTATCCCTATATGAAGTGGGAAGAACCAGCTGGTTGTGACCATTTGTTCCAGTTCCGGCCTTCCTGTATAATAATTTGTTCTTCATAAAGTACTCTCCCTTGCTTGGAGGTGTGTGGCATTTGGGCAATTTTTTTAAAACATGGCTTGAGTGTCCTATCCTCAGCCTGCGCCTTCCTCATCTCCTCTGGATGAGCATTTATAGGTTCACATTCTTCCTCCTTTTTCTGTGACCTGGTCTGCACTGTCGCCATGATCACAGGTCTCTCGGGATTCCCCAAGAAGACGTACCTACACCCCAATATCAGAGGGTAGATTGGTTCATCTATCACTGCTGCTCTGATTTCTCCTTCCACATAGCGAGTTTTCACCGTTATCCTTGCGATGGGAAGTGTCATGAGTGGTATGTCCTTAGTCGCCCCTTGTATTTCCACTGTTTCTGTGGTATACTGACTTGGGTCCACTAGGCTAGACTTCACAACTGAATCATAATCCAAACCTGTATCATATAGGCACCTTGTGGTGACCCCATTACAAATAACATCCTCACAAACTGGGGGGTGATAAGGTTCCTGCTGTCCATTAGGATTAACCTTTAATCTTTGAGTCCCCGATTTCATTGCAGCAATGTTTGAAGGTTTCCTTTTACAAAATTCGGTGTTATGGTTGTCTTTCTTACACCATTTGCACCATCTCTTTCCTTGGTTAAACGGTTTTCTTTCATTATATTTTTGGTCATTGAACTGTGAGTTTCTGTCACGATAATCATTTCGTGGCCTATCAAAGTTTGTCCTGCCTCTATTACCTTGTTCTCTGGTATCAAATTTACTAAATTGCTGTGGAGCTTTAAAATTTTCTATGTGCTTCTTTTTAGTGCCACTTACCTCTGCCTGGGCTGCCTGATACCTCTCAGCGACATTTAAAACCTCCCCCAACCTCTCTGCACCTTGTTCCATGAGAAATTTTCTCAAGTCTGGAGCCATGGACTCTCTTAATTGCTCTATCATGATCATCTCTTTAAGATCTTGGGTCTTCCCCAGAGCAGTCCATTTCTCCAAATAGGTTTCCAGTCTGGCAGAGAATTGGTGGTATGTCTCCCCAGACAAAAGTTTGGCATTTCTAAACTTCTTACGATAGAATTCACCATTCTTTTCATATCTCAATAACAAAGCCTGCTTTAGCATGTCATAATTGTCTTGGTCGTCTCTATTCATCTTAGCAAAGACTTCATAAGAAGTACCTCTCAGTCCCTGTGATAACTTAAGACTCCACCTCTCTCTCTCTAACCCATATGTAGTAGCTAATAATTCGAATCTACTGAGGTACCCCTCGATGTCATCGTCTTTCTCAACAAAATGGTCTAAATGAAACCCCATAGCTGAGGTTGAGGCTCCCTGACTAGGCGTAGCATCTGAGGCAAAAGGGCTGGCACCATTTTCAGGAGCATGGCCTTGTAATTCCAGCTCCCTTAGTCGTAATTCATGCTCCCTTTGCAATCTCCTATCTTCTGCTTCCCTTTCGGCCTTTTTTTCTTCTGCCTCCCTTTGCTGTCGTTTTTCTTCTGCCTCTAATTGTCTTTGTCAGCCTCAATCTGCAACCTCTTAAGTTCTTTATCAGCCTCAATTTGTAACCTCTTCTCTTCAGCTAACTTCCTATCTTCCCTTTCAATATACTTGTCACATTCTGCAGTTACATACTGAATTAAAACCTGACCCTCCATGTTCATCTCCTTCGCCGTCAGCACAGCAGCCGATCTAAATTTTGCTAGATCTGCCATACTTTAACATACAAATTAACAATGACCAAGGTAATTTCAAGTATACAAGGACTAAGGTAATTCTAAGTATATACTGACTAAGGTAATATGTTAATTAATTAATCAATTAATTACCACTGGCTGTGAAGATTCACCAACTTTTATTTTCCACTTTTTATTTTAAGGGACACTTTTAAATTTATACAACTCTGTCCCCACTAGTTTAATTCCCACACCAGAATATCCTACTATCTTTGATAAACTTAATCCCCGGACAAGACCCCAATATTTGTAGTGGTTTTTGATGGTATTGTATGGTTGTTATGTTACCTAGTGTACTGTATGAGGTCAGTTGTGAAGGCTCCTGAGATAAAAGTTTATGTGAATTACAGAAGGCCCTTCTTACTACCACTAACGACCTCAAACAGACCTATTCTACTATCATGAATGTAGCTACGTTAAAAAGTCTAGGGTACTGAAATGTAATGTGTAGTTAATATAATATACTGACACACACATGTAATTAATAAGTCTAATAATATTAATAAACTCTATAACACACTGAACTAACTCTGGTTGTTTTAGTTTAAATTTTAACAATTTTTTAAATTTATTAGTTCTGAACCAAGTTTTAGTTTGGTCAGAACATATGAAATGATATGGATTTATCAATGAAATGCATAAATATGTGGCATAATAAAATGTAATTTGTGTACATAGGTATATTATAAGAATGGTTATTATTAATGTTATCTATACTGTCTTTGGGAGAACTAGTACTGGATGTTTCGTTGGAGTGGCGTCATCACGCCCAATCTGTGACTACCAAAATCATTGTCCATTGACTTATGGAATGAGGTAAATGTTTTATTTCTCAATAGTTATGTCTTTATTTGATGGTAGAATAGTTGTGAATCTCCAGCAGGCCAGAATTTCACTTATCTCGCCTGTGACGATCTGATACAGGATTCTTGTGGCCCACTCCTCTCCGTAGCTGGAGTACAATGTTAGGCTGCACAGACACAAATGTTAGGCGGCACACACATCTGCTTGTGTACTCTTACATAAGCATTTGGCACCACTGTAGTGCCAAAACAGAAACTCACAATTCTGAAACAAAAGTTTTGTGCCATGTGTCAGTATTCTATCTACTGAGCCACTCTTACGCACAACACAACACAACAACATTACACAGACTGGGTCAGATCTCTCTGACCAACATAGCACATCTTACCCAGTTGTTTTCACATAGTACCAGTTCCCCAAGACTGCATTGCATCTGAGATATGTTCAATAGTTTCCTCTTTTATTCAATAAGATAGGTGATATGTTCCCACTGATCTCAATAATTGATCCGCCTTCCATAGTCTTCGTTAGGTGTCCATATATTATTTGTTTGTCTCTAGACCCTGAACTGCGGCTGGGGACCTAGAGCGAGCACTTACTTGTCGTAATCATTTTTCATGATATGGCAGTATCAATCACTCAAAATATTAAAATTAAACAAGATAAATGCTTTCATTCTTACCAGAATTCAGAATTGAGAACACAGTTAATACTAGCAAAACTCAGCTGAGCTGCTGGCTAGAGTATGGCGTCCCACTAAATTTTATGTATTCTTCCTTGGAAAACACCACTAGCAGTTAATGACTGTGTTACTGGACAGACTTATATCAAATGGCAAAAATGTGTGTCTCTATCCCGCTAATATAAAAATGCGTTGGCCAATCAGATCAGAAGACTAAGCTTTTCAATTCAAAATTTGAAAATAAAGTCAAAATTACATCTTAATTTCTCAAATGTACGTCGGTCACATTTTATCTTTTCCCAAAAAAAGTCAAAAGTACATCTCAATTTTTAAAATGTACGTCGGTCACTTTTTATCTTTTTTCCCACAATTTCACTTGTTTTTTGGACTAACACATGTAAAAACTGCACGAACCTGCTTCCTAAGTTATTTTTAGCCACTATCTCCCGACTTTGCCCCGCTAGTTTATTACAGTTTGAAATTTGCCTTTTCTTGTCTCAAGGACGCAAAATTGAGACTTTAGTGAAAGTATGCACAACAATACTGTTCGCTAGTCTGATAGGAACAATACGGTCTTTCGTCAATATCTTCCTTGTTATCTGTCCGTCTGTATATTAAAAAAGTATTTTATTTCTCTGCTTAAGATGGGCTATCAAACTAGCTAGGTTTTATTTTCATAACTTTATTATTAAGAAAAAACCTACTTTTCTCAAGGTTAGTTTTTGAAATCAGTTTTTGAACGTTCGTTCACGCGGTTGCCGCTATATTCAAACTATAACGTCAAAGTACCGTAAATCGTCAAAGAAACGTCTGTCTCTGACAAGAGCTAAAGTCGTTTTTCTGTCCATTTCCTTACATTGTGTCAACTAGTGGCGTGATTTTTTTTTCTTTTAAACTACAAATTGCGTCTTTTTGCCTTTCTAGATTCAAACACGTGTTCAGACCGTCATAATGATTTTTATCTCCGTTTCCCTCCCGTCTACAAGGGTACCGTTTCGTCTGCATGTTTAACTAGTTAGTTTCAATGGCGGTAGGAAATGCGGGCATGGGCGAGCATGTCTCCTAGTATCTTACGCATTATTTTTATCCCTACATGTTATCTTTATAATTGGAGACGTTTTAACGTTGTATCACGGTAAATTCATCACACATCTCCCCACTTGAGAACATGCACTACTGCAAGTTCCAAAACCAGTGATACACATAGATAAAATTACTCCTCACGCCTGCCAACTACTCTAATTTTGATCACAGGGGTGCCTACTGAGGAAATCTGCACCGACATTCAATGACCCCGGGATATATTCGATAATAAACTGATAAGGTTGTAACAATAAAGACCATCTTAACAATCTTGCATTTTCATGCTTGGCCTGAGATAAGAACACTAGGGGCTGATGATCCGTCTGGACCACAAAAGTCCTACCATACAGATAGATTTGGAACTTTTTTATTGCCCAGATTAACGCTAAACATTCTTTTTCGCTTGTGGAATATCCTTGCTCCGCTTTATTCAACTTGCGGCTTGCATAAGCGACTGGGTTCAGTTCCCCATTGGGTGAAGATGACCTTTGCAACAGAGCCGCCCCCAGGCCTACATTACTTGCATCTGTTCTCACCACAAAGTCCTGTGTCAAATCAGGCAATTTGAGAATAGGCTTGCTAGTGAGTTTTTCCTTTAACTCTTGGAAAGCCAATTCACATTGCGCAGACCAAACAATTTTATCTGGATTTCCCTTGCGAGTCAGATCAGTCAGAGGAGCACATATAGAGTTAAAATTTTTGATATATTTTTGGTAAAACCCACATAACGACACGAATGATCGCACGTCTTTTTTTGTTTGTGGTCTAGGTGCTCTCTGCAGTTTTTCCAAGTTCTTGGGGTCAGGGGTCATGTTACCCTGATATACAGTGTGTCCCAAGAATTCCAACTCTTTGCATCCAATACAACATTTTGTTGGTCTAGCAGTTAAGTTCGCCTCCCTAAGCCTATCAAATAACATTTTCAGAGAGTTAATGTGTTCTTCAAATGTCTCTGTGGCGACGAGAATATCATCCATGAAATTCGTGATACATGGATTATTCAGGGGATCCAACAATTTGCGCATCATCCTTGAAAATACACTCGGAGCATTTTTCAATCCGAATGGTAGCATGTTGAATTCATAATGTCCTTCCGAGGTGCTAAAAGCTAAATAAGGTCTAACTTCAGGCTTCACTGGAATCTGGTAATAGCCTTTACTAAGATCCACCTTCGAAAAGTATTTTGCCTTGTTCAATCTGGCAAATAACTGTTTTGTGTCTGGTAATGGATCCACTTGTCCTTCTGTGACAGCATTCAGTTTCCTGTAATCTATGCACAGTCTATGTTCCCCAGACGGTTTCCTCAACAAAACTACACTGGAGCTAAAAGAAGATTCACTGTGTGAAATAATCCCCTCTTTCAACAAATAATCTATTTCTTCTTTCAATGCCTTCTCCTTCGCGAACGGAATAGAATAGGCTCTCATACAGATTGGGTTTGAGTCTACCAGCTTCATGTCATACTGTAGCAAATTTGTATGTCCTGGTTTATCTGTTAATACATCTGTATGTTCCTCCAGAACCTGTTGAACTCTCTCCCTCTGGTTTTTAGTCAGGTGCTTACTGACTTTTACCTGTGCGGCTGTCTCACAGGGATGTAATGGGTATTCATGTGAGGTGAGTGGTTCCTTTTGCATTTGAGTTGCGATAGCCAAGGTCAGTAAGGGGGTGCTTTCCTGGAGTGGTCTGTCCAGATACTTCTTTAAAAGGTTTACATGATATACCTTCTCTTTCCCCTTTTTGTCAATTTTATAGTTTGTTCTAGACACCTTCTCTAGAACCGTATATGGACCTTGCCATCCAATTTGTAATTTATTCTGGCTGCCGGGTAGTAGAAGAAGCACCTTCTCTCCCACAGCTAGTTCTCTGTCCTTGGCTTTCCTATTAAAATACGCTGCATGTTTCTTCCTGGCTTGTCTCAAATTATCATTTGCCATTTATTTTCCATCCAGCTTTCAGACAAGTGGTCAGCTCGTTCACATATTGATACGATGAGGTAACAGTCTCTTCTGCTTTCTCATCCGTCCAGGTCCTTAATAATGCTTCTAATGGACCTTTTATTGGCCTCCCAAATAGCAGAGTTGCGGGAGCCATCCCGGTTGAACTATGTGGTACCTCCCGATACGCAAACAACGCGGCGGGCAGAAATTGATCCCACATATCCGGTTTTTCGTGTGCCAGCTTCCTCAGGATAGAAATGAGAGTCCCATTGAACCTCTCTACCTGGCCGTTCCCTTGTGGATGGTACGGACTACAATGAAAGTGTCTGGCTTGAAATAGCTTAAAAACTTCTTCCGTTAGTTTCCCCTTGAACTGTGAGCCATTATCAGTCAAGATTTGATGCGGGAATCCTAATCTTGTGAATATTGTAAGTAGTGCCTCTGCTACATGTTTTGAATCAATTGATGGCAGGGCTACCGCCTCTCCCCACATAGAACAAGTGTCCACCAGAGTAAGGATGTAACTGTTCCTCCTCTTGGTCCGAGTGAGAGGTCCCACAATATCCACTGCAACCCTCTCAAAAGGTGTTCCCACTATGGGCATTTCCCCTAGAGTTGCAGGAGCAGTCCAATGCTTTGGAGCTACCCTTTGACATTCTGGACAGGATTTGACATATCTTTTTATATCCTCCGTTATCCCTGGCCAGAAGTAATGACAAGCTATACGCTGTCCTGTGGCGCTGATCCCCATGTGACCACTGAAGGGAATCGCATGCCCGAGTTCCATCACTTTATCCCTATATGAAGTGGGAAGAACCAGCTGGTTGTGACCATTTGTTCCAGTTCCGGCCTTCCTGTATAATAATTTGTTCTTCATAAAGTACTCTCCCTTGCTTGGAGGTGTGTGGCATTTGGGCAATTTTTTAAAACATGGCTTGAGTGTCCTATCCTCAGCCTGCGCCTTCCTCATCTCCTCTGGATGAGCATTTATAGGTTCACCTTCTTCCTCCTTTTTCTGTGACCTGGTCTGCACTGTCGCCATGATCACAGGTCTCTCGGGATTCCCCAAGAAGACGTACCTACACCCCAATATCAGAGGGTAGATTGGTTCATCTATCACTGCTGCTCTGATTTCTCCTTCCACATAGCGAGTTTTCACCGTTATCCTTGCGATGGGAAGTGTCATGAGTGGTATGTCCTTAGTCGCCCCTTGTATTTCCACTGTTTCTGTGGTATACTGACTTGGGTCCACTAGGCTAGACTTCACAACTGAATCATAATCCAAACCTGTATCATATAGGCACCTTGTGGTGACCCCATTACAAATAACATCCTCACAAACTGGGGGGTGATAAGGTTCCTGCTGTCCATTAGGATTAACCTTTAATCTTTGAGTCCCCGACTTCATTGCAGCAATGTTTGAAGGTTTCCTTTTACAAAATTCGGTGTTATGGTTGTCTTTCTTACACCATTTACACCATCTCTTTCCTTGGTTAAACGGTTTTCTTTCATTATATTTTTGGTCATTGAACTGTGAGTTTCTGTCACGATAATCATTTCGTGGCCTATCAAAGTTTGTCCTGCCTCTATTACCTTGTTCTCTGGTATCAAATTTACTAAATTGCTGTGGAGCTTTAAAATTTTCTATGTGCTTCTTTTTAGTGCCACTTACCTCTGCCTGGGCTGCCTGATACCTCTCAGCGACATTTAAAACCTCCCCCAACCTCTCTGCACCTTGTTCCATGAGAAATTTTCTCAAGTCTGGAGCCATGGACTCTCTTAATTGCTCTATCATGATCATCTCTTTAAGATCTTGGGTCTTCCCCAGAGCAGTCCATTTCTCCAAATAGGTTTCCAGTCTGGCAGAGAATTGGTGGTATGTCTCCCCAGACAAAAGTTTGGCATTTCTAAACTTCTTACGATAGAATTCACCATTCTTTTCATATCTCAATAACAAAGCCTGCTTTAGCATGTCATAATTGTCTTGGTCGTCTCTATTCATCTTAGCAAAGACTTCATAAGAAGTACCTCTCAGTCCCTGTGATAACTTTAGACTCCACCTCTCTCTCTCTCTCTAACCCATATGTAGTAGCTAATAATTCAAATCTACTGAGGTACCCCTCGATGTCATCGTCTTTCTCAACAAAATGGTCTAAATGAAACCCCATAGCTGAGGTTGAGGCTCCCTGACTAGGCGTAGCATCTGAGGCAAAAGGGCTGGCACCATTTTCAGGAGCATGGCCTTGTAATTCCAGCTCCCTTAGTCGTAATTCGTGCTCCCTTTGCAATCTCCTATCTTCTGCTTCCCTTTCGGCAGTTTTTTTCTCGGCAGTCTTTTTTTCTTCTGCCTCCCTTTGCTGTCGTTTTTCTTCTGCCTCTAATTGGAGCCTTCAACCTCTTAAGTTCTTTATCAGCCTCAATTTGTAACCTCTTCTCTTCAGCTAACTTCCTATCTTCCCTTTCAATATACTTGTCACATTCTGCAGTTACATACTGAATTAAAACCTGACCCTCCATGTTCATCTCCTTCGCCGTCAGCACAGCAGCCGATCTAAATTTTGCTAGATCTGCCATACTTTAACATACAAATTAACAATGACCAAGGTAATTTCAAGTATACAAGGACTAAGGTAATTCTAAGTATATACTGACTAAGGTAATATGTTAATTAATTAATCAATTAATTACCACTGGCTGTGAAGATTCACCAACTTTTATTTTCCACTTTTTATTTTAAGGGACACTTTTAAATTTATACAACTCTGTCCCCACTAGTTTAATTCCCACACCAGAATATCCTACTATCTTTGATAAACTTAATATCCCCGGACAAGACCCCAATATTTGTAGTGGTTTTTGATGGTATTGTATGGTTGTTATGTTACCTAGTGTACTGTATGAGGTCAGCTGTGAAGGCTCCTGAGATAAAAGTTTATGTGAATTACAGAAGGCCCTTCTTACTACCACTAACGACCTCAAACAGACCTATTCTACTATCATGAATGTAGCTACGTTAAAAAGTCTAGGGTACTGAAATGTAATGTGTAGTTAATATAATATACTGACACACACATGTAATTAATAAGTCTAATAATATTAATAAACTCTATAACACACTGAACTAACTCTGGTTGTTTTAGTTTAAATTTTAACAATTTTTTTAAATTTATTAGTTCTGAACCAAGTTTTAGTTTGGTCAGAACATATGAAATGATATGGATTTATCAATGAAATGCATAAATATGTGGCATAATAAAATGTAATTTGTGTACATAGGTATATTATAAGAATGGTTATTATTAATGTTATCTATACTGTCGTTGGGAGAACTAGTACTGGATGTTTCGTTGGAGTGGCGTCATCACGCCCAATCTGTGACTACCAAAATCATTGTCCATTGACTTATGGAATGAGGTAAATGTTTTATTTCTCAATAGTTATGTCTTTATTTGATGGTAGAATAGTTGTGAATCTCCAGCAGGCCAGAATTTCACTTATCTCGCCTGTGACGATCTGATACAGGATTCTTGTGGCCACTCCTCCTCTTCGTAGCTGGAGTACAATGTTAGGCTGCACAGACACAAATGTTAGGCGGCACACACATCTGCTTGTGTACTCTTACATAAGCATTTGGCACCTCTTTAGTGCCAAAACAGAAACTCACAATTCTGAAACAAAAGTTTTGTGCCATGTGTCAGTACTCTATCTACTGAGCCACTCTTATACACAACACAACACAACAACATTACACAGACTGGGTCAGATCTCTCTGACCAACATAGCACATCTTACCCAGTTGTTTTCACATAGTACCAGTTCCCCAAGACTGCATTGCATCTGAGATATGTTCAATAGTTTCCTCTTTTATTCAATAAGATAGGTGATATGTTCCCACTGATCTCAATAATTGATCCGCCTTCCATAGTCTTCGTTAGGTGTCCATATATTATTTGTTTGTCTCTAGACCCTGAACTGCGGCTGGGGACCTAGAGCGAGCACTTACTTGTCGTAATCATTTTTCATGATATGGCAGTATCAATCACTCAAAATATTAAAATAAACAAGATAAATGCTTTCATTCTTACCAGAATTCAGAATTGAGAACACAGTTAATACTAGCAAAACTCAGCTGAGCTGCTGGCTAGAGTATGGCGTCCCACTAAATTTTTATGTATTCTTCCTTGGAAAACACCACTAGCAGTTAATGACTGTGTGTTACTGGACAGACTTATATCAAATGGCAAAAATGTGTGTCTCTATCCCGCTAATATAAAAATGCGTTGGCCAATCAGATCAGAAGACTAAGCTTTTCAATTCAAAATTTGAAAATAAAGTCAAAATTACATCTTAATTTCTCAAATGTACGTCGGTCACATTTTATCTTTTCCCAAAAAAAGTCAAAAGTACATCTCAATTTTTAAAATGTACGTCGGTCACATTTTATTTTTTCCCAAAATTTCACTTGTTTTTTGGACTAACACATGTAAAAACTGCACGAACCTGCTTCCTAAGTTATTTTTAGCCACTATCTCCCGACTTTGCCCCGCTAGTTTATTACAGTTTGAAATTTGCATTTTCTTGTCTCAAGGACGCAAAATTGAGACTTTAGTGAAAGTATGCACAACAATACTGTTCGCTAGTCTGATAGGAACAATACGGTCTTTCGTCAATATCTTCCTTGTTATCTGTCCGTCTGTATAATTAAAAGTATATTATTTCTCTGCTTAAGATGGGCTATCAAACTAGCTAGGTTTTATTTTCATAACTTTATTATTAAGAAAAAACCTACTTTTCTCAAGGTTAGTTTTTGAAATCAGTTTTTGAACGTTCGTTCACGCGGTTGCCGCTATATTCAAACTATAACGTCAAAGTACCGTAAATCGTCAAAGAAACGTCTGTCTCTGACAAGAGCTAAAGTCGTTTTCTGTCCATTTCCTTACATTGTGTCAACTAGTGGCGTGATTTTTTTTTCTTTTAAACTACAAATTGCGTCTTTTTGCCTTTCTAGATTCAAACACGTGTTCAGACCGTCATAATGATTTTTATCTCCGTTTCCCTCCCGTCTACAAGGGTACCGTTTCGTCTGCATGTTTAACTAGTTAGTTTCAATGGCGGTAGGAAATGCGGGCATGGGCGAGCATGTCTCCTAGTATCTTACGCATTATTTTTATCCCTACATGTTATCTTTATAATTGGAGATATTTTAACGTTGTATCACGGTAAATTCATCACACATCTCCCCACTTGAGAACATGCACTACTGCAAGTTCCAAAACCAGTGATACACATAGATAAAATTACTCCTCACGCCTGCCAACTACTCTAATTTTGATCACAGGGGTGCCTACTGAGGAAATCTGCACCGACATTCAATGACCCCGGGATATATTCGATAATAAACTGATAAGGTTGTAACAATAAAGACCATCTTAACAATCTTGCATTTTCATGCTTGGCCTGAGATAAGAACACTAGGGGCTGATGATCCGTCTGGACCACAAAAGTCCTACCATACAGATAGATTTGGAACTTTTTTATTGCCCAGATTAACGCTAAACATTCTTTTTCGCTTGTGGAATATCCTTGCTCCGCTTTATTCAACTTGCGGCTTGCATAAGCGACTGGGTTCAGTTCCCCATTGGGTGAAGATGACCTTTGCAACAGAGCCGCCCCCAGGCCTACATTACTTGCATCTGTTCTCACCACAAAGTCCTGTGTCAAATCAGGCAATTTGAGAATAGGCTTGCTAGTGAGTTTTTCCTTTAACTCTTGGAAAGCCAATTCACATTGCGCAGACCAAACAATTTTATCTGGATTTCCCTTGCGAGTCAGATCAGTCAGAGGAGCACATATAGAGTTAAAATTTTTGATATATTTTTGGTAAAACCCACATAACGACACGAATGATCGCACGTCTTTTTTTGTTTGTGGTCTAGGTGCTCTCTGCAGTTTTTCCAAGTTCTTGGGGTCAGGGGTCATGTTACCCTGATATACAGTGTGTCCCAAGAATTCCAACTCTTTGCATCCAATACAACATTTTGTTGGTCTAGCAGTTAAGTTCGCCTCCCTAAGCCTATCAAATAACATTTTCAGAGAGTTTAATGTGTTCTTCAAATGTCTCTGTGGCGACGAGAATATCATCCATGAAATTCGTGATACATGGATTATTCAGGGGATCCAACAATTTGCGCATCATCCTTGAAAATACACTCGGAGCATTTTTCAATCCGAATGGTAGCATGTTGAATTCATAATGTCCTTCCGAGGTGCTAAAAGCTAAATAAGGTCTAACTTCAGGCTTCACTGGAATCTGGTAATAGCCTTTACTAAGATCCACCTTCGAAAAGTATTTTGCCTTGTTCAATCTGGCAAATAACTGTTTTGTGTCTGGTAATGGATCCACTTGTCCTTCTGTGACAGCATTCAGTTTCCTGTAATCTATGCACAGTCTATGTTCCCCAGACGGTTTCCTCAACAAAACTACACTGGAGCTAAAAGAAGATTCACTGTGTGAAATAATCCCCTCTTTCAACAAATAATCTATTTCTTCTTTCAATGCCTTCTCCTTCGCGAACGGAATAGAATAGGCTCTCATACAGATTGGGTTTGAGTCTACCAGCTTCATGTCATACTGTAGCAAATTTGTATGTCCTGGTTTATCTGTTAATACATCTGTATGTTCCTCCAGAACCTGTTGAACTCTCTCCCTCTGGTTTTTAGTCAGGTGCTTACTGACTTTTACCTGTGCGGCTGTCTCACAGGGATGTAATGGGTATTCATGTGAGGTGAGTGGTTCCTTTTGCATTTGAGTTGCGATAGCCAAGGTCAGTAAGGGGGTGCTTTCCTGGAGTGGTCTGTCCAGATACTTCTTTAAAAGGTTTACATGATATACCTTCTCTTTCCCCTTTTTGTCAATTTTATAGTTTGTTCTAGACACCTTCTCTAGAACCGTATATGGACCTTGCCATCCAATTTGTAATTTATTCTGGCTGCCGGGTAGTAGAAGAAGCACCTTCTCTCCCACAGCTAGTTCTCTGTCCTTGGCTTTCCTATTAAAATACGCTGCATGTTTCTTCCTGGCTTGTCTCAAATTATCATTTGCCAGTTTCCATCCAGCTTTCAGACGAGTGGTCAGTTCGTTCACATATTGATACGATGAGGTAACAGTCTCTTCTGCTTTCTCATCCGTCCAGGTCCTTAATAATGCTTCTAATGGACCTTTTATTGGCCTCCCAAATAGCAGAGTTGCGGGAGCCATCCCGGTTGAACTATGTGGTACCTCCCGATACGCAAACAACGCGGCGGGCAGAAATTGATCCCACATATCCGGTTTTTCGTGTGCCAGCTTCCTCAGGATAGAAATGAGAGTCCCATTGAACCTCTCTACCTGGCCGTTCCCTTGTGGATGGTACGGACTACAATGAAAGTGTCTGGCTTGAAATAGCTTAAAAAACTTCTTCCGTTAGTTTCCCCTTGAACTGTGAGCCATTATCAGTCAAGATTTGATGCGGGAATCCTAATCTTGTGAATATTGTAAGTAGTGCCTCTGCTACATGTTTTGAATCAATTGATGGCAGGGCTACCGCCTCTCCCCCACATAGAACAAGTGTCCACCAGAGTAAGGATGTAACTGTTCCTCCTCTTGGTCCGAGTGAGAGGTCCCACAATATCCACTGCAACCCTCTCAAAAGGTGTTCCCACTATGGGCATTTCCCCTAGAGTTGCAGGAGCAGTCCAATGCTTTGGAGCTACCCTTTGACATTCTGGACAGGATTTGACATATCTTTTTATATCCTCCGTTATCCCTGGCCAGAAGTAATGACAAGCTATACGCTGTCCTGTGGCGCTGATCCCCATGTGACCACTGAAGGGAATCGCATGCCCGAGTTCCATCACTTTATCCCTATATGAAGTGGGAAGAACCAGCTGGTTGTGACCATTTGTTCCAGTTCCGGCCTTCCTGTATAATAATTTGTTCTTCATAAAGTACTCTCCCTTGCTTGGAGGTGTGTGGCATTTGGGCAATTTTTTAAAACATGGCTTGAGTGTCCTATCCTCAGCCTGCGCCTTCCTCATCTCCTCTGGATGAGCATTTATAGGTTCACCTTCTTCCTCCTTTTTCTGTGACCTGGTCTGCACTGTCGCCATGATCACAGGTCTCTCGGGATTCCCCAAGAAGACGTACCTACACCCCAATATCAGAGGGTAGATTGGTTCATCTATCACTGCTGCTCTGATTTCTCCTTCCACATAGCGAGTTTTCACCGTTATCCTTGCGATGGGAAGTGTCATGAGTGGTATGTCCTTAGTCGCCCCTTGTATTTCCACTGTTTCTGTGGTATACTGACTTGGGTCCACTAGGCTAGACTTCACAACTGAATCATAATCCAAACCTGTATCATATAGGCACCTTGTGGTGACCCCATTACAAATAACATCCTCACAAACTGGGGGGTGATAAGGTTCCTGCTGTCCATTAGGATTAACCTTTAATCTTTGAGTCCCCGACTTCATTGCAGCAATGTTTGAAGGTTTCCTTTTACAAAATTCGGTGTTATGGTTGTCTTTCTTACACCATTTGCACCATCTCTTTCCTTGGTTAAACGGTTTTCTTTCATTATATTTTTGGTCATTGAACTGTGAGTTTCTGTCACGATAATCATTTCGTGGCCTATCAAAGTTTGTCCTGCCTCTATTACCTTGTTCTCTGGTATCAAATTTACTAAATTGCTGTGGAGCTTTAAAATTTTCTATGTGCTTCTTTTTAGTGCCACTTACCTCTGCCTGGGCTGCCTGATACCTCTCAGCGACATTTAAAACCTCCCCCAACCTCTCTGCACCTTGTTCCATGAGAAATTTTCTCAAGTCTGGAGCCATGGACTCTCTTAATTGCTCTATCATGATCATCTCTTTAAGATCTTGGGTCTTCCCCAGAGCAGTCCATTTCTCCAAATAGGTTTCCAGTCTGGCAGAGAATTGGTGGTATGTCTCCCCAGACAAAAGTTTGGCATTTCTAAACTTCTTACGATAAAATTCACCATTCTTTTCATATCTCAATAACAAAGCCTGCTTTAGCATGTCATAATTGTCTTGGTCGTCTCTATTCATCTTAGCAAAGACTTCATAAGAAGTACCTCTCAGTCCCTGTGATAACTTTAGACTCCACCTCTCTCTCTCTAACCCATATGTAGTAGCTAATAATTCAAATCTACTGAGGTACCCCTCGATGTCATCGTCTTTCTCAACAAAATGGTCTAAATGAAACCCCATAGCTGAGGTTGAGGCTCCCTGACTAGGCGTAGCATCTGAGGCAAAAGGGCTGGCACCATTTTCAGGAGCATGGCCTTGTAATTCCAGCTCCCTTAGTCGTAATTCGTGCTCCCTTTGCAATCTTCTATCTTCTGCTTCCCTTTCGGCCTTTTTTTCTTCTGCCTCCCTTTGCTGTCGTTTTTCTTCTGCCTCTAATTGGAGCCTTTTAATCTCCCTATCTGCCTCCAATGCTTTTGCCTCTTTGTCAGCCTCAATCTGCAACCTCTTAAGTTCTTTATCAGCCTCAATTTGTAACCTCTTCTCTTCAGCTAACTTCCTATCTTCCCTTTCAATATACTTGTCACATTCTGCAGTTACATACTGAATTAAAACCTGACCCTCCATGTTCATCTCCTTCGCCGTCAGCACAGCAGCCGATCTAAATTTTGCTAGATCTGCCATACTTTAACATACAAATTAACAATGACCAAGGTAATTTCAAGTATACAAGGACTAAGGTAATTCTAAGTATATACTGACTAAGGTAATATGTTAATTAATTAATCAATTAATTACCACTGGCTGTGAAGATTCACCAACTTTTATTTTCCACTTTTTATTTTAAGGGACACTTTTTAAATTTATACAACTCTGTCCCCACTAGTTTAATTCCCACACCAGAATATCCTACTATCTTTGATAAACTTAATATCCCCGGACAAGACCCCAATATTTGTAGTGGTTTTTGATGGTATTGTATGGTTGTTATGTTACCTAGTGTACTGTATGAGGTCAGCTGTGAAGGCTCCTGAGATAAAAGTTTATGTGAATTACAGAAGGCCCTTCTTACTACCACTAACGACCTCAAACAGACCTATTCTACTATCATGAATGTAGCTACGTTAAAAAGTCTAGGGTACTGAAATGTAATGTGTAGTAATATAATATACAGACACACACATGTAATTAATAAGTCTAATAATATTAATAAACTCTATAACACACTGAACTAACTCTGGTTGTTTTAGTTTAAATTTTAACAATTTTTTTTTAAATTTATTAGTTCTGAACCAAGTTTTAGTTTGGTCAGAACATATGAAATGATATGGATTTATCAATGAAATGCATAAATATGTGGCATAATAAAATGTAATTTGTGTACATAGGTATATTATAAAAATGGTTATTATTAATGTTATCTATACTGTCTTTGGGAGAACTAGTACTGGATGTTTCGTTGGGGTGGCGTCATCACGCCCAATCTGTGACTACCAAAATCATTGTCCATTGACTTATGGAATGAGGTAAATGTTTTATTTCTCAATAGTTATGTCTTTATTTGATGGTAGAATAGTTGTGAATCTCCAGCAGGCCAGAATTTCACTTATCTCGCCTGTGACGATCTGATACAGGATTCTTGTGGCCCACTCCTCTCCGTAGCTGGAGTACAATGTTAGGCTGCACAGACACAAATGTTAGGCGGCACACACATCTGCTTGTGTACTCTTACATAAGCATTTGGCACCTCTTTAGTGCCAAAACAGAAACTCACAATTCTGAAACAAAAGTTTTGTGCCATGTGTCAGTACTCTATCTACTGAGCCACTCTTATACACAACACAACACAACAACATTACACAGACTGGGTCAGATCTCTCTGACCAACATAGCACATCTTACCCAGTTGTTTTCACATAGTACCAGTTCCCCAAGACTGCATTGCATCTGAGATATGTTCAATAGTTTCCTCTTTTATTCAATAAGATAGGTGATATGTTCCCACTGATCTCAATAATTGATCCGCCTTCCATAGTCTTCGTTAGGTGTCCATATATTATTTGTTTGTCTCTAGACCCTGAACTGCGGCTGGGGACCTAGAGCGAGCACTTACTTGTCGTAATCATTTTTCATGATATGGCAGTATCAATCACTCAAAATATTAAAATAAACAAGATAAATGCTTTCATTCTTACCAGAATTCAGAATTGAGAACACAGTTAATACTAGCAAAACTCAGCTGAGCTGCTGGCTAGAGTATGGCGTCCCACTAAATTTTATGTATTCTTCCTTGGAAAACACCACTAGCAGTTAATGACTGTGTTACTGGACAGACTTATATCAAATGGCAAAAATGTGTGTCTCTATCCCGCTAATATAAAAATGCGTTGGCCAATCAGATCAGAAGACTAAGCTTTTCAATTCAAAATTTGAAAATAAAGTCAAAATTACAACTTAATTTCTCAAATGTACGTCGGTCACATTTTATCTTTTTTTCCAATTTTTAAAAATTTCACTTTTCACTTGTTTTTTTGGACTAACACATGTAAAAACTGCACGAACCTGCTTCCTAAGTTATTTTTAGCCACTATCTCCCGACTTTGCCCCGCTAGTGTATTACAGTTTGAAATTTGCCTTTTCTTGTCTCAAGGACGCAAAATTGAGACTTTAGTGAAAGTATGCACAACAATACTGTTCGCTAGTCTGATAGGAACAATACGGTCTTTTGTCAATATCTTCCTTGTTATCTGTCCGTATGTATAATTAAAAGTATATTATTTCTCTGCTTAAGATGGGCTATCAAACTAGCTAGGTTTTATTTTCATAACATTATTATTAAGAAAAAAACCTACTTTTCTCAAGGTTAGTTTTGAAATCAGTTTTTGAACGTTCGTTCACGCGGTTGCCGCTATATTCAAACTATAACGTCAAAGTACCGTAAATCGTCAAAGAAACGTCTGTTTCTAACAAGAGCTAAAGTCGTTTTCTGTCCATTTCCTTACATTGTGTCAACTAGTGGCGTGATTTTTTTTCTTTTAAACTACAAATTGCGTCTTTTTGCCTTTCTAGATTCAAACACGTGTTCAGACCGTCATAATGATTTTTATCTCCGTTTCCCTCCCGTCTACAAGGGTACCGTTTCGTCTGCATGTTTAACTAGTTAGTTTCAATGGCGGTAGGAAATGCGGGCATGGGCGAGCATGTCTCCTAGTATCTTACGCATTATTTTTATCCTTACATGTTATCTTTATAATTGGAGATATTTTAACGTTGTATCACGGTAAATTCATCACATCTTCCAGTTTTCCAGTTTTTTACAACTGCAAGGAGCTCCTTATCTATGACGGAATACTTCTTTTCTGTGTCAGTGAGCTTTCTTGATATGAATAAAGTCGGGTGGAGCACGCCATCATGATCCTGGAGGAGACTAGCCCCCAACCCGAAGTTGCTCGTCTCTGTACGAAGAATATAAATTTTTTAAATATCTTGCAATCGTAATATCGGTGGCCTAGAAAAAATAGCATGAATTTTATTAAAAGTCGCGCCACAGTCTACAGTCCATTTTATTTTTGCAGGCATGCCTTTCCGTAGGAGGGAAGACAAGACTGCTGTGATAGACGACAACTGAAGGATAAATCTACTGTAATATTGAACCAACCCTAGCAAACTTCTAACTTGCTTTTTCGTTGTAGGAATAGACAAGTTAAGAATTTTAGAAACGTTCTGAGGAATAGTCTGAATACGACCAGCCCCAATGATATGACCCAGGAAAGTAATTTCCTGAAATGCAATTTGGACCTTAGTCGGCCTTGCAGTCAAATTATGTAATCTTAAAATATCCAACAAAGAGCTAAGTCCTAAAAAGTGTTATTCGAAAGATGAACTGAATAAACAGATATCGTCAATGTACGTGATGATATATGATCTATGTGACAATATTTTTCGCATCATGCAAATAAATGTTGCCGGTGCGTTCATAAGCCCAAAAGGCAGGACGTTCCACTGGCATAACCCACGTGGAGTCGAAAACGCAGTAAGATATTGGGCTTGATCCGTTAGGGGAATCTGCCAATATCCCTTAGTTAGATCTATTTTGGTGAAAAATCTAGCTGTAGTCAGACGAGTAAGTAAATCGTCAAGAAGTGGATGTGGTTCACTGCCAGGAACTGTCTTAGCGTTTAATTTTCTATAATCTACACATAAACGAATGTTGTTATCCCTCTTTCGGACAATAACTAGTGGTGGGGAATATGGAGAATTACTGTTCTCGATGATCCCTAAACTCAACATTTGTTCAAGTTCTTGAGCTGTTTTGCTCTGATAATGAACTGGAACTGAATAAGGACGTAGACGAATAGGTGTATTATCTTTGAGAATGATGTCATGATAGATAACAGATGTTCGACCAGGCAAATCAGTCAAAACATCAGAAAAAGATTTTAACAGATTAGAAATCTGCTGATGTTGTTGTGAGGTTACAACAGGAGAAATGGTAACATCTTGCCAAGTTTCTGTAGAATTTAAAGTAGGTATAGGTAAAGACATATGTATCTCAGGAAAAGAAGATTCTTCTTCCTGAATTACGGATAGACAAGAATAACGACAAGAGCTAACTGCATTGTCATCAAGATCATGAAAAAGAGCTTGTAAGTGTTTACGGCGAGTATGAAACTCCTTTAGCATATTTACATGGAAGATTTTCTTTTGACCCTTGATATCTAAAATATAGTCAACATCAGAAATCCTGTCCAATACCTTAAATGGACCATTCCAAGCAATGAGTAGCTTTTTGTCTTTTCGTGGAAGCAACATGAAAGCTTCATCACCTGGAAACAGTTGACATAGCCGTCTAATTTTATTTTGGAATAAACGTGCTTTACTTTTGGCAGCCTCTGACGAAGCTGTCGCCAACTGACAAACATCGACAATTTTTCTCCGAAGGTTGATCACATACTCATAAGATGACTGTGTGTCCTGAGTCATCTCAGAGTCGAGAAGGAGATCTTTTATTAACTCCATTGGACCCCTTGGTGGAGCACCAAACACTAGTTCAAAGGGAGAGAATCCGGTTTGTTCATGCGGCATCTCTCGATAGGCAAAAAGCACAGCTAGTAGAATACGATCCCAGTCTTGAGGATACTTAATAGTAACCTTGTGCAGTAGTTGTTTGAGCGTGCGGTTGAGCCGTTCCACAGAACCATTGCTCATAGGGTGATAAATGCTACTTAGACTTCTACCGATATCAAGAGTCTTCATTACATCAGTCATGGTGTAAAAAACAAATTGAGACCCATGATCAGAAAGTATTTTCCGAGGAAAACCTATTCTAGAAAAGATGAGAAATAGAGCATCTGCTACGTCTAAAGTAGAGATATGCTTAAGAGGGATGGCTTCAGGCCATCGAGTGCACAAATCAATGCACGTGAGGACAAATCTGTGACCTCTGGCAGACGGTAAAAGAGGACCAATAATATCAATGGCCATCTTGTCAAAGGACGGACAGATATGTCACATGCCTGGATTAGAGCAGTATGAAAAGCTCCTCGAGACTTAACCTCCTGGCAGATGACGCACGAACGTACATATAATTGTACGTCACGGGAAATACCTGGCCAGTAGAATTAAGATAATACTCGAGAACGTGTACGAGTATATCCCATATGCACTGCACAGTGAGAATCATATGCATGTCGTGAGATATAAGGTCTTAATGACAGAGGTACTATGACCTGTTGTTTTATATGAGATGAACACTTCTATAATCAAAGGAAGCAATTCACCACCAGGAGTTCATACAGGAGAAACTCAAATATCACACTTTATTAATATTTTTTATTTTATTATTAATTCTCACCATAAAAATTATAATTAATTATACTATATAAAATTATAAATTACTTTTTTACAAACTTAACAACTTTAATTTTTTTTATTAATTATTAAATTTTATATATTTTTTTTTTAATATTTAATCAGAGTCTGTTATTAAAACTTATAATAAATAACCACATAAAAAAGCTTCTCATTATTAATTGAATATCTCTAGTGTCTGTACCCCCGCGCACTCATTCGGGATGTTATATTTATTTAAATAGTGATTTAATAACTATCTGTTATTTGAATCTCTCGATCGCTCTGTTCTATAAAATTTTTTATGACGTTATATTTGGATTAATTTGGGACCTTCAAATTCATAACTTTTTATATATTTAAAAAATTTCATCTCATTGAGCCATATTATAGTGGTCCATGGCTCCAGACTGGTGGGAAATTTGCTATAATCAAAAGGTTGACAGCGAGATTATCTGGGTTGAACAAAATTAAATTTTTAAATGTTATCAAGCTTTTAATCCTCTCCACAAGGCTAAAATGGGCTTGGGCCCCTATAATTTTTCTTAACTTATAACAATTTTCACTTTTTTATCCAATTAACATAAATAAACAATCAAAAATAAACAAAAAAACAAATAACAAAAGGCACCAACAATTTTACTTTGTATTCAAACTGAATCTAGAAATCCAACAAAAATAAATTTTTAATTAGACCCAAATGTGAAAAGCCCAAAAAAAAGAATTTATCTACAAAAAATGACAAAAAAAAAACAAAACAAAACAAAAATATGTCCCGGGGTCCAAAAAAAAAAAACATTCAAATCCAAATGCCAAATTGTTGTAAAGCCCAAAAAAAATAACAAAGATCAAAAATCACAACAAGCTGGTAACTTGGTCATCTGGGCCTCTTTACACACCAACAAGTGGGAGGCCAAACAAAAAAACAAAAAAAAAACCCACCATCACAGGCGAGACCAAAAAAAAAATGGCAAAACAACTTCAAAGGGGGGGGGGTGCAAAACACACCAACACAAGCAAAAACAACAATGTCACAAACCAACAAACAAAAAATCTTGCAAAAAACACCAAACAACTCCAAAACCCCCAACAAAAAAAAACTATTTGCAAGGTACATTGCCAAAAATTTAATGGTGAAAACAAAACAACTGTTGTGGTAACAGGAAAACTGGTTGGCCCCCCAATAACAAAAAAAAGGGGGCCCAATACACAAAAAAGGGAATCAAAATTGTTACACACCTTAAAAAAAATCCCCCCAAATCACTATTTTTCAAAAAAACCTAAAAAAAAAAAACTAAAACCCCAAAAAACACCCCAAACAAAAAAAATAAAACAAATCCACAAAAAAAACCCAAAAACACAAAACAAAAATTAAAAACCTTAACTCATCCCCAACAACACACCCAATTTCTTTCTCCAGGGCAAAAACAAACCCCAAAAAAAGAGTGTGGCATTGTGTCCACCCTATCACAATTTAAAAACAAAAACATTCCAAACAAAAACAATCTGGATCCCTGGGGGGGCCTCACAACCCCACAAAAAACAACAAAAAAAAAAACAATTCAACATACCATCAATCCAAGGTGTCAGCATGTAGCACCAACACAAAAAAAACCAAACAAACCTCAAACTACAACACCACAAAACAACCCCAAAAAACAACCACTAAAAACAAACCCCACCCAACCCCCCCAACCAACCAATAACCCAGCAAAACACCCCCCACAAAAACCCTCAAACAAAATACAACCCCCCCCCAACCCCCCTCCCCCCCCCCCCCACACCCCCCCCAAACCTTCACCTTCAATCTCTAATACCCCCCCCCACCCTAAGAACCCCTAAAAAAAAAAAATAAAACCCCACAACAACCACCAAATTTTTATTCCCCCACTAACCAAAACAATACCACTCAATAAACCCCCACCAAATCACCCCCCCAAACCCCCGATAATCCTATAATTCACAAAACTTTAATTTCCAAATCCCCACACCAAACACCCCCACCCATAAACCCCCCCAAAAAAAATTCTCATATTAATTATCCATACAACAAATTACACACAATTCAACCCCCCCCCACCAAACCTAAACAAACCTTACACCACAAATCACCACAACCCTACCCCACCTTCCCCTCCACTCCCAACAATCAGAATTTTCCTCCCTTTTACACCTAAAATAACACCCCCCCCCCCCTAACAGGCCCCCCCTTACCCAATTAACTTCCCCACACCCCCCAAAACCTGTTTCCAATCCATCACTACCCCAACCAAAATCAACCCCCCCCCAAAACCACCACAAATCTAAACCACCCAACACACCCCCATTAAACTCCCACAACCCACAACCCAACCAACCTTTCCCCATCCTCATCCAACCTATTAAAACACAAAACTTATACATCAAACTCACTAACTCAAACCCCACATCATCCAAACTCATTTTCCCCACCCCAAACCCCCCCAAATTCACACCCCCAAACCCACCCTTCATAATAACTTTACCCCCCAAACTCCAACAAAAACACCCCACCCCCCAAACCCCAACTCCCCACCAAAACCAAACCCATACACCCCATTATATCGATAAACCTTAACTAACCCCCCCCACAAATAACCCTAAAAAAAAAACCCCTAAATCACACCCCACCCTCCACCATCACTACAAAACACCACAAAAAACACCCCCCCCCCCCCCACCAAACCCCCAAACCAACCAAACCACAACACCCCACAAACCCCCCAACTAACCCAAAATTTAAAATTTAAACCACAACAAAACCCCCCCCCCCATAACAACAAAAAAACCCAAAACCCAAAATCCCCCAACAACCCCCACCAAACACAACCCATACCCCCACCCCCCCCCTACCCACCCAATTTACAAAAACCAAATCCCCCATATTACCCCATACACTAAACACTCCACTCCCAACATCCCCCCGAACCCCACCCAAACCCCCCCCATAAAACCAAAAAAACCCCCCATTCTCCAAATTCCACAAACCAACAAAAAAACCAAAAACCCCCCCCACCCTACACCCTACACCACCCATTAAAACATAAACACCACAACATTTACAAAAAAAAAACCCCCACCCAATCACCCCCCAACCCACTCAACTAACTAAACATCCCCATATCAAACAAAAAACCACCACTCACCCATAACCAAACCCAACCACAAACCCCCACAATACAAAAATACCCCCCCCCCCCCCCCCAACCCCAAACCCACCCACTAAAACAAACCCTACCCCAAAACCCCCAACCCCCCCCCCTAACCCCCCCCCAACCCCCCCAAAACCCCCCCCCCACCCCTATTTAAACCCCCATAATTCAACCCCCAACACCCACACCCCCACCCCAAATCCAAAAAAAACCCCCCACTACAATTAACAAACCCCCCCCAACCCAAAAACCAAACCCCCCCCCCCCCCCCCCCCACCCAAACCACCCCACACCTCCCCCTTACCCCCCCCAAAAATAATTAACCCCCCACCCCAACCTTATACCCCCCACCCATCCCCCCCCTACCCCAAACCCCCCCCACCCCCCACCCAACCACCAACTCCCCCACCCCCCAACCCCCCCCCCACCATATCCCAACATTCCCAACCCCCCCAAACAAACCCCCTTATACCCCCCCACCCCCCCCCAAAACAACCCACACCCCACCACCCCCACCCATAAAACCCACCCCACCCACCACCCACCCCCAAACCCCCCCCCCCCCCACCCCACACCCCCCATACACCCCCCCCACACCCCCCCCAACCCCCCCAACCCCCCCCCCAAACCCCCCACACCCCCCCCCACCTTCAAAAAACCCCCCCCACCCCATTCCCCCACCCCCCCCCCACCCAAACTATACATCCCCCCCCCCCCCACCCCCACCCCACCCACTAAAAACCACACAACCACACAACCCCCCCTCATCCACCCACCCCATCATACCCCCAACCTTCAAACCACCAAAAAACACCCAACCAACCCCAACCCACCACCCCTAAACCTAAACTACCCCCCAAAACCAACCCCCCCCCAAACCACATCAAACCCCCCACAAATCAACCCCCCAAAACACACACACCCCCCCTAACCACCCATTCTACCCCCCCCCCCCCAATCACCCCCACCCCCCCACCAACCCCTACAACCCCCCAACACCCCCCCCCCCCCATTTCCAAATTCCCCCCCCCACACCCCACACCCAACCCCACCCAAAAACCCCCCACATCACCCCCCCACAATAAAAAAACCCCCACCCCCCCCCCCCCCAAAACCCAATAACCTTACCCAACCCATAAACCCCCCCCCCCCCCACCCACCCCCCCCCACCAAAACCCCCCCCCAAAAATACCCCCACCCCCCCCCAAACCCCCCCCCCAAACCCCCCCACAATCCCAACTACCCCCCAACAACTCCCTCACCCACCCCCCCCCAACCCCAACCCACCAACCCCCACATTTTACCCCCCCCCCCCCCATATCCCAAATCCCCCCCCTAACCTCCTACCTTTTAAAACCACAATCCTAATACCCCCACAACAAAATACCCCCCCCACCCCACAAACCCCACTGTCAATTTCCACCCACCCAACACCCCCCAACAAATCCCCCCCCCCCCCCCCCACCACCCCCCCCCAAACCCCACTGCTTTGTTAACCCATAACGACTATTACACCCAACAATCCCCCCCCCCCCCCCCCCACCCCCACTACCCCCAACATCAACCTAACAACACCCCCCACCCCCCGTTACCACCCCCCAAAACACATTCCCCTAAAAAAAACCCCAACCAACTACCACCCCCCCCCAAACCCATAACCCCCCCCAACCAACCCCCCCCAACCCAAAAAAAAAAACCTTTACTCAACCCCTTCACCCCCCCAAACCCAAAAACCAAAAATCCACCTAACCCAACCCCCCCACAAAAACCCAACCCACCCAAATAACCCCCCAACCCCCCCCCTCACCCAAATTAACACCCCCCACCCCCACTCCCCATATAAATTCCCCAACCCAAACCCCAAACCCCCCACCAACCAACCCCCCCCCAATCCACCCATAAAAAACTTCTACCCAACCCACCCCCCCCCCAACCCCCTACCCTTAACCCCCCCCCCCCACACAAATTCCACCCAAACCCCCCTAACCAACAAATCACACAAATTCACTCTCCACCCCCCAAAATATCCACACCCCCCCCCCACCACCAACCCCCAACCCCCCCCCCCCGTAATACCCAACAAATTTACCAACCCCCCCCCCAACCCCCCCCTACCCACACCCCCACCCCCCCCCCCCCTTTCAACCCCCCAACCCCCCCCCCACAAACAACACCCCCCCCAACAAAACCCCCCACCCCCCCCATCCCCCCTTACACACCAAACCCCAACACCATTCCAACAATCCCCCAACCTAACAACAAATACAACACCCACCCCCCCCCCCCCACCCCCCCCCATTAACCAACCATTTAAACCCCCAAACCCCCCATCACCCCCCACCATAACCCCACCCCCCCAACCCTAATTGAAACCTTTCCCCCAAACACCCCCCCCCAAATTACCCACCCCCACCCCCACCCCCACCATTCACATCCCCCCCACCCCCAAAAACCCCCCCCCCCCCCCCCCCACTTCCCACCCCCAAATCCAACACCCCCCCCTTCCTCCCCCCAACCCCCCCCCCCAAACCTCCCCCCCCCCAAAAATTACACCCACCCCCAACCCCCACACCCACCCCCCCCCACAAATCCCCCCCCCACAAAAACCCCCCCCCCCCCTACCAACCCCCCACCACACCCACACCCCCCCAACACCACCCCCAACCCCCCACACCCACCAACCCAACACCCCCCCCCCACCCCCCCCCCCCCAAAAAACCCCCACCCCCCCCCCCACCCCAAACCCCACAAAAACATAACCCCCCCTACCCCCCCCCCCCCCCCCCCATACCCTACAACCCCCCCCCCCCCCATAACACCCCCACAACCCCCCACCCCCCCCATACCCAAACAACTAAAAACCGAACCCCCCAAAAACCACCCCCCCCCACAACACCCCCCCACCCCAACCCCCCCCAAACACTCAACCCCACCCCCCCCCCCCCCCCCCCCCACCCCCCCTAAACAAAACAACAATAACCCCCCCACACCCTACCACCCCCCCCCCCCCCCCATCCCCCCCCCCCCACCCCCAACCCCCCACCCCCCCCACCCCCCCCACCCAATCATCCCCAACACCCCCCCCCCCAACCCAATAAACCCAACCAACCCCCCACCACCCCCTAACCCCCCCCCCCCCAACCCACCCCCCATACCCCACCACCCCCCCCTAAATTCCCCCCCCCCACGATAAACAACACACAAACACCCCCCCTTACCCCCTATAAAATCCCCCCCACCCAAAAACACCCCCACCCCCCCCCAAACACCATAAACCCCAATACTTACCCCCCCCCCCCCCAACCCCCCCCCCCCAACCCACCCTAAAATACCCCCATCCCCCCCCCCCCCCCCCCCAATAAAAAATAATACCCACCAAAATTCCCTACCAAAAAAACAACCAAACCCCCCCCACCCCAATTAAACAAAAAACCAAACATCAATTTCCCCCCCCCCCCCCCCAATTAGCCCCCCCCCCCAACCCCCCAACCCCCCCCCCCCAAATTACCCAACCCACCAAATTATAAAACCCCCCCCCCCCCCCACCCCCAAAAACCCCCAATCAAAACCTACCCCCCAAACCCCCCAACCCCCCCCCCCCCCACCCCCCCCCCAAAAACAAACCCTCACCCCCCCCACCCCCCCACTTCCCCCCCCAAACAACACCCCCACCCCCCCCCCCAACCCAACACCCCCAAACCCATATCCCCCCACCCCACACAAACACCTACAACACCCACCACAAATCCTACCAACCAACACCCCCCCCCCCCAAAACAACCCCCCAACCCCCCCCCCCCCCAAAACCCCCCCCCCCAAAACCCTTCCAAACCCCAACACCCCCCCCCCCCCCCCCCACCCACCCCCCCCAACAACCCCCCCCTACACCCAACCCCCCCCCAACCCCCCTAACATAATCCCCCCCCCCCCCCCCCCCCCCCCCCTAAATAAACCCTCACCCCCCCCCCCCCCCCCCCCCCCCCCCCCCCCACAAATCACCCCCCCCCCCCCCCCCCCCCCATCCCCCCCCCCCCCCCCCTCCCCCCCCCCCCCCCCCCCCCCCCACCCCCCCCTACCCCCCAACCGAAGTCCCCACCCCCCCCCCCCCCCCCCCCCCCCCCCCCCCCCCCCCCCCCCCCCCCCAACCCCCCCCCCCCCCCCCCCCCCCCCCCCCCCTCCCCCCCCCCCCCCCGCCCCCCCCCCCCCCCCCCCCCCCCGCACCCCCCCCCCCCCCCCCCCCCCCCCCCCCCCCCCACCCACCCCCCACACCCCAACACCCCCCCCCCCCCCACCCCCCCCCCCACCCCCCCCCCCCCCCCCCCCCCCCCCCCCCCCCCCCCCCCACCCCCCCCCCCCCCCCCCCCCCCCCCCCCCCCCCACCCCCCCCCCCCCCCCCCCCCCCCCCCACACACCCCCCCCCCCCCCACCCCCCCCCCCCCCCCACCCCCCCCCCCCCCCCCCCCCCCTCCCCCCCCCCCCCCCCCCCCCCCTAACCCACCCCCCCCACCCACCATACATCCCAACTTAAACCAAAACAATTAAATAATGGTTTAAAAAAAAATTTTACATTACTTCCAATAATTCCAACCTCCCCACCCTTCCAGGGATCCATGGGCCCTATAACGCCATCCGGAAAGCATGCCCGGCACCAAACACAACTAATATTAACGAAACCCCACACATTCCATTCACGCCTTTCCACAAATTAATCACAATACCTATATCCACTACCACTACTATCCAAACCCAATGTTTACTACCAAAAAAAAGGTCTTAAACCCCCCCCTACTGGGAACCACCCAGCGGCCCTGACACCATACCCCCCTACCCCCCTATTCAATGTGCATAACAGGCCGAAAATAGTAGTTATCACCAACTCGGCAGGGGGTTGAACCAAGATAAAATCCCCATTATACTAACTACCCCTATACCCCACTCTGAATTATTCAACTCATCAATTGCTCCCCCAAATCAATCGCATCCTAAAAAAAATACCATGACAAAGCTCAAAAATAGGATTACCAAATCTTTCCCTTCCTCACATAAACTAACTTAACTAAAACTGTAACAACATAACAAACATCATAAACCCAAATCCCGTAACACCCCATAACATACCCACACCCAGGACCCCTCCCCACAACCACCATCACACACAAATACCAAAGTTTTTACCAAAATTCCCAGCCACCAACTCCCCGCCCAAACTAACATCTCCCCCCCCAAAACAGAACCTCACCTAATTACCCAAACCACCCCATCACAACCCCACAACCCCACACCAACCCACACCCAGAAAACCCACTAGTTCTCTCAACACAAATCCCAATCTGCTTAACCCAATAACCAATAAAACAAACTGCAATCCTCCTCAATCATTAAACACCAACAAAGAAATCTCAACACTAATCCCCAAAGCACAAACAAATGGCACCCAAAAACACCATAATGCTTTGCATGTCCAAAATTAAATGCTCCCCTTTTGGTTTTGCCAAAAATATCAACTGACACAAGGGCGTCTACCACCCACCCTACTTGTAAACAGGGTGGCATAAAACTTGTTCCACACCATAACAATAGCCCAAGCTCATAAAAGACACAAACTCCCCCCACCAATCTACATCAAGCACCCCGAACTCTCCCTCTGACCCTAACTGGAAGGCTCAAATTAAAAAAAATCTCCCAAGCCCCCTCCCTAGCCCCCCCATAATACTCCGAAATTCATTTTAAAAACCCAGAAATGCCGTAACAACCCACATTCCACAAAAAAATCCACAATGCACACCCTAAAACCCTCCAAAACAGTCTTCAAAAACCCAACTTTAACAAGTACCTCTAAACTCCGCATCCGACCCAAGCTTAACACCAAACCCATAAAACCATACTCACCCCTCTTCTATAGTAACATTATTCCAACGCTCAAACTAAAATTCAGGTCATGAATTCCAATTATAAGACCCACCCCAACTACAATTTCTAAAGCCAACCAACCTTAATAACCTCACAGCTACTTGTCAATTCCAATTTAAATAGAAAATTAAACTTGTACAATCACCCCAAACCGAAAAATCAAATGGGGTATCCAAACTCGTCACAAAACCAAATCCACAATATTCAAACACCACCCCAGCACCCCAACCTCCGAAACAAACAAAAACCAAACCCGCAAACCCATACCCAGAAACCTTAAGGCCTACAAACTCGCAAAATCCCCGCCCTCCCCCCCGTGTGCCCCGCAACAACCAAAAAAATTCAAGAACCAAATAACTTAACCACCAACCACCCACCAACAAACCATCCCAATCAAACCCCACCCCCCAACAACAACCAACCCCCCTACGTACCCCGCAGCCCCCCAAAACCACACACAAAGCAAACCACACCCCCAAACATTAACGCCCAGCCATGAACCAATAAACAAACACCTGAACCACCCCCACCCAACACCCCCACAAACCACACCCCACAAACCAACCCAACAATACCCAACACAACCAAACACACCCTACAACAATACAC